>OW386285.2:64003893-64603893 GCA_936432065.2 Rutpela maculata
AAAAAGGATTTTATCCATTCATTAATAGGTCCACGTAAGCCCATGTTAAAAATTTTTTCACATACAAATGTTTTGTTTATGATATCAAACGCTCTCGTAAGATCGAATAGAACAGTTACTACATAATGATTATCATCCATTTTATTATTTACGTGCTGAATTAAATCTACAGTGCCTGATTCAGTGGAATATCCTGGCCTGAAACCGTGTTGAGAACTAGGGATTGCAGTTTACCGGAAATTTTAATAACCGGTAAATCGGTAAATAAAAATGTAAATAACCGGTTAACCGGTATTTACCGGTAATTTTTAGAATGAATGATTAGGGTGGCGAAAATGGCAATTGTCTTTTTCCATGTACAAAATTATCTAAATTTAACAAAACACATTTTTATATACGTATAATTAATGTAATTAGGCTTTGTGAAACATATTTTTTCCAAATTGAAATTCGCTTACAGTCGATTGCAAAAATTATACAGTTTTGCGAAAGACATATCTAGAGAGTGTAAATCAAAATTTTGTGATTCACTCGTATTATCTTTAGTTGATTATGGTGATGTTGTATATGGAAAGTTATTACCGGCGACAGCAAAAAAGAAAATTCAAAAACTTCAAAATTCATGTATGCGTTATATTTACAGTATCCCATATAGACAACATATATCACCAGATCTAAATAAACATAGCATATTAAACATGGAAAACCGCAGACGTTTACACATGCTCACACTTATTTGGCGAATAATTCATAATGACGAACCTCAGTACTTAAGAAATAAGTTAATATCACGAGATCACTTGCATAATACAAGATACATACAAAATTTTTTGGTGCCTCAGCATGAAACTGCGATTTTTCAAAGATCATTTACCTATTTTGCATCTCATCTTTGGAATGAACTTCCAAATGAATATAAACAATATAAATAAAAAAAAAAATTTATTAAAGTTGTCAAAAATTACATTTTGGCTGATCAGAAGCTTGATGCTGCGTTGTGGATGCGCGTATATTTCTCTTTCTTTTTCCGATATAATTTTATTTACTTTTAACCTTTTTGCTTCGCTTCGTGGAGTCTGCCCGTTCCCCTTGTCTGCTCGCATGTCTGAGTGCTGCTGTTGTTATTATTGTTATTATTATTAAAACATGTAACATTTGTTAGATTATTACAATTCATTATTGAATATTAACAAATAAAATAATTATTATTTTTTTCTTGAAATTTTAGATTTATATGTATTAATATTTTTTTATAATCTTAGATTTAGATTATTTGTATTTGGGCGAATGGAAGAAGAGCTCTACAGTTCAATTTGTACCATTTTTACTTTGAGTAAAATAAATGTATTATTATTATTATAATGAACAAACAAAAGGTTTTTTTATCAAAAGGAAAAAATATAAATGAAATAAATTTAAATAAATAATTATTCTGTAAATAACAAAAATTACAAACATAAACTCAAATAGGGCATTTACTGAATACCTAATCTAAAAATACAATATTTTTTAAAAATAGCCCATTAAAAGGGCTAGTTTTTCAAAGCTGTATCTGTTAGTCGTATGATATTTGTACATAGAATACAACCGACTGAAAATGCCCTTCCTCTATCGATATTGGTAGGTTGATAAGTTAATAAGAATTGGTAATAACATTCTTCTAAATGTTTTCCACGGATATTTGAGGCAGTGAAATATTCAGTTTCCTGTCGCAAGATATTGTCAATGTATCTCTTGTATTTCTTGGGGCTTGGTGTTTGGATTTTACTTTCTATAATATTATTTATTTATTGTTAAAAGTGCTCAGTGTTGGGACAGTCACTCTGTATTTGGTGAATACTAGTCACTGACATAAATAGAAACGTTGAATACGTGACACATCGTAAGTTCAGAATTTACCGAAATAACCGGTAAAAAATTAAAATAACCGGTAATTTTCGTCGTGTGTTTTTTGTCCTGTTTACCGGTTAACCGGTTAACCGGTAATGCAATCCCTATTGAGAACTCGTTAAAATATTATTTTCGTTTAAAAAATTCAAGATTCTATTATAAACAATTTTTTCGAAAATTTTGGAAAATATACTCAACAGAGATATGGGGCGATAATTCTCGACATTAGTCTGGTCACCTTTCTTAAATAAAGGAATAATAGCTGCATTTTTTAGAGCTGTAGGAAATTGTCCCACTGAAATGGACAAATTAATTATGCCAGCGAGGACTTCTGCTAGTTCACTACTACATTCTTTTATTAATTTGACTGGTATTTCATCTAGACCTGTGGATTTTTTGTTTGGTAAATTTTTAATAACTGATTCAATTTCACTTTTAGTAACGGGGGTGAACAAGATTGTTTTATTAATGAATGTGGGTGATGTGCACATTTTTGAAATATTGTTACCAAAATGTTCCTCAAGTTTTTTGTTAACAATGTTTGACAAATATTCTCCGAATGTATTAGCAATTTCCTGAGGATCACTAATTTTCATAATTGATTGTTGTAATGGTATTATTATTGTTAGACCTTTGTTTTAAATTATTAACTAGATTCCACACAGCTTTTGTCTTGTTTTGAGAATTCTCAATGATAGCATCATAATGTGCCATCTTTTCTTTGCGAATATCTTTTTATATTTGTTTTTTAAATTCTTTATATTTTTCTTTTAATTGTTCGTCTTCGAGATTTTTTTTAACCAGCTCATTTTTTTAGTTCATCAACATCTGTCATTAATTTCTGTGAAAACTTAATTTTACCCGTTATTTGTTTCTTATCGAAATTGTTTTTATAATTGCATGATGTATTGAAACACCAGATGAAATGTTCAAAAAAGTTGTCAAAAATGCTGTCAATGTCAGTATTGTTTTTTTGCAATGGTCGATTAACTCCTAAAGTAAGATAGCTAGCGAAAAATGTTAAGATACAAAAGTTTTAGGCGTTTTTTAAATTAATTACAATGAAGAAAAACGAACTATACAGGGTTAGTCAAAAAGTCATGACGAAACAAAGTTGCTTTTTCATGAATGGAACACCCTGTATATTATTCCATATTTCAAATCTTATCAAAATTCTTAACAAAATTCATATAGCACGTCATATACCTAAACTTAACAGTCTTCCAGATATCGAATTTTGAAAATAATTTCCTTATAAATTATACAAAAATATTTCAGTCCATTAAGTTTACAGTTCATCAAGTTACCTTTGAAAGTTTCTAGCTCCATAACAACGCCGCGTCGTTCTTTTGTCTAATAGTGATGATCTTAACAACACATGTAAAAAATACATTTAGTGTGCATAATTTTCGCGCAAAAATGGCACGTTTAAGTGAAACCGAGCGTATTGAAATTTTAATGATCAGCTATGGTGATAGAACACGAAGTTGTGACCAAGTTGTGAATATTTTTAAAGAATTGCATCCCGATCGGGAAACCTCTTTCTAAATCAACCGTTTCAAAAACATTGCAGCATTTTCATGAAACTGGAGGTGTCAAAGAGCGACCAAAAAGTGGAAGACCGTTAAGCGTTACAAATTAAGAAAATTCGTTGAATGTCATGTTAGGTGTGGTGGAAACTCCGATAAATTCGACACAACACTGGGCTTTAAATCATAACACGAGTCGATACTCCATTCAAGAAATTTGCAAACCATATAAAATTTATTTGTTACAAGAATTTAGTGAAGACGATTTTGATGGTAGAATCGAGTTCTGCGAAGTTATTATGGATAAATTAAACGAAAATGTCAACGTTGTCAACCATATATTGTTTTTGAATAATCTGCATTTTATTTAAACGGGCACGTAACCCGACACAACTGTAGGTATTGATCAGACCAAAATCCACATCGGATGAAGGAAGCTTACACCCATCGACCACAAAAAGTAAATGTTTGGTGTGGCGTTATTGGACCCTTCTTTATAAACGGAAATTTGACCTCTGAACGATATTTATTACTTTTGCAACATATATTCCAGAGCTTAGACGATTATTCCCGAATAATAACAATCCCAATTTACCGGCGGAACAAATATGGTTTCAACAATATACATTTTGGATTTGTGGTACGGACATATCTAGAGGAAACTTTTCCTGGTAAATGGATTGGACGCAGGGGGCAATTGAATCGACAGCTAAGTCTCCCGATATTACCTCGCTTGACTTTTTCGTCTGTAGTCTACCAAATAGGCCGCAAAACATCGAGTTGCAAGAATTGTACCATGCGTCAAGTGGCTCTCGCTGCTGACAACAAGCATGACCCAAATTCAACCCAGCATCGGAAACCGAGGAATGAGAAGACTCAGAAAAAGAAGACTCGAAGAAGCAGAAACACAAAAAGAGGAGCATGACATTCCATATCACGACACAACGTGGCAATATATTTCACAGGAAGTCTCATAAGAGGCAGAAGTCCAGAACCAAAAACACAAAACAGGGAGCTTAAATGCTCCGTCACGACACAATGCGGTAATGCATCTCACAAATACCTACATCTCCCATAACACATTTCTTTACCTTGTGCCTCTCGCTGCTGGCTACAAGCATGACCCTAACCTAACTCTAATCTAACCCAGCGTGGATGTAGCAGGCCCAGCTGTATAACACTGGGAGTGGAAGCAATGCCTACCTACCGCTGGTAAATCAATCAATCAATCAAAAATAATATTAAAATTTAATCATATCCATATCCTTCACCTTGTCTAATTTTCATAATAAATATCCATCATTTCGTGCTTTTTCCTTAATAAATTTGAGAGTAGTAAAAAGTTATTTTCAAAATTCGACATCTCGAAAACGGTATATATTACTTCCACATCCAGTGGAAATATAGTAACGACAAAAAATTTTTAAAACATTTTTATTGTTCAAATAGGCTTAGAATATCATGAAACGTCGAGATTTTAAGTATGAGCGCAAAAAAAATTTCTGTGTCTGTAACTTTTTTGTGCGCACGTTTACTCTGGAACCGTTTGAGATATTTACTTGAAATTTGGTACATATATGTACTTTAACGAGATCTAGAATTAGATTATAACTTCATCTTGTTCCGTCGAAGGGTTGGGGGGGTAAATTGGGGTAAATTTGGGGTAAATAGGTAAATCAAGCAGGTAAGAGTTCATAAAATTAGTATTTAGTATATACAAGAGAAACTAAGGTCTCAAAAAAAATTTTGGCATTAGCCACCCCCCCTTATTAAAGGGGATGAAAAAAAATTGTGATTTAGTGTATGTACAAGAACCAAAAACTTCAAAATATTTTTGTACTTCACCACCCCCACCCCACTATCGATGTGGGGTATCGTTTTATGGGTTTTTGGGGTAGAGGATTTCAAATATTATATTATTAAAGTTCCATAAACAATTATTTCCACATACAAAATTTTTTCGTTGTGAGTGATTTGGATAGAAAATCCGGATGTGGAAGTAGTGATTCCTTGGGCAGCGGTTTTTTAGGTATATAATAATAATAATTTTTATTTACCAAAAGAAACATAATACGCACAAAATTATAAAAGTTATTTATGTAAAAGAAATAAAAAAAAAAGAAATTATAATACTATAATGCAAAAAATTAAATATCCTAATGTGGCAAATAAATGGTGAATAGCAGAGATGGTACGACACAAAAGAGTTTTCTTATACCATCCATATGATGTGCTATATGAATCTTGTTTAGAATTTCGAGAAGAATAATTGAAATATGGAATGATATACAGGGTGTTCCATTAAAGCAACTTTGTTCCGTCATAACTTCTTACTGAACCTGCATACTTATTTTTTTTGTTTCCTGTATACTTTATTGGAAATAGATTTTAGAAAATATGTTTCGTTAGCTATCTTACTTTAGGAGATAATCGACCGTTTCCATACATATCAGCGACCCTGTATTTAAAACACATGGCGTTTTTCTTCGATGTTGATTCTCTTTTTTTTTTAATTAAAGCTCTCTATCCACTGATTCTTATTGTCTTATTATATTTTCACCCGCAAATGCAAAACTAAAAATCTGTAAATATATTTACACAAAACTTCCCGTCTCTGTTTAGCTTCCTTTATTTAATAATTATTATTTCTGTTGAATGAATTTTTTCTAGGCAACAGTGACAACTACATTCCACATATTATTTTCCCCCGACATTTCTTATCTTTTAAATTGACCACCTTGTATATTTTTTACTAAGTTTATTAAGTTTTCTCCTCGATAATTGTATATTGTATATAACTACAATTCAAACGAGATTTCCACCATAGTTCCCTAGTTAATAATTTTTTAGTGTCTACCCTGTATATTTTTCACCAAAAGTATATCCCAGTTCTTTGTTGGCACTAACGTTTTACCTACTAAATATTGTTCTTCTCCTAGTTTTAGTGTATAAGTGCCAACATACAGACACCAGACCAACAGACGGACGGACGGACGGAAATTGAAAGACCATAATTTTCGTAATCTACATCTAGTTTATTCTTTATAATCTAGAAAATCTCAAATATAAAAATTCAAAGTAATCAGGATTAGTGATAGTGATTTTTTCGCAATTACAATACTTCCCTTAGGTAAGTAAGAGGAGTAAAAATTGAGACATTTTGCTGCATGTAATTAACACAAGGAAGAAGTCGACTATACTTTTAGTGGTAGTCAGAAAAAGTAAAACGATAGGAAAATAATATTTGGAATGTTATTGACACTTGCTAATGAATAAAATCTAATACACTTTTGGTGAAAAAGAAAGTACAAGGTGGTCACTGAAAAAAGAAAATTAATAAAAAGTTGTCAAATAGACAGAGAATAGAAAACGAAGTATGACTTTTAGCCCAGTCGATGAAGGTATTTACCCACAAAATTTTGCAAACTAAGTAAACTTTTTTAATGAGTTCGTGAAAGTATATAGAACAGTATCTGAAAAGTTTATGTCGTTCGGATGCGGAACATAAAAAAAAATGAAAAAAAATTTTTTTCATTAATTTTTTCAAAGTTTTTAAATTAAATCAAGCTAGAAAAAAGTAAAAAATACAGATGGATAGATCACGTATTTATGAACAAAAAATGTTCTATCAAAATTTATCGTTAAAGCCTCGGTTTCCCGGAAAAAAATAGTTATAACTCGGAGCGAGATCCATGCGTGCGCCCGCTTGAATACGCATGACTGTGACACCGACGCACTGAATTACATGTCACTAAATCAGAATTTGTTCAATCTATATGAGTGTTGGTTCATTTAAAAGATGGAAATTGTAGCTTTCTGATGCTTTTTTGTTTTAAACAATACAAGCAAATTCAATCGAAGCAATAAACAATATAGAAAAAAATAAAAGCCCTTCAAAAAAATTCTTTCTTCATTGAGAACTGTTGAAAAGTATGTACACTTCATGATTATTATGGTTTATTAAGTAGTAACGAGGATTAAAAAAAAGTATATCTCAAATCATTTTAATTTCCTTGCTTGATGATTTTTTTTTGATAAACATATATATTGGAGGCTGTAACTTGTCGAGAAATTGACCCATTGGAAAGAATAAAATATCACTATTTCGGAAAAAATTTATGTTTCGAATGTTCAAACACAAAATCGTATGCATTTTTTCGAAAATATGATCAATCAGAGCATGATAAGAAATTGCGATTTTCACGAACTTATCCTTATAACACTATGAAAATATCTTTGTTTTGAATATAAACTCTGGAAATTTTCCAATACATTAACAAATGTATAAGGAATCCATTGGATATAGCTGAAATTTGGATAGGTGTACCTGTAATAAATACAATACAGTAAAGGCACGTAAAAATTCATGCGAGCGATTCAGCGGCTATGTGTGGTGTCTGTGTAGGCATTGATAATTATATATTTTCCCTCCATACTCACTATTTATCCTCCTATTCACTAAGAAAAATGTTTAAAACGTGTAATTAGAAAGAGAAAAAAGCTTTATTTTACTCGATAGAAGAGCTAAGAATTTTTAGAGGTTCCATAGTATGCATTTAACCGTGCGCTGGCTGGCCGCGCAGAGTGACAAAGTTACTTCACTATTTTTTTCCAGGAATACCGTGGTTTTAGCGATAATTTTATTAGGATATTTTTTGTTCAGAAACACGTGGTCTATCCACCTGTATTTTTATTTTTGCTACCATGACTTAATTTCAAAATTTTGAAAAATGCATGATAAATTTTTTTTTTCACTTTTTTCTTATGCTCTGCATCCGAGCGAAATGTAAACTTTTCAGGATATTATTCTATACACTTTCACGAACTCATTAAAAAAAAATTAATCAGTTTGCAAATTTTCGTGGGTTTCACTATAAAATGTTCTGTGTTCTCTGGGCTATTTTTTTCGAAAAACAATTCGTTTCCAAGTTATTAATTACACAGACCCCCCCACCCAAAAAAAAAGTGGTCTGTGCTGGGGTACTGACCATACCTATCCCTTGTATTTTGAGCAGCTGAACACGAATCTTACCTTAGTTTTTCCCCAGCACGTCAGGTTTTTTTAACACCAAAAAAGTGAATCGTAATATTGCTTACCCAGCTCATTTAAATCAGACTTTAAAACATTGTGGTACTTCAGTATTGACCTCATAACACATTATTATTTTTTAAGAGTTCGCAAAAACAAGAGATCAAACAAAGTCACCTAAACAGAAATCACCTGAAAAGATACTCCACTTCCAAAGTTACATTCTCACTGAATCCCCATTAAGATTCCATAATTTACTTTTATTGAATCCCCAGAATCACAGGGTTATACGGCTAAAAGTTTTGCTGTTCAAGGGCTAAGGGATACTCGATTTCAACATTCCGAGAACACAATCTCATGAATTTCCCTATTCAGATGCTTCACATTCTTCTATTATATTACCAAAGTTATGCAGTTATGGATTTACGGGGTTACTGGGTTATGCAGTAGAAGAGTTTGCTGCTGGAGCGCTATAGGCTTATTTATTTGAAAACAAGGCAACAAGGTTCCGAGAGCACAATCTAATTGATTCCCCAATCGAGAGCCTTATTTTTTTCATTGAACCATCAGGGTTACGGAGTTATAAGGATAGAGGGATTGCCATTGAAGAGCCATGGCGTCATAGGGTGGCTGTTTCCAAGATTAATGTTTAATGTCACCCTACTTAGAACCTCCATTTTTTTCGTTGGACCTGGGATGCTGAGGTCATGAGGTTGTAGATGTATGATAATCAAACACAAGGATCCGCGGTCACAATCTCATTAAATCTTCAATCAAGGTTCTCCACTGTTTTCATCGGATTCCAAGGCTTATGGGGTTGAAGGGTTATGGGGTTAAAGAGTAATGAGGTTTTACCGTTTCCTATGAGTTACGTGATCAATACTGAAGTACCACAATATTACTAGGTTAAAGTTTTAAAGTTGAATCACTTTTGCAGTCTAATTTAAATGAGCTGGGTAAGCAATATTAAGCCGTGGCCCCAACAGACTTTTTTAGTGTTAAAAAAAACCTGAATTGCTGGGGAAAAACTAAGGTCAGAATCGTGTTCAAAATACAAGGGTATGGGCAGTACCCCAGCACAGACAACTTTTCTTTTTTTGTGGGCCCGTATTATTTAATATTTGAAAAAAAATGTAATTCGAAAACCATAAATCAAGATATCCTAAATTCTGAAGCATGATGATCAATAATATTGAATTAGTTTTTCAGTTAAAAAATCCTAATATAATACGACTTCTCGAGAAATCGATCTTCTTTTTCTTAATAAAAATGCACGCTAATGACTGAAATAAGTTTTGTTCTACTAAAAAAAGATATAGTAAAGGTCGTTGACACTGATCCGATTTGGTTGAAATTGGATGACTAATAACTGAGCTACGAATATTGTACCGTGGAAAGTGGGGCACAGTGTGTATATAAAAATTTTAAAAATCTTAAATTTGATTCTCTTTGAGTTCTAATGGTTATATTTTCTTCTTAGACGCCACCCTCTGACTTTTCAAGCATTCACTCCTATAAATTAGCAAGTCCCCGCGACGAAAAAAAAAACGAAATACTGAACTATCAGACAATTATATTTTTCTGAAATCGATCAAGAATGTCTACTTTCTCGGCGCAATTTCAGATCCCAAAATACGCTATTCTATAGGCCGGGAAAGTTAACTTTCCCGGAAGGTATTTTATATATAAAAGTTACTTTCCCGGCCTAAGCCGGACTGGACTGTTTTTATATATCGGGTGATTTTTTTAACCTGAAACTTTCAAATATCTCGAATAATAAGCACTCTATGAAAAAAATCTCCATAGTCAAAATTTAATCATTCCACTGAAGAAATACATTAGTGCTAAAATTAGTCACCCTCTCCTTATAGGTCGGGCGGAGGATGACTTTGAAATCTCTAGGAACCTCTATATTTTATTGCAGTTAGGATTATGCGGCTAAAAATAAAAATACGTAGGATTTGTCTGAAACGTTTTTTTAGATTCATGATAGATAGCGCTGTAATCGACGAAAATCATTTTTTTTTTTCGATTTTTCCTACTGAGAGCCTATGCATACGATTAATAATCAAAATTAGTCTTAAAACAAGTTTTATTTCTCAAATTTTCAATTACTGAAAAATAACTTGTCAAGAAACTACTATTATCGTAACCCAGAAACAGGCGTCCTTTTTGGGGTACTTGGTCAACGCGATTCCCTTCGCTTATGACTTATCGGAGTGCTTGATTAAATTTGCTTTTAAATTAATGTATTTTTTTGTAGTTTGTTTTAAAAATAACATTCCTTATGTTAAAAATACTTTTTATAAAAATGTTTTATTATGATTACATTTAACGTTTGTGTTATTTCTTCTCTTCGTGGTTTTTATGTTTGTTCTGTTTTTTGTAAATAAACGTAGAAAATAAAAAAATAACTCATTTTACTCAGTTCGAAGATTATTTCGCAAACATAAAGACCTGTTTCCGTTAGGCTGTCGACACTACTTCAAAATAGAGTATTTAACTGTGCAGAGAAAATTTAAATGGTTTTGGTTTATGGAGAAGCTAGCAGGAGTTTTGATGATGCTGTCTCAATGCTCAGCGTTTTTCAGATAGAACTCGGTCACGTGCTTCATTTTATCACACTGTCAAACAATTTACTACTGACGGAAATGTTCAACCGAAAAACCGCTACCCAAGGAATCACTACTTCCACATCCAGATTTTTCCATCCAAGTCATTAACAACGAAAAAATTTTGTATGTGGAAATAATTGTGTATGGAACTTTAATAATATAATATTTGAAATCCTCTACCTCAAAAACCCATAAAACGATACGCCACATCGGTAGTGAGGTGGGGGTGGTAGTGGGGGTGGATGAAGTAAAAAATATTTTGAGATTTCTGGTCCTTGTACACACACTAAATTACATTTTTTTCATCCCCTTTAATAATGGGGTGGGGGTGGTAATGGGGGTGGCTAATGCCAATTTTTTTTTTGAGACCTTAGCTTCTCTTGTATATAGTAAATACCAATTTTATGGACTCTTACCTGCTTGACTTTCCTATTTACCCCAAATTTACCCCAATTTAACCCCCAACCCTTCGACGGAACAAGATGAAAATATAATCTAGTTCTAGATCTCATTAAAGTACAGATGTGCACCAAATTTCAAGTCAATATCTCAAACGGTTCCAGAGTAAACGTGCGCACAAAAAAAGTTAGACAGACCGACAGACAGACAGAAATTTTTTTCCACTAAAACTTAAAATCTCGACGTTTCATGACATTTTAAGCCTATTTGAACAATACAAATTTTTAAAAAAATTTTTGTCGTTACTATACTTCCACTGGATGTGAAAGTAAAAAACCGCTGCCCAAGGAATCACTACTTCCACATCCAGATTTTTTATCTAAGTCACTCACAACGAAAACATTTTGTATGTGGAAATAATTGTTTATGGAACTTTAATAATATAATATTTGAAATCCTCTAGGGTACCCCAAAAATCCATAAAACGATACCCCACATCGGTAGCGGGGTGGGGGTGGTAGTGGGGGTGGATGAAGTAAAAAAAACATTTTGAGGTTTCTGGTTCTTGTACACACCCTAAATCACAATTTTTTTTTCATCCCCTTTAATAATGGGGTGGGGGTGGTAATGGGGGTGGCTAATGCCAAAATTATTTTTGAGACCTCAGCTTCTCTTCTATATACTAAATACCAATTTTATGGACGCTTACCTGCTTGATTTACCTATTTTCCACAAATTTACTCCAATTTACCCCCCAACCCTTCGACGGAACAAGATGAAAATATAATCTAGTTCTAGATCTCGTTAAAGTACATGTGTGTACCAAATTTCAAGTCAATATCTCAAACGGTTCCAGAGTAAACGTGCGCACAAAAAAAAAGTTACAGACAGACCGACAGACAGACCGACAGACAGAAATTTTTTTTCGCTCAAACTTAAAATCTCGACGTTTCGTGACATTCTAAGCCTATTTCAACAATGAAAATTTTTTAAAATTTTTTTGTCGATACTATACTTCCACTGGATGTAGAAGTAAAAGAACCCGAGCAACTGTCACTGGAGAAAATAACGGAATTGCAGTATTAGCTGCAGTGGCTGTTGCGCGGATCTAGAAATTTCAATAATTTTTTTCTCGTCTGTGGCGCATGGGACCCATACGAAATATGGGAAATAACATCTCGAGAAGCACTTCTCTAACGACCTCTAAAAAATTTTGAAAAAGCAGTTTGCGAAAATTTTTTTCAAAATTCGTTTACCCCCCCCCCCCCCCCCCAGGTCTAGGGACTCCTGTTTAAAATTATTTTTTTTGTCATATGCATTTTACTTTTCATAAAAATACAGCAACACGTTTTGAAGTTTATGAAAATATTTTCATTACTAACTGAGATACAACGAATTGAAATTTTGTGATTTACAATTTAACAAATCACAAATCACGAATTTTGAAAAAATTTTTCGCAAACTGCTTTTTCAAAAATTTTTAGGGGTCGTTAGAGAAGTGCTTCTCGAGATGTTACTTCCCATATTTCGTATGGGTCCCATGTGCCACAGACGAGAAAAAAATTATTGAAATTTCTAGATCCGCGCTTGTATTACACGAGAATAGCTCGCGATTCCTGATTGTCCCAGAGCAGTTCTTCGAAAATATTAAAACATTATAAATATCATCCGTATCGTGTGACTTTACAACAAGATCTTCATGGCGTTGATTTATAAAACTTTTTGTCAGTGGACACGCGAACAAACACAACAAAACCAGAGATTGGTCGAGGAAACTTTCTAAATTTGATAAAATTCTGTAAATGTCATGTAAATAATATAATTGTATGCACTCATTTGGTATCAAAATGAAGCTTGCATCAATATACCCAATGGAAAATTAGAAGGAAAACTTCCTGGAAACTTTCCGACTAGTAGACAAACAATGTACTATTTTTAAAAACTTATTAATAACGAAAATATTCTATATTTTTTTCAAATATGGTACAGATAAAAAACTGAATTTTCTAAAGGCTCGACTTCGTTTGGAAATTGACATTTCATTAAACATTCGCACACTTGCATACAGCAGCGCCTTGAACGCTACTCACTCAATTGCGCCCCAGCAATAATAAAAGAAGCTTTTCCAAAGTAGTTTAAAGAGCGGAAGTGCAGAAGGCAGGAACCTGGGCGTCGAACCGCCACCGCCGACTAGGGATCGACTGCTGCTTGCTGACGTCACTCGAGCCGGGGACACTGCTCTTGCGGAATTACATGCATAGCTAATCAGGTCGCAGCGTATTTTATAATAAATTAATTCATGACGTATATACCTGTGCGACACAGTTTGCTACTTGTTTTCAGTTTTATATTTATTAACTCACATGAATGTGGACAGTTTTAACTGCAGGTTTGTCGCATGATATGACTTTTTTAATTTACTTTAATAGGGTGACGTAAGTGGCACTACCCTGTTGGTTAAGTCGGTCGTAAGGTTAATACATCAGCTATCACTGAATTCTATTCAAATGCGTTTGATATTAAATTTTAATTTTTATAGAAAATGTTTTAATCCTATAGTCTAAGAGCCAATGACTAAACCACAGATTAGTAAGGACAGATACGATAGTTGAAAAGGGGAATGATTTTCAAGAGAGAGATAAAAGAGGTAACTCATTTAAATGTCTAGCCGGGCTAGGTTTGTTTGTTTTCATTAGAAAATTAGAAATATTTGGTCGTGCTTGCGTGTATCTGTATAATATAAATTTGAAACAAAGCTCAAATTCTTCCTTTGAATATATACATATGTTTAGAAAGGACCCCGCAATAATCTTATGGAAATTGGGTTTCGGTCAAATCGTCTGAATGTTGGATATGTTTTAGGTTTCGTCATCCCAAGCAAGAGTCTCAATGGGCACAAAGCTCGAAAATCAATACTTTGGCTGCTACGGAGCTTGAAAGCTCCAAAGCTCCACCATAGATTTATTTATTCGTGCAGTCTGTATAGATTTTTAAATAACTTATTTTGTCGATTTTAATGTCTAGGTTTATGTTTTTGAGGTTGCTGAATTCAAATCCGATGTCAAATTGTCCAAATTGACACTTGACAGCTGTCAAAGTGCCTTAACAAAGTGCAAATCTTATTTTTATGTTATGAGAGTATGCTGTTTAGGTAACTCAGTTCATGTATGATGTGAATACAATAATTCGACAATTGGCAGCTGTCAACAGGCTGTCAGCTAGCTGTCAAAGTGCAATAACAAAGTGCAAATCTTATTTTTTTTTGTTATGACTTTATGCTTTTTAGGTAACTCAGTTCATACATGATGTGAATACAATAATTCGACAATTGGCAGCTGTCAACAGGCTGTCAGCTAGCTGTCAAAGTGCAATAACAAAGTGCAAATCTTATTTTTTGTTTGTTTGTTTTTTTGTTAGGACTTTATGCTTTTTAGGTAACTGAGTTACCTAAAAAGCAAAAAAATAAGATTTGCACTTTGTTATTGCACTTTGACAGCTAGCTGACAGCCTGTTGACAGCTGCCAATTGTCGAATTATTGTATTCACATCATGTATGAACTGAGTTACCTAAAAAGCATAAAGTCATAACAAAAAAATAAGATTTGCACTTTGTTATTGCACTTTGACAGCTAGCTGACAGCCTGTTGACAGCTGCCAATTGTCGAATTTTTGTATTCACATCATACATGAACTGAGTTACCTAAACAGCATAAACTCATAACATGAAAATAAGATTTGCACTTTGTAAAGGCACTTTGACAGCTAATTGACAGCTGTCAAATGTGAATTTGCAGCAACCTCAAAAACATAAACCTAGACATTAAAATCGAAAAATAAGTTATTTAAAAATCTATAGACTGCACGAATAAATAAATTTGTGGTGGAGCTTTGGAGCTTTCAAGCTCCGTAGCAGCCAAAGTATTGATTTTCGAGCTTTGTGCCCATTGAGACTCTTGCTTGGGATGACGAAACCTAAAACATATCCAAAATTCAGACGATTCGACCGAAACCCAATTTCCATAAGATTATTGCGGGGTCCTTTGAGACTATCATATATTTAACTTAAATGGAGTGCAGTCAAGTAGAGACACTCATATATTGAAAACTATATATATTTTTTCTACTCCCTTATGTAAATTTGCTGTTTCATGTACAGTCTGTAGAATGGATAAGTAGGAAATTCAAGTTAACTGAACGGATATATTTCATATCAGTTCTGGGATGGATATGAAATGAAACAGACCAATCACAGTTCGTGTATTAAGTACATAGACAATTATTTGTTTTAAAATCAAATTAGTACGTAAGCTGTCAAAGTAACTGTCAGTGTGTATTTGTGTAATATATTAATGTTTAATAAATTTTGTAGTTTTTTTTAAGCTGGTCGTAGAAAAAGTATACTGCACAACTCGAGTGGATTATCCATATCGCACTCAAAAGATTTGAAGCACTCCGCCTACGGCGTCGTGCTCAAACTTCTTTATCGTGCGATATGGATATCGTATCCACTCTTGTTGCACAAACTAGTATTTAAATTAAAAATATATTAGTCTTAGAATAAACATTATATAAGTTTTAAATAAATAGTAGAATTCTTTTACTTCATTAAAAGTATTTATTAAAACAATTTTTAAAATAGCAACTATACTAAGCTTGAAATAAGTCTATTCAAGTCGAGAGATCCATATAGAATTATGCATAATTTCAACTAAAAAATGCTTTACTCTTGAAACAAACGCAATATAGATTTGAGACTTCTTTTAAATATATACACATTTTTGAAATCTTATTTAAGTTAAACAGAGTATAGTGAAGCCCTTTCCAAGTTCACGGTAGATCTTAGATGGATCTGCTTACAATTTTCTCTGACTTAGTTCTACCAGGTCTATGAGAGATGAATCATCAAAGGTCAGATGATGGACGAATAATTAAATAAGGTAAATCTTACTGTGGACATGAATTTGACTTGAAAAATTTATTTCAAAAGGAGACAATCGTGATTTTCAGTGCAGTTTAAAAAATACTAGTTTTGATTTGAAACTACAAGAGATTAAACATAAATAAATTATATTGTTTTAAAAATAATTTTGTGTTAAATTGAGACCAGTTATTTTTTGGATTAAATATTATCTTATTTAATTTGAAATTATTTGTATTATTTGTTTAATTTGATTTTTATTTTTATTTAAAAAATCCAATATTATTGTTTTAAATAAGAGGTAACTTTAAATAAAACATACAATTTATTTACAAACACTTAATCACAATTTTAAAGGAAATATATTGAAGTGTTCATTTTAAAACAAGGTTGTTTAGAAACAAGAATATTAGGATTTTTCGTCTTAAATAAATGAAATGTTTATTGTTACTTATCTAATTAAGAATAATCTTAAATAAATAGTACTCTTCATTTGAAATATTAATGTGACGTGTTTCCACCCCTAGGAAACCATCCTTGCAAATTCCGTGGGTTCCAAAATTATAACAAGAGATAACCACTAACACACTTTATTAAATGATTTAGTGGATACTTCACAATACTGTTATTAACTTAAATGTACTTTACTGACTACAAATAACAATGTTCATCACTTTGGAGTCTTAACCCCGCTTATCAAATCCAAACTTCTCTACTTTCTATACTTTCTGAACTACCCGCCGATAATGCGGTCTTTTATACCTAAAAATGACAGATCTCGATTTTTTTGTGATGACGCCACCATTCTCTAGATAATTCCGGATGTCATCACTCTAGAACTACTGGTAGGTTCTTTCTCCGAGTAGGTGCAAATACATCTGAATTAATTGAAGAGGTTGCAACACATCACATTAATATTATTCATTATATACAAACCTATCGTTTATTCGGATTGAAGCACATTTATTCAACTCAATCTTACTTTCTTTTGTATGAGTCGATTGATACCTTCACTCTAACCACTGTACTGTCGTGAGCAAAAAAAATAGGACAACTATTTTTGTCTAATGTAAATATGTCTCCATTTGCACACTTGCAATGAATTTTGACAAATAACTGACAATGTTACAAAAATTAAAGTTAGATGTACACAACTATATTTTAGCAAAAATACGTTATAAGACTTGTCTCATTTTTTTTGCGCATGACAGTACATAGTTCAGATTCAGTTCACTTCCTCGGGGGATGTGTCCCTAACTTGCCATGAGTGGCATGAAGATCTTATTTATTTTGTACATAATTAGTTAAGCAATGAATTATTTTACCTTACACAAATTGACTTTTAAATGAATATGTATTCGTATTTTTGAATCCCAGCCTTTCTTATCAATCTAATTATCTTTAAGCTTAACACCTCATATCATTCCGTGTGCTGGGTCGGCAGTTGATTTTTAAGGACTTCATAAAAGTCCTCAAGTCCATGCAGCACCGCGATTACAGCACATAAACTAATTGACATAAGTACATCAACGAAGAGTGGCAAAGTAACAATCTGAGGTAAATAGAAACTATTTCTTTCTAGTATATCATAAGACTCATGTCGTAAGTCTTATTTTAAGAGTTAAAACGAATCACCCTGAGAGTGGAAAGACACGGCGCTCTCGGCATATACATATTGTTGCACTCTTCAGACGCGGGGTGGTACAATCGTCAATAACCTTTATGTGGAAATTATTTATACATATTTTTAAATAGACTTTATACCGGGTGTAACAGGATCATAGTAGTTTAGTTTTGAAGATAACTGATTGAAATTTGGGATATCATATATTAGTGCAGGCAAATCCAGTTTTGAGTATGAACTATCTGGGGACAGCTATTTCCTTATCGAAATGGATAGCTTTATTCATGTAGAATGAGGATACAAAAGTCCCGAAAAATTCCAATGTGAGCTAAAGCCGCCATTTAGAAAAAATGGCCGCCAGAACCGTTTCTTTTAGAAGGGCATATCTCAGTAACCATTGCTCTGATTTTAGATTTCTTTTTTTTTTGTTCTTTTCCCCTTTTTATGTACAATCGAAAGTGTTATTACATCTTTGGGCATAAAATAGAAGATAACTGAAGAAAATAAGACTTGAGTTCTTGGAAATATACAAGATGTCCAGTTAGTGCTTCCTCGGAAGATTGTGCAAAAACGGGTAACTTCATAAAAAAACTTTTTTTAACAAAACTTTCAATGTTTCATCTCTACTACAGCGTAAAATTATTTTCAATCATACAAGGTGTCACAAAAATGAGTTACCCAAGAATGTATAATTTTTTTTAATGGAATACCCTCTAATTTTTTGGCTCCAATTAAGCATATAAGGGTTCTGAATTACACCCTAAAATTTTTTGCCAATCGGATGCAGCGTTGCCAAGTTATAATTTTTTTCCTGTTTTTTTTTTGACAAATTACAAACATTTTTTTGACTACCATATCTCCGAGATTTATTAATTATTTTTTCTAAAAATATAGGGTGTCATTCAATAATGATGCATTTACTGAAAAACATTTTTGAAATAAATTATTATTATACCGGGTGTCCAAAATATTTGTTTACATTTCTTGTTATTTAATTATTATTTTTATCAATTTTTTTAAATGGAATGCCTATATTTTTTTGCATGGATGAATAAAGCATAAAATTCCCCACATTCTAATATTATACACTTAATTTTTATTTCAAACCGTTTTTGAGATATGATTATTTCAAATAAGTTTTGCGTAAATTGAGGTGCTTTTTATTTCAGCATTAAAATCCAGTACGACTTTGGTCTTTTGTTTTACGTTTGTTTTTCACTCTATAACATTTCTCTAATGTGTTTAAGATTATCGTTAAGTTGAATTAATATTGTTAATATTTAAAAATACGAATTATAATTATTGCCAATAAGATTTAATATCTATGGTAAATTTTATGTTATTGGTGAATGTGATGGAAATTGTTTATTGACATCAAGAATGTATGGTCAAAGATATTCCTATAAAAGATGTCCTGATGTGAGGTCTCTAGAAAATTTGAAAGAACGTTTTGAACGTACTGGAAATTTTGCATATGAAAAGAAGGCGAGACGGCGAAATGTATTGTAATGAAGAAAATGAGCTGGCTATAACTTTAGCGGTAATCGAAAATCCTACGGCAAGTGTTCGGGAGTTAAGTAGGGATTTAGAGATCAGTGAATCTAGTGTTTCCCTATGTCTTCGTAAAAATAAGTTTCACCCCTATCGAGCTCAGTTGCATCAAGAGCTTTGTGATGTGGATTTAAATCGTAGATTGAATTTTTGCCAGTGGGCTCAAAACCAAATTGGAGAAAATGAAGACTTTTTCAAATTTGTATTGTTCACGGATGAATCAACGTTTCATCGCAACGGATTTGTGAATAGGCACAATTTCCATTATTATGTCAGAGAAAACCCTCATGTTGCACAGAAAAATCAGAACCAGAGTTTAAATGTAAGGAGAGGAATTGAACATGATTATGTTATTCATCCTCGCTTTTTTGAGGGAAATGTGAATGGAGCAGTCTTCTTAGATTTTACGCAAAATACGTTTCCACAAATAATCGAGCATATTCCTGATAACAAATAATGTGTGATTACAACTTGAAGGTGCACCACCACATTTTAGTAGAAATGTTCGTCAGGCCATTAGTAATCAGTTTCCTGAAAGGTGGATAGGAAGAGGAGGTCCAATATTTTAATAAACTGTTAAATAATATCTAATTTATTATTTTATTAAATTATGTTAGGTCTCATTACATGGCCGCCTAAGTCACCCGACCTGACTTCAGTGGGTTTTTTTCTTTGGGGATTTGTGAAGACAGACGTTTATATGTATACACATGTATACACTGTGTAAGGCGCTCATTTATCAAAAGACCTCAGTGTTACTTGAATCAAAATGGTGGACATTTTGAGCAGTTGTTAGGTTAGTTTCAATATCGTGAAAAAAAATTATTGCTCAAGAACCGTCCATAAAACAAAGTGTACGATATCAAAATGTGAGAAATTGTAAGCGTTACTCATCCATTTAAAAAAATTATAGGCATTCCATTTAAAAAAATTGAAAAAAATGTAAAACAAAATATAGATTTTAATGCTAAAATAAAGAGCACCTTAATTTACGCAAAAATTATTTGATATAATCATATCTCAAAAAACGTTTGAAATAGAAACAAAGAGATATTAAAATGTGAGGAATTGTATGTTTTATTCATTCATGAAAAAAAAGTATACTTAGTCATTCCATTTAAAAAAAATGAGAAAAATAATAATTAAATATCAAGAAATGTACGCAAATATTTTGGACACCCGATATACTAAAGATTTATTTCAAAAATGTTTTTCAGTAAATACATCATTATCAAACAACATCCCACATTTTTAGAAATAACGATTAATAAATCGCGGAGATATGCTAGTCAAAAATGTTTGTAAACTGCCCAAAAAAAAACAGAAAAAAATAACTTGGCAAAATATTTTAGTAATACAGGGCCCTTGGAGGCTTAACTGGCGTTAAGGAATACGGCGGTTCTATTTAAAAAAATTATACTTTCTTGTGTGACTCGTTTTTGTGACACCTTGTATAATTGAAGATAATCTTAAGTTGTAGTAGAGATGAAATATTGAAAGTTTTGTTAAGAAAGTTTTTTTTATAAAGTTAACCGTTTTGCACAATCTTCCGAGAAAACACTGACTGGACACCCTTTATAACTTAATGTACATTATTAAAAATGATTACAATTTTATACGTAAATAACTATTACTCCGTTAATATTTCAATTAATAACATCGGTAAAAAAGCAAATGAAAGCTAATTGTGTGCTCTAGAACTTTTATTAAAATTATTTTTTCAAAAACTGACTAGAAATTTCAGTACAAACGTCTCGAGTTTACAAAAGTTTAAATTTCCGTAATATTTAAATTATTTTTTAATTTCCTAAGTTTATCGTTTAATTTATCGTGAAATATGTAATCATACTTTCTGTAAAATGTGAAGCGAGGAATTGAACAAAAAAAAGAAATCTAAAATCGAAGCAACGGTTACCAAGATATATGATTTTAAAGATAATGTCTCTGGCGGTCATTTTTTCTAAATGGCGGCTTTAGCTCACGTCGGGATTTTTTAAGACTTTATGTTCTTATTCTACATTAATAGAGCTATCCATTGCGATAAACAAATAACTGTCCCCAAATAGTTCACGCCAAACCCATTTTACACTGAGATTTGTCTGGTTTATATTCATAATAAGCGGCCCTTTTTGACATACAAGTGATTTTTTTTTCACTTCCGGTTTTGCCGGAAGTGATATTAACTTTCAATTTTTAAATAGAACACCCTGTATCTTATTGCATTTTTGAATTCAGCATAATTTTCTGAATCCAACGATACCAAATTACAAACATGTCAAACGTCAATATTTTTTTATAATATAACTTTTAGTTTTCCATTTAAGTGTGTCATGGCGGTTCCTATTTATTCTAAATGACCCGTGTAATGCTAGAAAAATAGAAATCCTGTCAAAAATACTAAATTACGTGATTTATGAGTAAATAAAATTCATCAAAATGGTTTTTGGGGTAAAACTCAATTTTCTCAAATGGAACCATATTGGTATCGTGATATCATTTATTAGTACGATTAATAAGTAATTTATTCATATGTCGTATTAAAATGTGCGATAAATACAAAACTACATCTAAAAGAAAACAAGAAAATACAATAGACCGAATGCATGTAGGCGGCGTCAGAGTCGCGTTTGGGTACTGCAGTATAACCTCATTTTCTGTGCATCTTTGTTTACTACTTCTTTAAAAATGCCAGGCAATTGTTGTGTGCCTCAATGCACTTCCTATAGAGCAGCGATTTCGTTAGTCTATCGTGTCGTTTTTTTTTTTTTGGCGTAGAACCAGGTCAAACATATTAGGTTCCTTTGAGTATGTCACCGGGCATATGAAATCATATTTTACGACATTTTTTTGTGGTCTCGAACTTTTTAAATCAATAAAAAGTGAAAAAAATGTATTTTTAAAGAAAATTGTTTTTTTTTGTTTCCACCGCCATATCTTTAAAACTATTAAAGGTACCGAAATTTGTTTTGTGTCAAATTAAAGCACACACTGTAGCGCTTTTACCAATATAAACGGTTTGGGCACAATTCGCACTTTCATTTCTCTAAAAATCAAATAAACTAAAAATACATATTTTGTGTATTGAAATCTTCACCAATCGATAAACTGTTTTATTTTTGAAAATATTTGCATACATGCAGCGAAGAAAATAAAGCCTAATAATCACAAATGTTTTTGAAACAATATGTTTTTTCCTAAAGTGTAAATGCATTTTTAAAGAAAATTGGTTTTTTTTGTTTCCACCGCCATATCTTTAAAACTATTAAAGGTACCGAAATTTGTTTTGTGTCAAATTAAAGCACACACTGTAGCGCTTTTACCAATATAAACGGTTTGGGCACAATTCGCACTTTCATTTCTCTAAAAATCAAATAAACTAAAAATACATATTTTGTGTATTGAAATCTTCACCAATCGATAAACTGTTTTATTTTTGAAAATATTTGCATACATGCAGCGAAGAAAATAAAGCCTAATAATCACAAATGTTTTTGAAACAATATGTTTTTTCCTAAAGTGTACCGTTTGGCAACAGCGATTTTTTTTATCAGCGCTAAACGCGACATTGGGACGCAATTAATACACCTCGCATGCAGGGTTGGTCAGATTAGTCGCGTAGAAGTAGCGTTAGTTGAATCTAGATTAATATATGGCATTCTAGGTTGGGGTGGAGTTGCTTACTGTCATCTAAAAAATTAGATATCATTCATAAAAAATGTGCCACCCCCTCTCAGGCTTGCTTATTTTAAATACGCCCTACACCCTATACCTAAACCAAGCAGTTTCGGAGATATTTGATATTTTATAAAAAATTTGACAGGTGCAACGGTTTGCAAGAATCGTTATAACTTTCTTCGTGTAGGAGATCCTTATTTGCTCTTTGGTGCGTAGAAAGGACACAAGATGAGCTACTCTCTACAAAAAAATAGATTCCAAAATAGTATACCAAGTATTTTATTTTTCACGTTACATTTTGTCAAATTCAAACCTCAAAAACTTTTTTATTTCAAATGGAACACCCTGTATTTTTTACATCAAATTATGTTAAATTAAATTCCCTTTTTTCTAGTATAAGAATTGTAGGGGTTAAAGTTACAACTTTTCGAAATATTGGCGATTTTCTTAAATGTCCAAGAATTTTTAGTAAGAATTGCCATCAACTTACCCATGATTACAAATAATTATTAATGTCAGTCATTCTCTTTTATTAAAAATGCCAGCACGTTTAAATTACATCCCCGAAGACTTTTAGATTTGTTTATTATTTATGGAGAATGTGATAAAGTAATAATACCAAGAACATGTAACATATTTGCTACTCGATACCCATTTTATTGTTTCAATTGTTTCATAGGCTTCTACGTTTTTTTGGATAAATTATAATTTTCAACAAAAGCTTGCGAATAATTCAAAAAGTACATGTGTTAGATATAGGACATGCTGATATAAGTCCACCTCAAATTTAATTCTACATCGACTACCATAATAAAATTTGGCACGTGCCATTTGACAGAGCCACATATTGTAAAATTATCCAATATGCGTTTTGCAGTGTATGGTGGATGGTTTCTCTTCTTGTGGGTATCGAGTAGCAAATTTGTTACATGTTCTTGGTATTACTTTATCACATTCTCCATAAATAATAAATAAACCTAAAAGTCTTCGTGGGTGTAATTTAAACGTGCTGGCGTTTTTTAACATAAAAGAATGACTGACATTAATGATTATTTGTAATCATGGGTAAGTTGATGGCAATTTTTATTAAAAATTTTTGGAATTTAAGAAAATCGCCAATATTTCGAAAAGTTGTAACTTTAACCCCTACAATGCTTATACTAGAAAAAAGGGAATTTAATTTAACATAATTTGATGTAAAAAATACAGGGTGTTCCATTTGAAATAAAAAAGTTTTTGAGGTTTGAATTTGACAAAATGTAACGTGAAAAATAAAACACTTGGTATACTATTTTGTAATCTATTTTTTTTGTAGAGAGTAGCTCATCTTGTGTTCTTTCTAATTACCAAAGAGCAAATAAGGATATCCTACACGAAGGAAGTTATAACGGCTCTTGCAAACCGTTACACCTGTCAAATTTTTTATAAAATGTCAAATATCTCCGAAATTGCTCGGTTTAGGTATAGGGTGTGCCACATGGTTTGACTCAGAATTTTGTGGCATTTCGAAAAGTTAAAAATATATAGGGTGTTCCATTTAAAATAAACAAGTTGGTATCGACTTCCGGTATTTCCGGAAGTGCCGCCATTTTGAAATTATTATTTTCGGACTCGCAATAGTCGACTGTGGTAGGGTACCAAATCTCAAATGTCTATCTCATCTGCAAGTGGAAAATATTCTAATGGCCGCCTTAAAAGAATCGCCCTGTATAGGATATATGGGATATCCCTTCCAATCAATTATCTTCAAAACTAAAGGAGAAAAGGGGCGTGTACCATGATCCTGTTACATCCGGTATAGTTCCAATATTGTTGAATCTGCATATAATCTAATCATGGTGTTACTCACGATAATAGTCGTTCATTTATTGACTATGCATATTGGATGACGAACTGAACTTGAAACCCTTTCCATTATGGAACATTTTAACTTCTTTCCAAAAGTTCCCTCTCTATAGAACTAGTTTAACCGCAGTCATTTTCATTTTATCCTAAATTGAAAATGGAAACCTCCAGGGAGTAGTCTCGTCACGTTCCACCATACGTAATTGCAATTTATTTTATTAAGAAAATATTAAATAACCCCAGTCTGCAACGTTAAACATGTTCACGTTTGTGAAACCCGTACCTGAGATTACCTTGATGCTGCGATGTAGCACGTTTAATAGACGGAGAGAACTTTACCTACGTGATTTTCTAATTAAAATTGGTTTTGTGTAACATTTTCTTGATATTGTAGGTGAATGAAACGAAAGTCTAGCAGCTGGCCGCGGAGACGTGTGGAAGGCACAAAACTTCGCTAAAAACACGGGAATAAAAAGAGAAGTGTGAGTTAGCGCATTGCCGTGCTAAAGAAGCTATGACACATGACACATATTTCGAACTTCCTCTTATTTCCAACGTGAATCTCGGAATTCCAGCTTCAATCTCATAATTCCGCAGGGTTGGCACAAAAACCCACCATTATAAAAAAACCGGTGGGTAAAATGGGTGGGCTTTTGTGGGTTTTTGTTTGATTTTCAGTTTTTTTTTGCAGGAAAAAAAAAGCAATTATTACAAAAAATAATATTTTTGCCTCACAAATACCTAAACAAAACAATAACAAAAATGTAACGTGTTAATATATTAGTAAACAATACAACAAGTAAATAATAAATTTGAGAAAAATAAAAACATGAAACAAATAACAAAAATTCAATAAATTTTCCTCAAACTGGAATGTGAAAGGCAAAAGATAAATATCTTTTGAAAATATATTTATGTTTCATTTAAATGTCTATAAATATTAACTTGTTTTGACGCCTTTTCAGCTCCAAGCTTATTCCTTAGTTTGCTCCAAATATGGCCGAACGTGGAAATTTCCAACACAGTCCAGATGTTGTCACATGCTATATTGTCAAAGCAACGCTGAATGAAAGGTGGGAAATTTGAATTTTACAAAACCCAGAATAAACCACAATTACCCAGAATTGCCCAGAAAAATCCACAAAAAACTCACGTAAATACGCAGTGGATCGTCTTTTTCTAAAGAAGGTGGGTTTTTGCACAATCCTGTAATTCCGACTATTTAGCCCACGGAAATTAACATTTGACCTGGATCAAATTAGTAAAAATCTGAATTTTTTCACAGACGTCCATTGAAGTGAGTCCCAAACCCAAATCACAAAAATCCCAACATGGCTACTCAAGATATTGAAAATCAAAGTTTTTTGCAAATATCTCACGTCCTATATATCGGATACCCATGAGGCCAATGTGAAAGTTGTAGAGAATTAAATTATCTACAAGTTGTCTTCTTTATTTTTTTACCAAACCGCCCCCCCTTTTTCGAGATATTCAAGGTCAAAGTTTCAAAAACATGTTTTTTGCGAATATCTCGCGCCAAAAAAATCGGGCAGCAATAAAGTTAACCCAAATGTAGAGAATTCAGTTATCTGCAAGATTGGTATTTTGCATTTTTTCCCAAAACCTGGCAATTTTTGAGATATGCAAGGTCGAAGTTAAAAAAACGGCTTTTTGCATGTAGACTTCGTCGCGGTCTAATGCATAGGGAGCGAGATGTTCACGGAAAACCGTTTTTTTTAACTTGTACCTTGAATATCTCGAAAATGGCGAGGTTTTGGGAAAAAATGCAAAATACCAATCCATTAGATAATTGAATTCTCTACAACTTTTGTGTTAACTTTATTGCTGCCCGATTTTCTTGGCGCGAGATTCGCGAAAAATCATGTTTTTGAAACTTTGACCTTGAATATCTTGAAAAAGGGGGGGCGGTTTGGTAAAAATAAAAAAGACAATGTGTAAATAATTTAATTCTCTACAACTTTCACATTGACCTCATGGGTATCCGATGCATAGGATGCGAGATATTTGCAAAGAAACTTTGACCTTCAATATCTTGGGTAGCCATGTTGGGATTTTTTTGTGGATTTAGGTTTGGGACACCTCAAAGAAGGTCTGTGCAAAAAAATTAGGATTTTTACTAATTTTGTCCAGGTTTCCTCATTTTTTTGTCTAATTTTTCTGCAGTATATTGTTCAGAGCGTAAGGAGATAATTATTAATAAAAATAATATTAACATGGAATTTAGTCACAAACTCTTGATTCTAATAGACATTTTCATTAAAAAATACATTTTTTGTGGGAAATCTAAATGAAATACATGTTATACAGAGTGACCTCATTCAAAAGCGGACCACTCGCGCCCCTCTAAAAATTTCGTTTTTTGGACGATTTTAACTATTACTTTTAATGATACATCTTCAATAACTCCATTTTGGTACCTAATTTCACAAATGGGCATTTTTTAGTCGACTAATCAATCAAAACTAACAACTAATCGAGGCGAGCGTAGAGGCGACTTCAATGTGAATGTCAGTCGATATTCCGTTGAAGCAACGTCGAGCGCGGTTAGTACTTGGATGGGTGACCCATCTTGGGAAATACAGCGTTCTCGTCCCACCTTCTAGCGGCTTGTATATCAGTGTATACGCGGAAGCTACGTAATTTCAAACGAGGATTACATAGTGGATATACTATCCTTCAGAGGGAATGTAAAGCAGGCGGTCCCTTGTCTATTAAATGTTAGGCAAGTAAAAGATCCCTACTCTTCTTAAAGGAAGAGGTTCGGCTGAATTTCCAGGTTGGGGGTAGCTCGTCTCCTGGCGTCGGTGATAGGCCCTGGTAGCGGAAATAGGCCGACGTTAAATAAATAGTTAAAAAAAAATAAATAACGACTAATCATTCAAATACTAGTCATTACTAATGACTAATCGGTTAGTCATTAAGTCAATAGGCGTGGATGTTTCGATTGATGATTGAGTTAGTCATTAGTCGCACATGTTCCGATTGATGATTAATTGGTTTGGTTGATGATTTTTACACCCTTTTAAACTCTGTTCCCATAGCCTTCCTTTCTGTATTTTCTAGGAGCAATAAATTATCCCATAGTGGTACCAAGGGAGTATCTACGTGTTAAATTTAATGAAAATCGTTGAAGCCATTCTAGAGTAAAAAATATTTTTCACTTTCTTATCGGTGTTTAAAGGGTTACGCTCCACATATTTGAGATTGAACCGATTTTGTGATTTCACTCGAGGTACAGGTACAGGTCCTGAACACGTATGCAAAATTTGAGCACAATCGATCAGTGATTTGGGCTTTAGTTGACAGACAGACAACAGACATCAGATGATAGACACAAAGAGTATAGACATGGGTATGCTGCCCCCGCACCAATCAGGTCGAGTTTTTGGGCACAAGTTGCGTTAGATGAAATTTCCCGAAATATTATTTTTGGAAAATCATTTTTAGGAGAGTTATGAGAGTAAAAAGAAAAATGGAAAAAAAAAATTTTTCAAGAACGGATATACCGATTTTCATGAAATCAATTCAAATATATGTTATGGCTTTTGATGGCACAAGCGTAGAAAAAAATTATTGAGTCCATTTGCTGGAAAGAAGTGGTAAACAAATTAAAAAGAAAATTAGGGGATGTTCCCGAGGCACTACCATAATTTCCTTTCAAATAAATGTTTATATGCCCCTTTAAAATATATACAATTTTCAAAGCGATCGGAAGGGTAGAACGTATTCAAAATTGATAATCAGGGGCGTACTGCGGGTGGCGCGGTTTAATACTACATCTTACCATGATCACTAGCGGCCATTACACCCTTACTGTTCAAATCAGTATCAAAATTTAAGAAGTGTGGTGCAGATATTTTCAAATTCTCTGACGTCAACTGAAAATTTAGTTTGAAAATCTGAGCATTTTGTAATGATGACGTTTGTAGTCAGCCTACCAAAGAACTGTAGTTTCCAAGGTCCACTACGTGAAGGTTTCAGTACGATTTTGGATCACTTATTATGGGGTGTTTGTTTATCGTGAGTCCCCTTGCCTCTCATTAGTCGTGGAGTTTGTTTATTGTGAGTTCCCTTGCCTCTCACAATTCGGGTTGACTTTTTTTGCGTGAGTCCTCTGGCCTCTCACGAATCAGGTTACTCTATATTGGTGAGTCATTTCTTAGTCTTCATTGCTATAGCCCTCAATTACAGGAATATTATTATTCCAAGTAAAAATATCGCTGAGAATATCAGAACTTTCGACAAATACCTTGCATGGGACAGACAGTATACAATTACGCCAACGGAAACAGAGCTGTTGGCTGCTGCTCGCACGTTGCTGCGATTCTATACTATATTTCCCACTCAAGGTATTTGTCGAAAGTTCTGAAGCCAACTGAAATTCTCAGCGACGTTTTTACTCAGAATAATATTCCTGTAATTAAGGACGATAGCAATCAAGACTAAGATATGTCTCATCAATATAGAGTAACCTGATTTGTGAGAGGCACGCAAAAATGTCACCCCGAATTGTGAGAGGTAAGGGGACTCACAATAAACAAGAGCCCCGACTGGTGAGAGGCAAGGGGACTCACCATAAACAAACACCCCGACTCGTGAGAGGCAAGAGGACTCACAATAACCAAGCACCTCGACTAGTGGGAGGCAAGGGTTCTCACAATAAACAGGCACTCTGACTAGTGAGAGGCTCTGTAACCTCCTCATAGTGGACTTTGAAAACTACAGTTCTTTTGTAGGCTGACGACAGATGTCATCATTGCAAAATGTTCAGATTTTCAAACTAGATTTTGTTTGACCCAACAGTTGACGTCAGAGAATTTGAAAATATCTGCACCACACTTCTTGAAGTTTGATACTGATTTGAACGGTAGGCGGTGTAAAGTCCGCCAGTGACCGTGGCAAGATGTAGTAGGCCCGTGATTATCAATTTTAAATACGTTCTACCAATCCGATCGCTTTGAAAATTGTATATGTTTTAAAGGGGCATATAAACATTTATTTGAAATTATGGTCGTGTCTCAAGATCACCCCCTGAATTTTTTTTTTTTTTGGACCAGTGCCAATAGTTTTTGATAAAAAAAAATTCTTAGCAGTATATGGGTGGTGGTAAAATTTAGTATTAATGGTACATAATTGAGGAAAAATCGATTGGACCGCAACAGATAACCGGAAGTGGGGTGGGGAAAGGTATGTGTTTAGAGGTAAAACGTGTTTTTTGCGATTTCTGACAAAAGCAGACCTCCTATCAAAAATAAGTTGTAGATAATTGAGAGATCTACAACTTTTATTTGAACCATTTTTTTACATAACCTCAAAAATTTTGAGAAAAACGCGAAACGAAACGCAAAACCAATTTTTTGTTTTTTTATTTCTATTTTCCACAAAAATAATTTAATTTTAATAAAATTCGGTGAAAATGTATATTGTTATGCATCAAAAAAGCTGTAATTTTTTTGAGGCGTAATATTCATTCTTTGATTTTTTTGCGAATTTAATTTGAAAAAAAGGCCTAATTTTCAATCAAAAAAGTTGATTAACAAAGCTTTGATTTTCGAAAATTTCAGGACGGTATTTTTTTCGTTAAAACCTCTACTTTAAGATGGTGTAAAAAAATTATCTGTTATTGTGGAAAAACATTGTCAAAAATTGAAAAAACCAAAGAAACACTTTTTTCAAGATCGATTTTTCCGTAAATGTCATTAATTCTCCATTGTTCATTTAAATGAAGTGTTGTAAATTGTGCAAAACGGTAATTTCAATGTTATACGTAATAAGGGAACTTTAATTAACCGTTTACGGTTCGGACTCCTGAAAACCGAAATGTTTAAACAATAATTTTACCTAAGAAATTGCTAAAAATGACCATTTTTAGGCAAGAAAAAAGTTTTTTTTGCTTTATGGGCACTCTCACATTAAAAATAAGTTTATTACTTATTTTACATTAAATCAATTAACCGTAGAAATACATAATCAAAATTTATAATAATCTCATTTTTCTGGGAAGCTGCTCTACATCATCAGACTCCACACATTGTACGGTTTCTTCAGGAACTTCGATAAGGTCTTCGACTTCGTCAAGGTCCTCAAGTTCATCTAGATCTTTATTTTCAATATTATTTTGAACATTTGTTTCGTCACACATCTCCTCCGAATCGCTGATTTCTTCTAATGGTTGTATTTCAGAGTTAGAACAATTTTCAGCCCCGTGACAATTCGAGAATAGAATACAGCATTTTACTACATGTTTTCGACAGCCGTATCTTTTACTACCACAACCAGTTTCACAGCTGCAGCAGATAGATTTCAGCAAACTTTCAAGAATTAATTCCTTTTCTGTCAATTTAGGCATTATTCCGGTTAGATGGTGTTTCCATCCCCAATCCGTAGCTGTAAGTTTGTTACCAAGCCAAGTTTGAATTTGAAAATAAGCCCTGTAGCAATGTTGTTCAACTGCTCCCTCAGTTGGTGGTAGTTTTTCTAAATTAAATGAAGTCCTTACCGTAGCGGTTTGATACATTTCAAACCTCAAATCGTTCAGAGACATATCCTTTTTCTTACATTTATAAATAGGCGCTATTAGCTTCAATCCATTTTCGGCTATTGTTTGTTTGTCTACATTTCTCCGATAAAAAATTTCTGCGAGCTTTGATAAATTTTGGTTAGCCAGTAATGATTTTACAATTGTCACATCAGCTTCAGGATACCCATCAAATACAACGTAACAGTTTGCTGCGTAGTGGCTCTGTACGTAATCCAAATACTTATTAACGATTTCATCAATCGTATCATTTTTTTACCAAACTACTTTGTGTAGCAGAAATCCACCATCAACAACGTGTACAGTATCACTGAAGATCGGCAATGCATCAATGCTCGTAAATTCATCGTAAACATGCGATTTCACATTTTTTCTGAGGCCATTTTCTGTAAATATTGACTATGGAAATGGAGCAAGCTCCAAATACTTTTTCACATCATATAAAGCAAATTATATGTGAGGAGAAACACAGAAGTTAATATTGAAAATTACGATGAATAACGGTGTAAACAACGACGTGCCAGTTGTGAACGCGTGAAAAGGCACGGACAGGTGGGTTGCAAGCGAGCTGGAAGAAAAGAACGAAAAAGAAGTGCTCGCGCACTCGAGAGCACGTAGTAGTAAAACTGCCCCGCCATAATTCAATTTTTCAACTTTGAATATTTTGAAATATGTATATCAATAAAAATGTTTCAATCTATGTGTGCCCATAAAGCATAAAAAAGGTCTTTTCTTGCCTATAAATGGTCATTTTTAGCAATTTCTTAGGTAAAATTATTATTTAAACATTTCGGTTTTCAGCAGTCCGAGCCTTAAACGGTTAATTAAAGTTCCCTTATTACGTATTACACTGAAATTACCATTTTGCACCACTTAAAACACTTCATTTAAATGAACAATGAAGAATTAGTGACATTTACAGAAAAATCGATCTTGAAAAAAGTGTTTTTTTGGTTTTATCAATTTTTGATAATGTTTATCCATAGTAACAGTATGATTTTTTACATCATCTTAAAGTAGAGGTTTTAACGAAAAAAATACCGTCCTGAAATTTTCAAAAATCAAAACTTTGTTAATCAACTTTTTTGATTGAAAATTAGGCCTATTTTTCAAACTAAATTCGCAAAAAAATCAAAAAATGAATATTGCGCCTCAAAAAAATTACAGCTTTTTTGATGCATAACAATGTACATTTTCACCGAATTTCATCAAAATTAAATTACTTTTGTGGAAGATAGAAATAAAAAAACAAAAAAATTGGTTTTTCGTTTCGTTTCGCGTTTTTATCAATATTTTTGAGGTTATGTAAAAAATGGTTCAAATAAAAGTTGCAGATCTCTCAATTATCTACAACTTTTATATTAAACTTTTTTCGATAGGTCTACTTTTGCCAGAAATTGTAAAAAACCACGTTTTACCACTAAACACACACCTTTAGAGAATATTATTTAGGTATTATGCAAATCACAACTTACACACTTTTTTATTTATTATGAAAATACCTACTTTCTGTATATTGTTGCCCTAATCTGGGCACGCTAATATACTAGTTAGGTAAATACTTTAAAACACTCATTATTGGAGAACCAATCAAAACAACTACTCTTCTAGCTAATACTGACGAAGTATTGAATTACATGATAGGATTCTTAGCATTTTAAAGAAAAAAAAAAATATATTGAAAATATTTCAATCATTTATTTACACTTAGTCATCACACTTTTTTATTTAATATGAAATTATCTACTTTCTGTATATTGGTACCTTAATCGGGTCACGCTAATATACTACTTAGGACAACACTTTAAAACACTCATTATTGGAAAACCAATCAAAACAACTACTCTTCTAGCTAATACTGACGAAGTATTGAATTACATGATAGGATTCCTGGCATTTTAAAGAAAAAAAAAAAATTTAAACTACTTAAATTATTTATTAAAATTCAGTCATTCACAACAATTATTGAACCTTACATTCTATTTCAACTATAGAAAAGTTGTACAAGTTTTTTCGAACTCGTTAGTTCTCATCAGTAGAGTATAGAAACATTCATTCATTATTTACAAGCCTATTCTTGATTTATTTTTTACAATTAATTATTTTTTATTTAATGAATGAATGTTTCTATACTCTACTGATGAGAACTAACGAGTTCGAAAAAACTTGTACAACTTTTCTAGAGTTGAAATAGAATGTAAGGTTCAATAATTGTTGTGAATGACTGAATTTTAATAAATAATTTAAGTAGTTTAAATATTTTTTTTTCTTTAAAATGCCAGGAATCCTATCATGTAATTCAATACTTCGTCAGTATTAGCTAGAAGAGTAGTTGCTTTGATTGGTTTTCCAATAATGAGTGTTTTAAAGTGTTGTCCTAAGTAGTATATTAGCGTGACCCGATTAAGGTACCAATATACAGAAAGTAGATAATTTCATATTAAATAAAAAAGTGTGATGACTAAGTGTAAATAAATGATTGAAATATTTTCAATATATTTTTTTTTTCTTTAAAATGCTAAGAATCCTATCATGTAATTCAATACTTCGTCAGTATTAGCTAGAAGAGTAGTTGTTTTGATTGGTTCTCCAATAATGAGTGTTTTAAAGTATTTACCTAACTAGTATATTAGCGTGCCCAGATTAGGGCAACAATATACAGAAAGTAGGTATTTTCATAATAAATAAAAAAGTGTGTAAGTTGTGATTTGCATAATACCTAAATAATATTCTCTAAACATGATAAAAGCAAATAAATAAAAAATAATTAATTGTAAAAAATAAATCAAGAATAGGCTTGTAAATAATGAATGAATGTTTCTATACTCTACTGATGAGAACTAACGAGTTCGAAAAAACTTGTACAACTTTTCTAGAGTTGAAATAGAATGTAAGGTTCAATAATTGTTGTGAATGACTGAATTTTAATAAATAATTTAAGTAGTTTAAATATTTTTTTTTCTTTAAAATGCCAGGAATCCTATCATGTAATTCAATACTTCGTCAGTATTAGCTAGAAGAGTAGTTGTTTTGATTGGTTTTCCAATAATGAGTGTTTTAAAGTGTTGTCCTAAGTAGTATATTAGCGTGACCCGATTAAGGTACCAATATACAGAAAGTAGATAATTTCATATTAAATAAAAAAGTGTGATGACTAAGTGTAAATAAATGATTGAAATATTTTCAATATATTTTTTTTTTTTTTTTTTCTTTAAAATGCTAAGAATCCTATCATGTAATTCAATACTTCGTCAGTATTAGCTAGAAGAGTAGTTGTTTTGATTGGTTCTCCAATAATGAGTGTTTTAAAGTATTTACCTAACTAGTATATTAGCGTGCCCAGATTAGGGCAACAATATACAGAAAGTAGGTATTTTCATAATAAATAAAAAAGTGTGTAAGTTGTGATTTGCATAATACCTAAATAATATTCTCTAAACATGATAAAAGCAAATAAATAAAAAATAATTAATTGTAAAAAATAAATCAAGAATAGGCTTTGTAAATAATGAATGAATGTTTCTATACTCTACTGATGAGAACTAACGAGTTCGAAAAAACTTGTACAACTTTTCTAGAGTTGAAATAGAATGTAAGGTTCAATAATTGTTGTGAATGACTGAATTTTAATAAATAATTTAAGTAGTTTAAATATTTTTTTCTTTAAAATGCCAGGAATCCTATCATGTAATTCAATACTTCGTCAGTATTAGCTAGAAGAGTAGTTGTTTTGATTGGTTTTCCAATAATGAGTGTTTTAAAGTGTTGTCCTAAGTAGTATATTAGCGTGACCCGATTAAGGTACCAATATACAGAAAGTAGATAATTTCATATTAAATAAAAAAGTGTGATGACTAAGTGTAAATAAATGATTGAAATATTTTCAATATATTTTTTTTTTCTTTAAAATGCTAAGAATCCTATCATGTAATTCAATACTTCGTCAGTATTAGCTAGAAGAGTAGTTGTTTTGATTGGTTCTCCAATAATGAGTGTTTTAAAGTATTTACCTAACTAGTATATTAGCGTGCCCAGATTAGGGCAACAATATACAGAAAGTAGGTATTTTCATAATAAATAAAAAAGTGTGTAAGTTGTGATTTGCATAATACCTAAATAATATTCTCTAAACATGATAAAAGCAAATAAATAAAAAATAATTAATTGTAAAAAATAAATCAAGAATAGGCTTGTAAATAATGAATGAATGTTTCTATACTCTACTGATGAGAACTAACGAGTTCGAAAAAACTTGTACAACTTTTCTAGAGTTGAAATAGAATGTAAGGTTCAATAATTGTTGTGAATGACTGAATTTTAATAAATAATTTAAGTAGTTTAAATATTTTTTTTTCTTTAAAATGCCAGGAATCCTATCATGTAATTCAATACTTCGTCAGTATTAGCTAGAAGAGTAGTTGTTTTGATTGGTTTTCCAATAATGAGTGTTTTAAAGTGTTGTCCTAAGTAGTATATTAGCGTGACCCGATTAAGGTACCAATATACAGAAAGTAGATAATTTCATATTAAATAAAAAAGTGTGATGACTAAGTGTAAATAAATGATTGAAATATTTTCAATATATTTTTTTTTTTTTTTTTTTCTTTAAAATGCTAAGAATCCTATCATGTAATTCAATACTTCGTCAGTATTAGCTAGAAGAGTAGTTGTTTTGATTGGTTCTCCAATAATGAGTGTTTTAAAGTATTTACCTAACTAGTATATTAGCGTGCCCAGATTAGGGCAACAATATACAGAAAGTAGGTATTTTCATAATAAATAAAAAAGTGTGTAAGTTGTGATTTGCATAATACCTAAATAATATTCTCTAAACATGATAAAAGCAAATAAATAAAAAATAATTAATTGTAAAAAATAAATCAAGAGTAGGCTTGTAAATAATGAATGAATGTTTCTATACTCTACTGATGAGAACTAACGAGTTCGAAAAAACTTGTACAACTTTTCTAGAGTTGAAATAGAATGTAAGGTTCAATAATTGTTGTGAATGACTGAATTTTAATAAATAATTTAAGTAGTTTAAATATTTTTTTCTTTAAAATGCCAGGAATCCTATCATGTAATTCAATACTTCGTCAGTATTAGCTAGAAGAGTAGTTGTTTTGATTGGTTTTCCAATAATGAGTGTTTTAAAGTGTTGTCCTAAGTAGTATATTAGCGTGACCCGATTAAGGTACCAATATACAGAAAGTAGATAATTTCATATTAAATAAAAAAGTGTGATGACTAAGTGTAAATAAATGATTGAAATATTTTCAATATATTTTTTTTTTCTTTAAAATGCTAAGAATCCTATCATGTAATTCAATACTTCGTCAGTATTAGCTAGAAGAGTAGTTGTTTTGATTGGTTCTCCAATAATGAGTGTTTTAAAGTATTTACCTAACTAGTATATTAGCGTGCCCAGATTAGGGCAACAATATACAGAAAGTAGGTATTTTCATAATAAATAAAAAAGTGTGTAAGTTGTGATTTGCATAATACCTAAATAATATTCTCTAAACATGATAAAAGCAAATAAATAAAAAATAATTAATTGTAAAAAATAAACACACACCATTTCACACCCCCACTTCCGGTCATCTGTTGGGGTCCAATCGATTTTTCCCCAATTATATACCATTAATCCTAAATTTTCCCACCATCCATATACTGCTAAGAATTTTTCAGACTTTTGGCTTTTGGAAACCGGTTTGGCACTGGTCTACACTTCTTTCCGACAAATGGACTATTTTGGAATTTTTTTCTACCGTCAAAAGCCATAACGTATATTTTTTTCATGAAAATCGGTTATTCCGTTCTTGAGAAAAAATTTTCTTTTTACCCCCATAACTCCTCTAAAAATGGTTTTCCAAAAATAATATTTTGGGAAATTTCATCGAACACTACTATAAACTTGTGCCCAAAATCTCGATCAGATTGGTGCGGGGGCAGGATATTCTTTTTTTAAAACCACATTTTGAGTGCAGGGGACCTGAAAACCTGTAAATCCGTCAAAAACTTATAATATTAAATATTGCACGATACAGTCCACATACTCCCGCACATGAGAAAGTAAAAACCTTAGTACGCTGCTATTACTGGAGTTCAAATGCTTTAAACTTTAGCGATTTCATAGGAAAACGATATAATTGGTACATTTTATAGAAAACCAATATATTTAGACCTACATTTCAAAGAAAATAGGGGAATAGTTCAATAACATTGAATCCCACATAATATACTGGTGGTTGGTAGTAACAACGTTGTTTTCGTGCTGAATACAAATCAGACTAAAATCTGTAGATTTTTACGCCGATCGGAGATACTATTACATTTTAGTAGGTTAATAATATTCATTTTTCAGAACGAAATTATAATTTACCCGTAATTGTCTATAATTCCGTTCACATGTACGTACCTAATATTTTATCTGACGAACCACAGTAATTATTTGTGGCGATGGAATTACTGACGTTTCAAATTGTTTTGCCTAATCAAGCAATTCTCATTAATAACACGCAAAACTTCCGTTGATCACGCATTATATATATATAGAATCCGGCAGGTAATTATAGTTAAAATCCACATTTCATAAACTCTTCACATGCATTCTTATAGTTGGAGGTATCTCGAGTGCATTTCATACCACTGAAGACCCTGATTTTATTATGAGTCTCTCTGTGGAAGGGGCAGTGAGGTAAGTAATAGACACGCTAAGTATAGCTCTCAAAGTTGAGGCTCCTAAACGATGCACAAGGAACTGAAGAAAAAATTGGCGCAGCCGAGATTGAGAGCACCTCGTATCGCCCAAAATCCGTCTTAAGTTCAGGTTTGTGATCGAGTAGATAGAAGAAACGGCAGAAATGCAGACTTAACTGTAGTATTCACAGGCTAATTACGTAATTATTTGCAAAATGATAAATTTTTCATGAAAATAAATCCAGGCGTAAATAATACAAAACAAAGAGTTCTGGAAATTTTCCAGTGAATGATATTTATTAAGTAGGACCCGACGAACATGAATATTAAGGTGGTAAAAATGTCTGTTCATTTGAAACCCCACAGGGGTGAGTTAAAGGCGATGAAAAATTGCGAATTTTAGTAAATATGATTTGGGTAAATTACATGTTTCAACTGGGTTTATCGATAAAATTTCACGCGATTGACGAAAAATAATTAGGACTGACATTATTATTTCTGCCATCATGATATTCATGTTAACAGGGCCTCACTCACTAAAGATCACCTAATGAGAAAAAATTCAGAACACTTTTTTCGATATTTTTTGGCTTATTTATACGAAAAAATTAATCATTTTGCAAAAAAGAATTACGTAATTTTTTTTATTAACTATACTAATATATACTACCAAATTCTCGAATGGTACGACGCTCCCACTCACAAACCCACGATATGCTACAAACCATAATCCTGAACATACGACCGCCTGACCGCTCGCTGATAATTACCCATTAGATTGAATAAACGGGTCTACAGACAATCCAATGACCCAACCAACCAACTTTCTCGGTACACTTTGAAAATTGCCATGACAACTCGTAAAAGTGAGCTGATCTGGTGGAATTCCAGGGTCTTCAAAGCGTACCGACAATGTTGGGTCCAGCAGACCAGCTCACTTTTACGAGTTCGCATGGCAATCTTCAAAGTGTACCTATAAGGTCGGTTGGTTGGTTGGTTGGATCGTCTTAAATATTTAGAATTAAACTTTTTTTTATTACACTGACGTTCCTCAAAGCAATTTTAATAACACCGGCACACAAAACAAAAGTCGTGAACCTGAAACAAAACCTACCGTAAAGGCATGGAACAAAAAAGGGACCTGTTTTGAATATATAAAAAAAAAGTGCATGACACCGTCATCTTGAAAGGCCCGCCGGGCCCAAACGAGTCCCATTAAAATTTGCGGTAAAACGTTCCTGACATTATGTAGTTTTCCTTTGGGAATTTTTATTTTTGAGCTATCTCTAACAGTTTCCGAGTTACAGATGAAAAACCGTTTTCAGAGTTGCGGCATCAGAGGGTAAATTTTGGTCGAAAACACGACATTTAAATTTACTCGTATTTTAAAAAATACGATACCGCGACGGCCGCACTATATAGCGATGGAAAGAGGAAGACTTGTAGTTGATCCGCATCGTAAATTGCATGTCGAAATTCGAAAATTCAACTCGGCACGAACGAATCAAAAGTGACATTTTTGGAATTTGTCGTTTGACGTTTCTCGATCGTGAATTTGTGTTAGAAGAGTGTCCATCTTCCATCTCGTTCCGCCGCAAAAAAAGAGATAGAGAGTCTTTGCGCGTTGATAACTAATTAACCGTAAATAATTAGTCGTTCGGAATGTCGCGTTGAGATGTAGAATTTCACTCTCGACAGATCAGTACAGTCCCGATTCCGTCAATAGTCTCTAAAAAAAGCCTTTGCGGCTGCAAATTTGCAAAGAGTATTATTTTGTAGTCTATCGAACGTTAGGTTAGACTATAAAATTTATCTTACACAAGAAGCGTGTTATTTTGTTTTTAATTTTTTTCACGGAAACCAAATCGAAAAAGTGCAAGTGTGATATATCGTTGAAATCGGAAATTTTTACTGCTTTTCAATGGTTCGATTACAAACCGTAAGTAATCATAAAATAAACGACTTGTTGTGCCAAAACGGCACTAAACGTAATCCGATCTCAACCCAAACCTTTTCAGATCTTCTGGAGCACTAAAGAAACCCTCATGCAAAGTTTCATTCAAATCCGTTTAGTAGCTTCGCCGCTATCGTGCTAACACACACACACACACAGACATTTTTCAAAAACCACTTTTTTGAGTTCCTGGGACCTCGAAACGTAAAGATTTGATGTTATCTCAATTTTCGATTTTGGACTAATTGTAGTAACCTCCCACAATTTTATTGTGGGGAGGTTAATTTTAAAACAAGTCAATTTTTAAGGTATAATTGATACACTTATAATTTTAAGAATTTGTCTGTTGATTGGCGAAATCTCCAACATTACTATGTAGTATATTTTGTGTCTGTATGATCTTATCAAAGGCTACGAGACTCTTAATGTGCGTTTTTTAAAAAATGTTTCAAAACTTTTATATTTACTGATCGATATTTAAAAAAAATTAAGGTTCTCCCTCTAGATAACACTAAATTGCTGTCCAAATTTCAGTACAATCGGTCTTTCTTGTCTTGCGATATTGCGTTTAAAATAAACGTGACGGACGGCCAGACAGACAGACGGACATTTTGAAAGCTGTTCAGAGGTCGATGAATAACACAATGTTCGAGCAGTACGGTTTTAAAGACGGTGCCGAGATATTTTTTTCCAACAAATTCGTAGACCTACGTAATTGACAGACGTCCCATGAGACATAAAAAAAATCCATTTCTGTATTAGCCAAGTACTACTTACTATCCTATACTTACGATGTAGACAAGTATTCCAAAATATATTTACACATTACTGAGGCAAGTACCAGTTATCATGTAAAATTGTACCTATACGTTCATACGTAAGTAAGTACCTAAATTATTACCTCTCAATTGGACAGCCTTTAATTAGTGGATATGGGTGTAACATTCCATTTAATCAAATATTCATTTAATACAAACACACAAGGGTGACTAATTAAAATAGAGAATGATATAATTACTCGCGAGCGTAATTAAAAAATTCATTTTAAAATAAACACGCCAGTCAACAGTAAGGGCATGCATAGGTGCTAAAAAAATACATATATAACCCAACTAACTCAGTATGTATGCGTAAAACGTAATTATTTATTCAGGTTGTCGGAAGAAAAAGCATCTTTTTATCTGATCACATGTTTCAAAATAAGTTTTCAACAGGTGTAGGTGTAATAATTGTACCGGTATCCTATCTATAGGTTATAAATCTATAAGTTTTTACATAATTAATTTTAAATGAAACCAGTCATTAATCCGCCAAAAGGAGCTTACATAGTATGTAAAGCAGTACATTAGAGGGTGATGTCAATTCATAACAATGGAAATAATAAAATATAAACAAACCTTTTTTATTTCATTCGGCGATTGTAGCACGGAAATCCATCGTTGATTCGGATGAAAACACATGCAACTTCCAAAGGGGAACATTTGTCAACCTCACAACAAACACCACTACCGAACACGATATACAAATGATTCAAATAATTTAAAATACACTCAGTTAACCCGTTGAACTATATTATTTGTATTGTGAACAGGTTCTGTCACGTTGTTTCATTGTTTTTAGCGGGTGACCAGAGGGCGCCACTTCTTCGGACCGGTAAAGCATGGCCTCCCCTCTACTTGTAGCCAACTGGCGATCGATATTCAACTTAATCCAACGTTTGAATGCTGAAATTTAGAAACGGAAAGTTTCAGCTTATCTTGCGAATTCTTGACATGGTTTTCTTTCGAACTTTTTAATTGTATTATCAAGTCATTGCAGCAGACAATCTCTGCAATAAATAAACACTAAATTATCCAAGATTTGTACAATTATTTTGAGAGGACTCAAACAGTGCAAAATGCATGTTTTATTTTGTTGAAATGCTGACCTAAAATCCCTTTTGTTATTCGTGAGTTCATCGACCTCGATTTTTAATCGTTCGTACGTAGGCGTAGCCTAGAACATGAAGGGATGAAAGAGTATAAAATAATGACACAAATGCATTTTCGTATCGATCATTTTCATGCTGTGTGATGAGAATTGAAAATAATTTCCCTCTTCGTTTAACGTCTGGTTGCAGTTGACGCATTAATTTCTTATGATAATATAGTTCAGTTTATATCAATCATGCTTCCGTCACGCATGGGGAAGCTCTCAATAAATAAATTAACTAGGTAGGAAGGTACTTCGACAAGGTTTATAGGTTGTTCATGTATACAAATACAAATATCCTTAAAATTTTATTTAAAAGATACATACATATCCATATGTAAAAGAGCATGGTAAAATACTCCCTATTTACATTAGGTCCGTTCTACAGGGTGATCGCTTGAGACGTATAAACTCACATGTTTTATGTAAATTATACAGAATCGGAAAGTGTTTGTTTTGGTATTGCATAGTTTCAACGACTTAACCGACCGCCCACAATAAAGGCGTCTACCAGTACTCTAGCAGAGGCAAAGAGTTACACGCCCCATCATGTACATCATTGCTTGCTTCGCTCTCGCTAGCTCTTATTGCCATACCAAAACCAAGACTTTCCGATTCTGTATATTATTACAATTTTGAAGCTAGATGTTGGTAAGGTTTTTTATCAAACACACAAAGATGCGAAGACTCACAAGATATCGAGTCTCCCACACAACAAAATCATGTTCAATGTACTAGTGACAGATGAGGTTAGGATCCGCAGTGGCCGAAACCAGTCCGCTGCATAGTGGTCAATTTTCAAGTTCTAGGTGGACAAAATTCTACAAGTTTGCAAATAAACAGAAAATGTTCATTAGAAAAGCGGAAAAATATTGAAAACATTTTAGGCATTAAGGGGGTAGTTTTTAAGGGGGTTTAAAAGATAAATTTAGTTTTAAAATTCTGAAACTTTGTATATGTGATAATATCGTGCCCGTGAATATGCCAAAAATAGTAAAAAAAATTCTAAGGGCCAAGGGAGTAGTTTTAGAGGGGGTTGAAAAAATAAATTTAGCTTTAAAATTCTGAAACTTTGCATATTTGATAATATTGTGCCCGTGAATACACCAAAAATAGTAAAAAAATTCTAAGGACCAATAATTTCGTTCCCCTAGAAATATAAAAGTGTCCGCTGCACCTCCTCAAAAACCATCCCTTAAGAGCTTACATTTATTTCACATTTACTTTACATTTTTTTTGTAAATTCAAAAATCTTATTCAAAAAGTTATGTAATTTTCTAATATTTAATTTCCAACCTCCTCAAAAACCACCCCCTTGGTCCTTAGAACTTTTTTACTATTTTTGTGTATTCACGGGCACAATATTATCGTATCTACAAAGTTTCAGAATTTTAAAACTAAATTTATTTTTCAAAAACTACCCCCTTAGTGCCTAAAATATTTTCAATATTTTTCCGCTTTTCTAATGAACATTTTCTGTTTATTTGCAAATTTGTAGTTTTGTCCACCTAGAACTTGAAAATTGACCACTGGGCGCCGCTACGGAGATAATTTGTTTATATTCCTTCTCTCTGTAAAGATCCGTAGTCTCGAGAAAAGTGCTTGCAGTATATAACTTAAAAATACATACTTATTATAAGTACCCACCTATAAACATGGTGTAGCGACTCGCTTGTATATAATTTTTAAAAAATAGGTAACAATTATTACGATCTCAAAACCCCAAATAAATAAAATGGTCCCAGGTATGACAAATCCTTTTAGTGAGAGATAGAGAGAGCAATAAAAGAACAAAATATAAGAATTTCAGTTTATTTCCTTGTACAATTTTGAGTAACAATCAAGAAAATTTTCATACAATTTAGAAGATATAGATATAACACAGTCTTACAATAGTACCTAATAATCGTTATACTGAAGCTAGGGGAAAAATAGTTTAACCTTTAATTATATCAGAGAACAAAATGTTTATGATTACATATAAAATATAGTACAACTTATCTTTTAAAAAGCACCCGAAATCCAGCAGCAGTTGATCACAAGAGGGCTCCGATTGCTGGTAGGTTAAGACCATTGCCTGGAATCTCCTGCGTTGAATGCAATATAAAAACTCCCAAATAATCTCCAACTCTCCAAATTCACAGAATATAAAAATTACCAAAATCACCAAAATTACAGTTCCTGGTCATAGGTAACTTTCCGTTACAGTTATGTTGTATCGCAAGGTATTATTTCATAAATTTAACTCGTAACTAATAGTCCTTCATATGATCCAAGTCCAAAAATATCATCCAAAATTACACAAAATGACCCAAAAAGGTATATGATAAGGCTGATGGTTGTTATACTCCGTATCCCATAAAACGTCCAGAAAATTCTGGACGTAACTTGCCAAACAAAATCCGATTTAAATATCGAAACCCAATTAAATACACCAAAATTTAATTGAACAATGTGTTGAAAATTAGCCTAGATCCGTTAATCTATAACGAGTAGCCACGTGTGCCGTTTGACTAATTAACACTTAGCAAGGTATTAATCTCAATTCTTGATCGAAAAGCCGAGTATTACTACTTGCCTGGCATTTATAGAATTTGCCTTTCACAAAAAATAATTACGGAAGAACGACCATCATTTCCCTTTTCTTGGCAGTTCACCGTGAAACTTCACCGTTGCCAACCTCTGGATTATAAAAACTAAATCTATATTATGGACTTTTGATCATATTTCACTATATATATATATATATATATATATATATATATATATATATATATAATAATTATTAACAATCATTACGCATAAATATTGTTGCCCAAAATAATTATACTTGTCATATTGTAAAATGAAATTAAGCAAAAATTAAATAATTAGAATTTGTTGTAGTCTTCGCCATCTATTGGTGAATAGCATAACTCGACGGCCTGGTGAAAATACTAGAATTATTGAAATGTGTTGAGTTACAGAATTCTCATTTTTGCGTCGTAACAACTCCATCCTACCAAAACGAAAAAAAAAATTGAAAGAAATTTTTTTTTTCTTTTTATAATGTATTCAATATGACAGGTATATCAATTAGCTCATACTAAGAGGAATTGTCTAATATTGAAAGAATCACAAGGTTAAACAAAGTTTATGCGCAAAATTCCGTTATAAATTAGTGGTCGTAACTGGTGACAAGTAAATTAGATCTTAACTATAAAGAAATAGGCCCAAAATTTAAAATTCCCCCGGGGTTCGGTTAAAATTAAAAAAAAGAAATTTCGAAATATACCTTAACAAGGTATGACAGGTTACGTTAAAGTTTTTAACGATAGGCAATTAAAATGTTGTACAAACTTTACAGTGAAGCTGAAAGATACACAACAACGTATCTCAGTAGCTTATAGTAACTACCAAACTGAAATTTTTCTATAAACTAAATCGGTTAAACTTGCCGTGAGGCGACAAGAAAAAAATTTTAAACACCAGATGGGTGAAAGCAATATTCCTTTTTTTTTTTAAACAGACAAGGTTCAAAACATTCTTAGGTTATACTGTGCATCAATTCACATTGAGATAGTTTCCTGTGGTCAGCAACCACTCGCATGAAATACACGGAGACTTACACCCCATATATTTCAACCGACCGGTTCCTTCTCATTCCGCTATCCCCTCATGCACTCCTTCTCATACATCTACCAACATTTAAGACAAAACACTAACTTAAGCTAGACCATAACGTCAAAAAAAAACAAAATTAGTTTTGAAAAATTTTTCCTTCAGTAACGAGAGTTCAAGTTGTTCGGTCACTCAATCGTTGACTGGCATTTAGGATATCGCTGTTCGTCCTGTTATCTAAGATCCCACCCAAGAAAATTACCAAACGCAAAATTTTCTCTTCTCCCGAAATACCAAATAGTATTAACTAATTTGGCAAATCGCCGAACATAAGTTAATTTAATGTCCAGATATGGGAGTGTGAAAGTAGTGACTAAAATAGGGTTTTCCACTGATACTACGAAAAGTTAAAGTGATACAACTAATTCAGGTTCTAATGTATAATCCGGTTTTAAATCTTTTACATGATATTGACCAATGATTTCATGGGCGTCATTCTCTAACTCATACACATTTAAACCAATTTTCCTTTTTACTTTATAGGGACCACTAAACTTGTTTAGAAGCGTCGGATAAGGGAAAATCTTTTTTCCACACATGATCATTCACCTTAAAACTAACCGGACGTCTTCTAAAATCATATCTCACCTTGGATTTCTCATAAGCTTTTTGTAAGTTTAGTTTAATAGTTTTATGCAGCTTAGCGATCCCTTTACTTTTCCATTCCACATTCTCGCTCAGATCATCGGTACTGAATTTACTTTTATCTCGTCTAATTTTGTACTCTTCGCCGTTTACAATCATTTCACGACCAAAATTGATGAAATATGGAGTAAAACGGGTAGTCTCATGTTTCGCAGTTCTTATCGCACACGCAAGGTGCGGAAGGTTATCACTCCAATTTCTTTGTTGGTCATCAACATAAGAAGCGAGTAACGTTTTTAAGACCCGGTTTACCCTCTCTGTGGGGTTATTTTGTGGGTGATATAATGCATTGCATAACGATTTGACTCCATATTTCTCCAATAAAGTGGAAAATTCCTTACTCCTACCATACTGCGACCCGTTATCCATGATAATGAACTCTGGAACACCGAACAGCAAGAAAACATTTTGCTCAATTGCTTTAATAACATTCTTGGCCGTAGCCGTACGAAGAGGTACAAAAATTACAAACTTACTAAAATAATCTGTAACAACGAGAACGTATTTGTAGCCAGCACTACTGCTAGGCAATGGGCCGAAAAGATCAGTACTAATTAGCTGCCAACAACGAGTTATCTCTGGTCTCCTGCCCATTTCACCTGCAGGTATCTTTTGAATTGGTTTTTGACTACAGCAAATTTGGCATTTTTTTACATATCGATACACATCAGCTTTCATACGTGGCCAGAAATACTTTTGAATCAGACGATTATAACTTTTATACACACCCATATGTGCACCATTTAATATGTTACTGTGATATTTTTCCAAAAGTTTACGTCGTTCTGGCTTAGGTACTACTTCCTTCCATGTATCGATATCTGAGAGAAGATCCTTAAAACCGCATTCGACCCGTTTGTATAACTTTCCGTCCTTTTCACGCCACCTATCATACTGCAATGGACTATTTCTCACTCAAAATAACATCTTGTCATACCAAGGGTCCCCCGAAAGTACTATTGGTTCATTGTCAGTGTTTACGGAATCTATGGCAGGTGGTGCAGCTCTCGATAAGCAATCTGGGACTACATTATATCTACCCTTCCGGTGTATAACCTCAAAATCAAAGCTTTGGAGACGTAAACACCATCTGCCAAGTCTACCTTTCGGATCCTTCAAATTGTTTAACCATTTTAAGGCATAACAATCCGTCACTACAATGAACCTAGTCATTTCGATGTACCCGCGTAGTTTTTCAATGGCATATATGACCGAAAGAATTTCTAACTGAGTCGCTCCGTACTTTGCCTCCGTCTTGGTTAGTGCTCTTGACAAATAACATTATCACATGTTCCCGGTTATCATAGTATTGAGTCAAGACACAACTAACGCCTACTTGTGACGCGTCAGTCTGTAAAATGAACGGATAGTCCCAATTTGGACGTGACAAAATAGGAGCACTAATCAAAACACTTTTAATTTTTAGAAAAGCTTCGTCACATTCTTTTGTCCATTCCCATTTGACTTTCTTACGAGTGAGATTAGTCAGAGGTGGAACTATGGTAGAGAAGTCTGGAATAAATCTGCGGTACCACGATAACATCCCAACAATTCGCCGTACCTCCTGCGGATTTTTGGGTTTAGGCATATCTACAATCGCGCTAACTTTCTTGGGGTTAACACCCAACCCGTCACGATTTACCTTATAACCTAGATATTCCAGCTCTTCTCTACAAAACCTACACTTCTCCCGCTTTAAAGTTAAGCCAGCAGATTTCAGTCGATCAAAAACGTCTTTTAAAACCTGAATATGAGTGTCAAAATCACTCGTTACTATTATTAAATCATCTAGGTAAGCGAATACATAGGGCTTTAACTCTGCCTCAAATGCAGACCAAACGGCAAACGTTTAAACTGAAAATGACCTCTGCCTGGTATGGTAAAAGCTGTATATTGTTTACTATTTTCCTCTAATTTGACTTGCCAATAGGCCGATCTAATATCCAAACTCGAGAGGTAACGAGCTGTTCCTAGTTGATCTAATATTTCATGTATAAATTGTAAAGGGTAAGCTGGTCTTTTAGATACATTATTAACCGTTCTGAAATCTACGACAAAACGATAGGATCCATCATCCTTGTTTACCATTAAGATAGGTGAACTCCATTCGCTCTGACTACGTTCGACAACACCCAATTTCAACATTTCGTCAAGTTCTTCATTTATCTTTTGTTGCATAGGTGGACTTACACGATAATATCTTTGTTTAATGGGCAAAACCCCTTCATTAATTTCTATTTTGTGTTCCACCACATTGGTGCAACCTAATTGGACATCTTGAATGCTGTCAAAGTAGTCATTCACAACCTCATGTAATCGTACTCTCTGTTCTCCGGTCAAATCATTAGTGCCTTCTAGGGAAGCATTATTCCCCCGTACTATTTCGTTTATGACCGGTTCACTAGAGAAGTACCATTCACCCTTCCTTAAATCAGGCACAATTCCCATTGTCACCCAAAAAGTTGTACCCAAAACTAGAGTATGACGCAATTCTGGCACAATCATAACCTCAAAGAGATGTGTTTTCTTTCTAAATCTAATGGGAACAATGACTCGCCCCAAACAATGAATGTTGTCATTATTTGCAACCTTGCAAGAGGTTACAGAACATTTTTCAATTTTAAACCCAAAACCTTGCAAAATTTCCCATCCCCTTGAGTTCATGAAAATACCATTTGCGCCACTATCTAATAATGCCAAAATTTGTACATCGTAAATATTGACTCGAACATATGGACATTCATTACCATTCACTTGTGACAAAATATAATCCAGAACATGTTTGACACGCTCGCTCTCAGCCAGACGTGAAGATACAGTAGGAGCATTAACAGTATTAGCCGGTTTTCTAAAATTTTGGCTTAGTTCCCGACTATTAACTAAGTCCTGGGTCCGTTTCCCTGGTTGCAGGTAGGACACGTTCGTATCGTATAACCTGTTAAGCCACAACGATAGCACTTCACAACTTTTGATGCACAATCACGAGCTAAATGCTGATTACTATTACATTTAAAACAACGTAAACTATTTATTTGCCTCAAGTTAGCTCTATCCCGACTAGACGATCGATTACGTGACCTCTCTCGGCTACCAGAATTATCACGGTTATGGTGAGAATATCTGCTAGTCGTATTTCGAGGGTCTCCCATAACATTACGTTCACGACTGGTGGATCGATTTCTAGAACGGTTGAAATTTCTATCTATGTCGTTGTGCCTAAAATTACGCCCCCTACTGCTCGAACGGTCAACACTCCTATCATCTCTACTACGATTCTGGTCTAGATTGTTATTCGAGGGTAGAGAATTATTGCCTCTATGTTCTGATCTACTATTTCTACTACCATATTCACTATTAAAATTTCTAACAAAATCACCCCCAAAAATTTCTCTATCACAAAATGAAACCCGATTATCAGCTCCCCGATTATGATTAATTGATCTCTCACCGCGGATATTTTGTTTGCGTTCTTCGATCTTAGTAACGAGCTCCACTAATTTCTCCTCAGAGTCGATATCCTCTAAAATCAAACGTTCCTGTAATTCAGGTAACATATTATCTCTAATGACTTTTAAACGTTTCTCCTTAGAGAGTGGAACAGGTAAATAACTTCTTAATTCTGAGATGTGAGCGATGAAAGTTCCTATACTCTCATCCTCATGCTGATATCGTTTTCTTAATAATTCTTTAACATGTTTTTCAAAATTATAAGGCAAAAATTCCCTCTTGAGAAGTGAACACAGATCAGCCCACGAGTCAATTTCCTCAAATAAACAACCTATACCATTAAGTAATTTTGATTCGGATACTTTTCTAGTCTTACAAAACTGATTGACTTTTCTAATAAATTCCAAAACATCTAAACTATCTCTAAATCTTCCTTTAAATCTCAGATCCCACTGTGATACAGGTACATAATCTGGGTCTGTCAACACTAGCGTTTGCAAATTTGCTAAAGCTGTTGATTGGTCGACTGAGACACCAGCAAGTGGCGTATCAAATAAGTATTTTTTTCTATCGAGGAATTCCTCAAAAACTTTATTAAAATTTTCAAGTAGCACAGCAATTTGCTCGGCCTGGTCATCGTCTTCGAAAGGTATTCGACCAATTCGACCTTTTAAATGCCAAAATAAAGCGTCTAACCTTTCTATTACAATCTGATTTAAAATACTTTTTGCAGTTCTCGTTACTATATTTAAAATAACTGTACAGTTTTGTAATTCTGAAATAGTATCCAAATCTCGAATCGGAACAAACACTTTACCCTGAGATTCTTGTCTTAAAAGAGCTGTTAAATTTTGAGCCAGATCTCTCGTCTTGTCACCAGACTTTACATCTAAACCGCGTATATTTAATTCATAAACCAGAAATTCCCTTTCCAAATAAGATGTCTTAATCTCAACCATTTTTTTGTTGTTTTCAAGATAAAAATTTTATTACAAAAAATTTACTTAGGAATTTGCAAAAAAAACTATTAGAAAAGAAAAAAAAGAATGCTAAATATACCAAGGTCCTGTAATTTTGTCTTCCCGGAGATTCCTGTATTTCAGTGCAGAGTTTCCGGCAACTGCCTTGACCAGTCCTGAGAGCACTTTCCCGTGGTCCCTCGCCGCCGAATCCGGTTATCCAAAAGATTATTGTACCTAGGGAAAATTCAAACAAATATTAGTATATTCCTTATTAGGTAGTGGTTTTCAATTTATTGCCTCTCTACTTCTCACAAAGATCCCGGACGAGCCCCCAAAAATTATTACGATCTCAAAACCCCAAATAAATAAAATGGTCCCAGGTATGACAAATCCTTTTAGTGAGAGATAGAGAGAGCAATAAAAGAACAAAATATAAGAATTTCAGTTTATTTCCTTGTACAATTTTGAGTAACAATCAAGAAAATTTTCATACAATTTAGAAGATATAGTACAGTCTTACAATAGTACCTAATAATCGTTATACTGAAGCTAGGGGAAAAATAGTTTAACCTTTAATTATATCAGAGAACAAAATGTTTATGATTACATATAAAATATAGTACAACTTATCTTTTAAAAAGCACCCGAAATCCAGCAGCAGTTGATCACAAGAGGGCTCCGATTACTGGTAGGTTAAGACCATTGCCTGGAATCTCCTGCGTTGAATGCAATATAAAAACTTCCAAATAATCTCCAACTCTCCAAATTCACAGAATACCAAAATTACCAAAATCACCAAAATTACAGTTCCTGGTCGTAGGTAACTCTCCGTTACAGTTATGTTGTATCGCAAGGTATTATTTCATAAAAACTCGTAACTAATAGTCCTTCATATGATCCAAGTCCAAAAATATCATCCAAAATTACACAAAATGACCCAAAAAGATATATGCTAAGGCTGATGGTTGTTCTACTCCGTATCCCATAAAACGTCCAGAAAATTCTGGACGTAACTTGCCAAACAAAATCCGATTTAAATATCGAAACCCAATTAAATACACCAAAATTTAATTGAACAATGTGTTGAAAATTAGCCTAGATCCGTTAATCTATAACGAGTAGCCACGTGTGCCGTTTGACTAATTAACACTTAGCAAGGTTTTAATCTCAATTCTTGATCGAAAAGCCGAGTATTACTACTTGCCTGGCATTTATAGAATTTGCCTTTCACAAAAAATAATTACGGAAGAACGACCATCATTTCCCTTTTCTTGGCAGTTCACCGTGAAACTTCACCGTTGCCAACCTCTGGATTATAAAAACTAAATCTATATTATGGACTTTTGATCATATTTCACTATATATATATATATATATATATATATATATATATATATATATATATATATGTATATATATATATATATATATATATATATATATATATATATATATATATATATATATATATATATATATATATATATATACATATATATATATATATATAATAATTATTAACAATCATTACGCATAAATATTGTTGCCCAAAATACTTGTCATATTGTAAAATGAAATTAAGCAAAAATTAAATAATTAGAATTTGTTGTAGTCTTCGCCATCTATTGGTGAATAGCATAACTCGACGGCCTGGTGAAAATACTAGAATTATTGAAATGTGTTGAGTTACAGAATTCTCATTTTTGCGTCGTAACACAATATTTATTTTACAATGTTAAAAATGTTAATTTTATAACAAAGAAAACTGAATATAAATTCATAAACAAAATGGATTTTTTAAATTTAATATAGATATTACAAAGACAAATAATACATATATCTATAAATTGGTGACCGCGTCAGAAGTTACAATTCTTCTTATATATACGTCGCCGACAGAAGTTATAATTCTTCTTATATATATGTTAGATCACGGTTTACATGAGTGACTTTTTAAAAAGATTTATTTACTTAAATGGAGCCAACGTTGGCTCTTGGAAAAGGAATTAGAATAATAAATTAGAAGTGTTGCATTCTAACTGAGTTTAATAACTGATTCAACAAAGCGTGTTTAGTCATATTTATAACATACAGAACCTGAGTAAGCAAAATATATAACAAAGGAGTTGCAGTTCTGCAGTCTGCACAAGTTATGAGAAACAAAGGTGTAATATGGTATCTTGAAGATAAGCAATTAATAAGAGAAGCTGTTATCGTGAAATACGATATACCTGTGAAGGTTTTATTATCTCTAAGTCGCAATAAGATAGCGTGTAATATTATATAACAACTTCCCCCTTAATAAAAAAGTTGATGTTATGCAGCAACTTTTGAAAATTGTTAAAACGTTAAATGAATATAATGCAAAAATAAATTGAACAATGTTGAATGAATACAAAGCAAAAATAATGTAAAAGTTAAAATTGGTAAGCGATAATAAAACATTACATAACGTAATAAGGATAAAATACAATAGTCTAAATTAATAGACAAGGGTAAAACTCCACATGAAAGTCTATGTTAACTCGATGTCCTCTTCTTCTTGAGGTCTAATACCGGGTCGCTTTCTTGGAGGGATCAGTCTAGGAAATTTGGTAAATACTCTGCTTCGCTCTGAAGGAGGTGAAGGAGGGTTATCCGTTGAGGGTTGGATTCGCAATGCTCCACATCTTCTTCTTCTGCATTTACAAGTTATGTAAAGTAGAACTAATAGGATGATGAGAGTGATTATGAAGTATGTGAACCAAGATACATGTTTGGTCACAAAAGGTTCGTTTATGAGGTCGTCTAGGTCTTTGGAATATTGCTCTAGTTTGTTTTTAGCAATATCTGAATCTTCTACGTCGAGACTGTTTAATTTAAGCGGTTTTAATTTTGGGATTTCGATTTTGTCGGGCATGTGATTGCAGCATTCAAAAGGAATTTGGATTGGATGTTAATTGTCCTTAATTTCGGAAAAGTCTTTAGCACTGGCTTGTATTCGAGTAATGCCTGCATAGGCGTAACATCCTGGTTGTAGTTTTATAATGGAATTTTTGTTAATTAGCTCTGTTATGGATTCTCTCTTCGGGCAGTTGATGGTAATGTGAAGTGGTTCGGAATTAATTACTAGCCATGTGTTGTCTTCAAGTTCTTGGACGTTGTATCCTTGACTAATGATGAAGGAAGTTTGACAATTTTCTGGGAGTTTCGGCAATGGTTTTAATATTCTAGCTTCACAAATGGCATTTTGGTCGATAGGATAAGCAAACAGGTTCGAACATAGTTTGGTTCCGAAATAAAGTGGTTTGCATTCTTTCAAATTTTGTATAGGTATGTACATTAAAGAATCATCGTCTCTCGCGATAAACTTTTGTGAAATAGATAAAAAGTGATGTAGACCAGTTCTGTTATCAAGTATAGGTATAGGGTACAGACGAAAGGTGTTGTAATTTTGAGGTTCAATGAGAGGTATTGTTAAAACAAATATTAAGTTAGAATTTAGTTGAAAAGCTTTTAGTTCAATAATATCCAGATATTGAGCAACTGCTGATAGTTTAATCGGAAGAGGTAAATTGTTCCTTCGCAAACTCTGTGAAATCTCTTGTAACGCCGTTACTAAGTGATCAGGTGTTATGATTGATGAATGAATAATTCCTAATCTGGCGAATGTTATTGAATTTAAAATATCGTTTAGATTGTCTTCGATATACAAATAGCTGGCCATTAGTTGTTCGGAAATGTATAGAAATTTTAGTTTTATTTCGGCAGCTTGGATCGTTTGAGTCATGGTTTGAATCGTGTGCTCGATTTCTTTGATATCTTTGTTAAATGTTTCCTCATCAATTTGTAATTTTTGTATAGTTGAGTTGAAATTTTTGATAACAGAAGTTGTAACTGAGATTTGATTTTTAATTAAGTTTTCTAATTGATGTTCATCATTATTTAATTTGTTTATACAGTTAGTGTAGTACTCGCCATCTTCGGCGTCTAAGTTTCCGGTAATTGATTTGAATATTGTTCCGAAACCGTTAAGTATTCCTCGTTTATATCTCTTTGTGTCTGAAAAGACTTCGTCAAATTTCGTTTTTATCGAACTAGCTATTTGCATTAAAAGGTTAAACTCTGTTTTAACTTCGCTTCTAAACAGGATTGATTTTTGGTCAGCACCATCACCATCAAGATTCTGTCTAAATTATTTTGATTTTTGTCAAAAGCTAATTTAAGGGATGAAATATTTTTATGCACTAGCAGAGTCCATTTGTCATTTGTCACCACGATGTCCGTGTCTTGGTGATAGTATACACCAACAGTGTTATTGATCGGGGTAATTTTGTACTGACAGAGTGCTGATCCGAACAGCAGGAGAAACCTGAAAATAAATTTAATTTTCAGTATATGGTTTCATTCTATCAAAATTTACTTTAGTTTCTTGTTTTGTTTCGATATTTAATAGGGTAGCGGAATTTTGAAAAATTTCTTTTATTTTAAAGGGACCGTTAAATTTGTTTTGTAGTTTGTTCTTAATTTGTGATTCTTTTACATAAACTAAGTCACCTATTTTGTATTCAGGTCGTTTTTGGGGAATATTTCTGTCGAAGCGAACTTTTGCTTTCTCTTTTTGAGATTGTGTTCGACTACGGGCTATTTTATAGTAGTGGGATATTCTATTGTTTAAATCTCTAACGTATTTAGTTATTAATTCTTTTTGGTTGTACAAAGTTTCGGGTGGTCTGTTAGATGTATGACCAAAGATAAGTTCATATGGGGTAAAACCGTGTGTTTTATTTACCGAATTGTTATAGCATATTACTGCATATGGTAAAATCGTAAAATGTTCGTTTGGGTTTTCAGTTTTGTGGATTCTTATCATTTCGGCTAAAGTAGCATGAAATCTTTCTATGGATCCGTTCGATTGGGGATGTCCTACGCTTGAATAAGTTAATTTTATGTCGTAGAGAGTGCAGAGATCTTTGAGCAAACGGTTGTCAAATTCGCCACCGTAATCGCAATGGATTCTTAGCGGGGTACCGTAATGTTGAAAGTATAACAACAAGGTATTTACGACGGATTTTGCGGATTTGTCCGGGACTGCATAGGCTTGTGTAAATTTAGTTAACTCGTCTCGAATAGTTAAAGCGTAATTTCGAGTTGGGAATTCAAATAAATCGATATTGATTCTTTCGAATGGTGTTCTTGGGGTTTCTGTGACTACTAGAGGGTTATTAAGGTTTTTCCGGCATACTTTAGTCTTTTGACAAGTTTCGCAATTTTTTATAAAATTTTCAACGTCTTTAGTTAGACCTTGCCAAGTGTATTTTTCTCTAATTCTTCGAATCGTTTCATTTATTCCGCGGTGTAGATTATTTTTACCAAAATGATTTTGCTCTAATATAATTGGAATTTCATCTTCGTCGGCAGTTCTGACGATATCTTGACAAATTACTACCTTTAAGTCTTTTTCTGCAAAAATGAATGATAGGATTTCAAGTATGGGGAGGTCTAAGTTATTTTCCACAAAGTATGTCTTAGAAAGATCTAAAACATCTGGGTTTTTAAATAATACCAAAAATAGATGTTCAATTACAGATTCGATATCAAAAGGTAGAGGGATGATAAAATATCTCCTATGTCTGACTGTTTTGCTCGATACAATATTGATTTTATCGTTATGAAATTCGGGGTTTTCTTCGAATATGTCCTCGATAATTTTGTGATGTAGGTCTTGTAGGTTGTTTTGTTGAAAAAAGGTTATAATATCTTTATGTTCTCGATACAAAAGTTGTTTGTTCGAGGCTTTGATTTTCGAATAGTCAATTAAAGATGTTGTTTTATATAGGCTGGTGAAAGTTTCAAATTCTCGGGAAATTTGTTCGTTAGTGATTTCGTTGTTATCGTCTGGGTTTTCGTCGTCGTCTGACTCTTCGTCATTCGCGGCTAGAACCTTTGAATAGAATTTGGAACATTCGGAAAAATGATTAATTTTGATTCTGGAAAGTGCGTCCGCGTTCTTATTGATTTTACCGGGTTTATAAATTATTTCATAGTCGTACTCTTCTAATTTGAGTCGCCAACGAGCAAGTCTACTTCCTGGATCCTTTATAGAGAATAGCCAGGTGAGTGGTCTGTGGTCGGTGACAAGTTTGAACTTTCTACCATACAGATATGGTCTAAAGTGCTTTACACTCCATACTATCGATAGAAGCTCGCGTTCAATCGTTGAATACTTAGTTTCTGCACTGCACAAGGTTCTAGAAGCATAGGCAATGGGTAAATCTTTGCCAATAGGCCCTTGGCTCAGCACCGAGCCGATAGCAAATGCGCTCGCATCAATGGTTAGAACGAAAGGTTCATCAAAGTTAGGGTAGATTAATATCGGAGTTGTCGTTAATGTTTGTTTTAAATTTTGAAAAGAATTTATACAATCATTGTCGAAGAGAAATGGTATGTCTTTTTGTAGTAGTTTTGTTAAGGGCTTGGTAATCTTGGAGAAATTAGGGATAAAGCGACTATAATATCCGGCTAAGCCTAGAAATGATTTAATTTCTTTTTGATTTTTTGGTTGAGGGAAATTTAGAATGGCGTCAACTTTCGAAGGATTCGGTTTTACGCCGTCTTTTGTAATGAGATGTCCTAAATAAGCGACTTCTTTGCGGAGAAACTCGCATTTGTCGGGTTGAATTTTGAGATTGGCTTTCTGTAATCGTTTGAAAACTTCCGTTAATCGAGAAATATGCTCGTGAATAGTAGGGGAGTAAACAATAATATCGTCCATATAGACGAGACATCGTTCATTTTGGATACCTAATAAAATGTTACCCATCACTCTTTGAAATGTTGATGGAGCATTCTTAAGTCCAAAAGGCATTCTTACGAATTCAAAATGACCATTTTCAACTGTGAAAGCAGTTTTCTGAATATCTTTCGCATCAATCTCGATTTGGTGAAATCCGGAGGCTAAGTCCAAAGTTGTAAAATATTGACATTTGCCTAATTGATCGAGGAGGTCGGAAATATTGGGTAGCGGGTATTTATCGTCAATAGTCAGTTCGTTAAGTTTTCTGTAGTCCACTACAACTCGCCATTTTTGTTTACCGGAGGCGTCGAGTTTTTTAGGTACAACCCAAACTGGAGAGGACCAGGGAGAAATCGAAGGTCTAATGATGCCTTGATCAAGCATATTAGAGACTTGTGTTTTGACTTCCTCTTTATGAATATGAGCGTAGCGATATGATTTTGTAAAAACCGGTTTTGAATCGTTCGTGTCAATGTAATGCTTAATTTCGTTAGTAAAAGTTAAATTGTCTCCTTCCAAATAGAATATATCTTGAAAGTCTAAACAAAGCTGCGTTACTATTTCGGCCTCTTCTTCGTTTAGATGATCCAAGCGCAATTCGTTCCTAATTTCGAAGGATCTGTCCGTCTGTAGGTGTGAGTCAGAATTTTGAGTGTTTAAATTGAAAATTGATTTGAATTTTTGTACTGGCTCTAGTTTTATGTTAGAAAAATTTACCGTTTTTGGTATTGCATTCGCGTTTATAATTGAGGTTAAAAATTCTCCATTGTTATCAATTTTGACAATAGCATTTGGTAAGCGTACTTTCTCGTTTTCCTGGGCTAACAGTATAGCCTCGGTATTTCGTAGGTTACATTTTAGTTTACAGATTTTTTCCATGCGAGGTTCGATAGAAATTAAATTTTTGATGTTGCCTAAATTTGGATTTTGGTTTTTGATGTTGGAGTTACCAGTTGGTTGTACAAGTAAATTTACTGTAGTTTCTTCCGTGACTTTAAATAGTGGTACGGTTTTAAAATTTGTGACTAGTTGTTTGTTTTTGAAATCTACTCGGCATTCGTAATGTTCTAAAAAGTCTGCGCCTAGTAGTCCGTCAAAATCTATATCTAGATTATAAATGTAAACCTTGTGTGACTCATCTGAAAAGGGGATGAGAACAGATTCGTTGATATAAATTTTTTGATCAGTAATACCCTGTATAATTACATTTTCAGGGGATCTACGTCTATAATTTTCAGCTGTTTTAGGTTTAAAAATTGAAATTCCTGCACCTGTGTCAATCAAAATTTTAAATTTGCCGGTTGCGTCTTTGATGTAATAAAGATTTTTTGAATTTACGGTTAATAGGGTGTGAGAAAGCGTATTTACATGAACGTCTGTTCTGGGAAGTTCAGCATTGGATCGAAACTGTCGTTGAGATTCATTGTTTGTATTTGGTTTGATATTTGGTCGAATTGGTCTATTTGTTGTGTTGGAGTATCCGTGGGGTACTCCGGATCTAAACGAAAATCCTGAGGATTAGCAGTATAATCCTCGTATTGCTCGTTCTGAGAATTAGCAGTATAATTCTCCTGGAAATTTTGGTTGGTTTCAAAATTGTAATTTTCGTACGATTCATTTTGACTTTGGTAATTTTGGTAATCGTCGAAAGAGTAGTCATTGTATTGGTTAAATTGATCGGTATAATTATCGTAAGGTTCGTAATTCAAATGATGAGCTTTTTGCTGGTTAAAGCGATTAAAATTTGGGTTAGGTTGGATAGCTGATGGTCGGTGTTGCATAAAATTAGGGTTCGGCCTTATGGCTGAGGGCCTGTTTTGCTGTGATTGATTTGGCTGATTATTTTGAGGGAATGTCCTCTGACTTAATTGATTATTACTCGGTTGTGCGAAGTTTTGATGAGAAAAATTTTGTGAGTTTGGGTTTCCTTGGAAACTTGGTCTCTGGAAGTTTTGAGACTGTTGCCTTGTGCGGCATTCGCTTATTACATGTCCATTCCGTTTACAGAAGGAACAGAACTTTTGTTGCAAATTTGGACCCTGTGGTCGCTTTTGTTGAATTACTGGGTTTTTGACTGGACTATTTTTTGGGAATTTTTGCTGTTCAAAATAAGAGAGTTGTAACTCTCTACGAATTCTAATAATTGCGTTCATTATAGTCGGAGGGTTACTGGCACGTATTATTCTGCCTAGTTTTGGTTCTAGACCCGTTAACAAATTATTTAATGTCATAGTTTCAATCAGGTTTGTTTGCGCGGTTCTTTGCTCCGAAGTTAAATTTTGTTTTTGCACTGCAGCGTGCATTTTCGCATTGTGCGTTTGTAAACGCGAAACGAATGTTAAGGCGGATTCACTAGGTAATTGGTGAATTCGTTGTAGGTCCTGAATTAGGGACGTTAAATCTCGGGAGTCTCCGAAGTGAGTTTCTAGTAGTGCCTTTATTTCTGGCCATGTGCTAGGGTTGCGTGAATTTATAAGTTCGGCGGCTCTGCCTTTTAATTTATTTTTGATGTGCATGGTTAATAGAATTTTTTGGTCATGAATTGCCATACTTTGTGCACAGGAACACGAGTTTAGGAATGTCTGTAAATTTATGGCGTTGCCATCGAATTCTGGTATTAGTGAAAAAATTTCAGAGAGCTTGTAAGGCTCAATTTGTTGTGGTTGTTGTTGTTGTTGTTGTTCGGCTGGTGCCAGTGGCACTGGTTGAACAGTCTCCGGTTGAGCTCTATCAGGCATTTTGCTTTTTTATTTAGAGATTTTTGAACTAAAATTGGTTACGTATCAGCAGTATGATACGGAAATTAAATTAAAATTAGCTTGTTTTGTTACGTCGTAAATGAATTGTGTATTAACTGTATAATACACAGTCGTTTCGTGAATACGAAAATAAATAACTTAAAATTAAAATTGTTGCGTTGTAGCTTGTATAGGATTTGTTTGATAACAGAATTGGCTTTGTTTGCCGAGTGTATTAGCGGTATAATACACGTAAATAATTGTGAGAAATAATAATTGTAAAATGAAATAACGAGATGATTCTTAAAAATGACTTACGTTAATTTCATCTCCATGAGTAGGTTCTTCGTCCGTCAAGGGATTGGGATCCGCCACCACCAGTGAGGAAGGTCTCCTTGTTCTAATAGATGTACACGCACTAGTTAGGCACCTTCTGCAGATGTTCTCCTTGTTCTCTTACGCTTCACTACCAGTTAGGCTTCTTGTTCTGATGATGTTTACGGATCCTACCGACTGCGCCAATGTTAGATCACGGTTTACATGAGTGACTTTTTAAAAAGATTTATTTACTTAAATGGAGCCAACGTTGGCTCTTGGAGAAGGAATTAGAATAATAAATTAGAAGTGTTGCATTCTAACTGAGTTTAATAACTGATTCAACAAAGCGTGTTTAGTCATATTTATAACATACAGAACCTGAGTAAGCAAAATATATAACAAAGGAATTGCAGTTCTGCAGTCTGCACAAGTTATGAGAAACAAAGGTGTAATATGATATCTTGAAGATAAGCAATTAATAAGAGAAGCTGTTATCGGGAAATACGATATACCTGTGAAGGTTTTATTATCTCTAAGTCGCAATAAGATAGCGTGTAATATTATATAACATATACAGTGTGTTTCACTTGTCGTGAAGACACCCCTGTATCTTTTTTATCTTCGGCCGAATTCACTTCAAATTTTTATCAGCCATACAACTCCATAAAACGACTTTATTCAATACATAAATGCCGCTCAGATCTAAAACGGCGGCCTACTGCGATAAAAAGAAAACAGTAATTTTCGGGAAATCATAGTAGGTTTAGAGATAAATAAAAATTTTGTTAATAAAAGTTATTCAGAATCACTTGATATGCCCCCCACTGTAAAATTTTGTGAAAATCTGAATATTTTCAAAAAAAAATTTTTTGTTTCACTTCTCGTGAAGACACCCCTGTATTTTTTTTTATTTGTGACCGAATTCATTTCAAATTTTTATTAGCAATACAACTCCACAAGATAACTTTATTCAACATATAAATGCCGCCTAGATCTAAAACGCCGGCCTACTGCGATAAAAAGAAAATAGCAATTTTCGAGAAATCATAGTAGGCTTAGAGATAGACAAAAATTTTGTTAATAAAAGTTGTTCAAAATCACTTGATATGCCCCCTGTATAATTTTGTGAAAATCTGAATATTTTCAAAAAAATTTTTTGTTTCACTTCTCGTGAAGACACCCCTGTATCTTTTTTATTTGTGACCGAATTAATTTCAAATTTTTATTAGCAATACACCTCCATAAGACGACTTTATTCAACACATAAATGCCGCCTAGATCTAAAACGCCGGCCTACTGCGATAAAAAGAAAATAGCAATTTTCGAGAAATCATAGTAGGCTTAGAGATAGACAAAAATTTTGTTAATAAAAGTTGTTCAGAATCACTTGATATGCCCCCCTGTAAAATTTCGTGAAAATTTGAATATTTTCAAAAAACATTTTTTGTTTCACTTCTCGTGAAGACACCCCAGTATCTTTTTTATTTGTGACCGAATTCATTTCAAATTTTTATTAGCAATACACCTCCATAAGACGACTTTATTCAACACATAAATGCCGCCTAGATCTAAAACGCCGGCCTACTGCGATAAAAAGAAAATAGCAATTTTCGAGAAATCATAGTAGGCTTAGAGATAGACAAAAATGTTGTTAATAAAAGTTGTTCAGAATCACTTGATATGCCCCCCTGTAAAATTTAGTAAAAATCGGAATATTTTCAAAAAAATTTTTTTGTTTCACTTCTCGTGAAGACACCATTGTATCTTTTTTATTTGTGGCCGAATTAATTTCAAATTTTCATCAGCTATAGAACTTCATGAGATGATTCCATCTAACACATAAAGAGAACTTTTTACAGCAAATGAAAGTCATACACAATTATTATTGAAATTATTTATTATTTAATTACACGTGTATGCAAAATTTCAGCTCGATTGGATAACGGAAAGTGGGTAAATTTTATTCATTCATACATAATACATACTTACATACAGATTTCCAAGTATTATAAGACGATTGAAAAAAGAAAACGTTATTACATTTAAGTTGAGTGTAATAATAAAGTGTCCCTTTTAGCGTTTTATTGAATGCCAATTTTTGTTCACAACTTTCATTTGTTGGAAAAAGTTCTCTATAGGTGTTAGATAAAATCGCCCTATAGAGTTATATGGCCGATAAAAATTTGAAATGAATTCGGCCACAAATAGAAAAGATACAGGACGAGAAGAAGAAGTGAAACAAAAATTTTTTTGAAAATATTCCGATTTTCACAAAATTTTATAGGGGGGCATATCAAGTGATTCCGAACAACTTTTATTAACAAAATTTTTGTCTATCTCTAAGCCTACTATGATTTCTCGAAAATTGCTATTTTCTTTTTATCGCAGTAGGCCGGCGTTTTATATCTAGGCGGCATTTATGTGTTGCATAAAGTCATCTTATGGAGTTGTATTGCTAATAAAAATTTGAAATGAATTCGGTTACAAATAAAAAAGATACAGGGGTGTCTTCACGAGAAGTGAAACAAAAAATTTTTCTTTGAAAATATTCAGATTTTCACAACATTTTACAAGAGGGCATATCAAGTGATTCTGAACAACTTTCATTAACAAAATTTTTGTCTATCTCTAAGCCTACTATGATTTCTCGAAAATTGTTATTTTCTTTTTTTCGCAGTAGGCCGGCGTTTTAGACCTGGGCTTCATTTATGTATTGAATAAAGTCGCCTTATGGAGTTGTATAGCAGATAAAAATTTGAAATGAATACGGCCACAAATAAATAAGATACAGGGGTGTCTTCACGAGAAGTGAAACACACTGTATACGTCTTCAACGCAGAATTTATAAATTGGTATTCCCAACGCAGAAGTTATAAATTGATGATCCCGATAAAAACTATTCCAAATTTTTTTTGAATTTATGGTGCCTCTTGATTTGGATTAAATGGATTTAATGGAATAAATGTTAATTATGAACTAAACTATATTGGAACTAGACCATAATATTGCCAGAACATTTCCACAAGATCTACAAGATTTTCTCAACATTTTCAAATTTGATCTTAAGCTGAAACAACCCAGAGTTTTTCAGGAATTTATCATCGATATTTATTATTAGGTAAGTGAGTTTCCGTATTTATTTCGTTGAGAGAACAATTGATCAATCAATCAATCAAATCAATTATTTTTATCAATCATTATTATCAATCATTTTTTTAAATGGCACCTCCTACGGAGAATATTTTGTTAGACGATCAACCAGATACAGTGATACCAAATAGTAATTATGTTACGAATACCTATACTATTAAACTTCCTCCTTTTTGGGTTAACAAACCAGAAATATGGTTCACTCAAATAGAATAGCAATTTTCTATTCACAGGATCGTTAATGATCGGAAAAAGTACGATTATGTCACTGCCAGTTTACCTCCGGAAATTATTACAACGGTTTATGACGTTGTCACTAATCGACCTGAAAGAGCTATTCTAATTTCTCGTTTGACCTCAAGCGAGGAAAAGCGATTAGAGGACTTGCTCTCTGGTTCCCAGATGGGGGACTTCAAACCGTCCGATTTTTACCGGTCGATGCTGTCAATTGTCGGAGGATCCCATGTGGTGAGCCAAGAGCTCCTAGTCAAGTTATGGAAACGGCGATTGCCTAAAACCATCTTCATTGCAATCACCGCATCCGGAAAAACCGAGATTAAAGAATTAATCGACATTGCTGATCGAATATGGGAGTCGTGTCAAAATTCTATGAATTCACTTACTTCCAATTCAATTTGTAACGTTAATCCCACAGTTTCTACGTCAAATTTGATTGCAACCTTTCAAGATACGTTGAATCGGGTATTACACAGACAAGAAATTTTTACATCTCAATTGCATGCTATAGAGTCTAAAGTTTCTTCAATAACTTCCGCTACTCCTACAGTTTCTAGCACTTATTGCGATAGTTGTAAAAGTCGCCTCGACTCCGGAAATCGCAGTGGCTCAAGGCTCCGTTCTAATAGTCGAAGTGGTACCCGCGTTAGATATAATCCTTCTAATGCCAATGTTTGCTATTACCATCAACTTTACGGTCGTAAAGCATTTAAATGTCTCGGAGATTGGTGCACTTTCGCCAAAGATGTCAAAGCCGACGATGAAAGATGACTAAAATCAATGATATTTTGACAACTGACGTTAATATTTCAAATAGTAAACGTCGTCTTTTTATATTTGATAATGCAAATAACTTAGAATTTCTCATTGACACAGGCGCTGATTTATTGATAGTACCTCGGAATCTGTTAACAGATACTAAGAAGAACCCGATATTGTACTGACAGCTGCTAATGGTTATATTATTAACACATTCGGAAAAAAAATTTTAAAAATCGATTTAAAGTTACGTAGGTTATTTCCTTTTGTTTTTAATATTGCAGATATTAACGTCCCCATTATCTGAGCTGAATTTTTAGCGCATTTTGGTTTAATTGTTGATTTGAAACATAAATGTTTAATCGACAATGTGACTAGTTTATCAACATATTTATTTTCTAACAATGGTCCATTACATTCTCCTAAGTTATTTAGCATGTCAAATGAATTCACTGCATTACTTTTAGAATTTCCTAGTTTAATAAGTTCGCCAAATTACAATTTGCCCGTTAAACATTCCGTAGAGCATCATATTATAACAGAAGGTCATTTACCTTTCTCACGACCACGTAGGTTGGATAACATTAAATTTAAGATAGCTCAGAATGAATTCAATGCTATGGTAGAATTAGGCATTTGTGTTCCTTCTTCTTCTTCCGTATCCTCACCATTGCATATGGTGGCAAAAAAGAAAATAACGATTGGAGGCCTTGTGCAGACTGTCGTCGTCTCAATTCAGTTACTATCCCTGATAGATACCCATTATCGCATCTCCACGACTTTAACTCACAGTTGTATAATTGCGTTATTTTAAAAAAAAAATTGATTTGATCCATGCTTATCATCAAATACCTGTCGCAAAAAGTGACATTTTTAAAACAGCAATTACTACGCCGTTCGGTTTGTTTGAATTTGAGCGTATGCCTATCGGTTTACGTAACGCTGGTCAAACTTTCCAACGTTTCATGAACGAAGTTTTAGTAGGTTTGCCCTTCATTTTCGTCTATTTAGATGGATGACATTCTGATTGCAAGTAAATCTAGTTCGGAACATTTAGAGCACTTGAAACTTATTTTTCAGAGGTTAGAATTGTACGGCATAAATATCAAACCATCAAAATGCATACTAGGTGTCAATCATTTGACATTTTTAGGACACATTTCTTCAGCCGGTATTTTACCTTCTTCTGAACGTGTTGATGTCATAAATGATTTTCCCTTACCTTCTACAGTTAAACAACTTCAGGGTTTCATAGGTATGGTTAATTTTTATCATCGTTTCATAACTTCTTTCGCTGAAATCTTAATTCCTTTACATGCTGTATGTACTAGTTTACTGCATGATAAAGTTAAAATAATAAATGATTGGCCTACCGACTGTCTTGACAGTTTTTCCAAAGCCAAATCTGCTATAGCTGGTGCAACCTTTTTAGCTCATCCTCGTTGTGATGATAACCCGTTTTTATCGCTGACAGTTGATTGTTCAAATGTCTCTATGGGGGCAGTTCTTGAACAGCGCGATGACGAAGGTGTGCTTGCTCCACTAGCCTTTTTCTCACGAAAACTTACCTTAGCACAGACGAAGTACAGTGCCTTTGACAAAGAATTTCTTTCTTTGTTCACAGCAATTAAACATTTCAGGTTTTTACTTGAAGGTCGTACATTTATTTGCTTTACTGGCCATAAACCTTTGGCCGAAGCATTATTCACTAAAACTGAAAGATCTCCCACATGCAAATTAGACATTTAGAATTCATTGCTCAATTTGCATGCGAAGTCAGACATATCAAAGGGAAAAATAACATTGTTGCCGACACCTTATCACGTGAGCATGTCTTCTTTACAACAACGCATTTCTCCAATTGTAACCAAGTCTAACCTAGTTGATATTAACTTTGACTTAAATTTATTGAGCAGAGCTGAAGAAGATGATTCTGACCTTAAATTTTTATTATCAGATACTTCATCAAACACAAAGAGTACCTTCCTTTTAAAGAAAATTAAAATTCCATATTTTGACAAGTTTATTTGGTGTGACGTTTCCAGCCCTAAACTTCGTCCTTACGTTCCAATCGTTTATAGGACAATTTTTGATATTTTTCATGGTTTATCTCACCCTGGTATCAAAGCGACTAGAACGATAGTTTCTGAACATTATTTTTGGCCCAAAATGACTTCAGATTGTAATCTCTGGGCAAAACCTTGTAATAGCTGTCAAACTAATAATGTGACACGACATACCAAGAGTCCGATAGCTAACTTCGATATTCCTAAAGGACGTTTCGACCACATACATATAGATTTAATAGGACCATTACCTCCTTCTAAAGGTTGTTCTTATATTCTTACTGTGATCGAACGTTTTACTAGATGGCCCGAAGCTTATCCACTTCAGGATATTACTGCAGAAACTGTAGCGCGTACGTTATTTCAGAATTATGTTTGCCGATTCGGTGTCCCTGTCACAGTGACAACGGATTAGGGGGTTTAATTTGAATCGAAATTATTCCAAGAATTTTCAAAATTTTTGGGATTTATAGAATTCGTACGACACCATATCATCCTTCCTCGAACGGAATGATTGAAAGGTTTAATAAATCTCTTAAAACTGCTCTGAGAGCTAAAGCTTCTGCACCACATTGGGTAGATGAACTTCCTATCATACTATTAGCTCTCAGGACCATCCTAAAGACGATTTGCAATGTTCCTCCGCAGAACTCGTTTTTGGTCAAACTTTAAGACTACCAGATGAATTTCTTATTAAATCATATACTTGTACGGATATTCCTTGTTTTATTACTAAATTACGTACTTCTTTTGATAATTTAACGTTCATTCCACCTTTTCACCATGTTAATTACAAATCATTAATCAATTCAGACATCTTGACTTGTAATTTTGGTTTCGTTCGGAAAGAACGTTTTAAGAAATCTTTTACTCCACTGTATGATGGGCCTTTTAAAGTGTTGTCCCGTACAGATAAATTGGTTACTTTTGTTAAAGGAACTAAAATCGTCACAGTAAATGTTGATAGAATTAAACCAGCATATTTACTGACAGACAAATGTGATGTCACTGTACCACCTGTTAAGAAAGTACGTTTTGCCATCGATACTTGGATTGGTTGATAGTTCTTTTAACGGAAGAGGTATGTGTAGCGACTCGCTTACTCTAGTAAGAAGATATGTGCGACTCGCCCACTCTGAAATCTAGCAGCGGTAATCAAGAAAAGGAGAAGAACCAAAAATATATAATAACAGAATATAATTTTTTTAAAATAACAATTTTTATTTTACAATGTTAAAAATGTTAATTTTATAACGAAGAAAACTGAATATAAATTCATAAACAAAATGGATTTTTTAAATTTATTATAGACACTACAGAGATAAATAATACATATATCTATACATGGTTACGTTTATTATCACTAGTAGTGACATGAGATTTGAAAAATATCAAAAGTAGGTTGCAGAAAAATTAATCCCTAATTTGCGGCCAAGAAATGTGAGAGTGGGCAAGAAATATTGCTTATGATGAACAAATGTTAAAATTCGAATTATATAGCATTATTAAATCTCATAAGCCGAGATAAAATCAAATTGACCAACTTTTATTCGAAATGGTCATGATGTGTTAAGATGTAACCACATAATTTTTCATGGCTGTCCACATCAACTCAATAGAAAAATTCTGTCTCTCGGCCTGTCTGTATGTCTGTAACTTTTTTATGCGCACGATTACTCTGGAACCGTTGAAGATATTGAAATTGGTACACGTATGTATAGTTGAAGTAATCGTAATAGTGAGAAGTGTGTGAGAAGCAAAGGGAATAAAAAAGGCGGCAACTTATCTCCCGTCTTTACTCCACTTTTACATTAAGTGAGAGAGAAGATACCGGCCATTCGATATCGGCTATCTGACGTGGTCTGTGGGTAAAATCTTATGAGTGTGTTAGAGACACCGCAGTCGAGCTTATACTGTCGGGGTTAGAGGTGGGTAGTACTCGTATGATTCGTATTATTGGTACGAATCCTTGCAGTGGTACGAATGGTACGAATCCCACAAAAATAAAAGATTCGTATATTTCGTATCACTGCATCGATACGATTGATACGAATATGGAATTTCGGTACCGGTATTGCGATGCGATATTCTTAGGGCCCGTTGTATAAGGTTAGGTTAAACTTCACACGGTGGATGGGGGCCATTTAAACTGGAGATTTCAAATTTTAAAATACTCATAAAACCTCATAATAGAACAAAATTCCTTGTTTTTATATGTAATATGATGGATATATTCGAAATATTTGATTATTTCTATATGCGATTATTATCAATGTACTGCAAGACAGCATTCGTTTTATACAACGTACTCATTACAAAATCTGTGATATTTTATCCTTTTTTACTTTTTTGTTATTGTTTTTTGTTTAGCTGACTTGTTACAAATGTACAAATATGTATATAATGTGGTTAAATAAACGCTATCTAACTATCTATTTACTGTCTAATGACGACGAAGAAATTAGTAATGTAATAGAAGGTGCTCGAAGTCCTAAGTTGAAACTGTACGGTTAATATAACATTATAATACTCTGGCCCTAACTAACACCACATATAATATTCTATAATCTATGCTGAATACTGTGGAGTTGGAGCGTGGGTACAAATAGTACGAATAGTACGAATGGTACGAATCAGTACATGATACTTAAGAAGCTAAGGTCTCAAAATTTTTTTTGGCATTAAACGACTCCATTACCACCCCCACTCCACTATTAAGGGGGATGAAAAAATAAAATTGTGATTTCGTAAGTGCACGAACCAAAGACCTATTCTTTTTACTTCATCTACCCCACTACCGATGTGGCTTATCGTTTTATGGGTTTTTGGACTAGGCGACTTCAAATATTATATAGTTCCATAAACAATTATTTTCACATACAAAATTTTTCGCGTTTTGAGAGATTTGGATAGAAAATCTGGATGTGGAAGTAGTGATTCCTTGGGCAGCGGTTTTATTTATATTGTTTCATGTATATACCTTCAACAATGCTGTACATACATTTTGTCATATGTATATTTAAAAATGCATGTTAAAATTCTAACATCATAGGTATATGCTCTGGATGTACATATCCACGAGATGTTATGCGGGCTGTAATATACAGTGTCTTGTATATTACAGGTAATAATATAAAGGTACCACTTTTATTTTGTCTTAGGTGATAACATATAGGTATCAGTTTTATTTTAAAATATTATTATTATTAGTATTTTTAATAAGATTATTGAGAGACAAATGACAGTAGCCGTCGGATAGTGTCGACTGCGAATATCTATTTGAACAATAAAAATAAAAAAAATATGTGTAATGTGTACTTAATTTCAGTGGCACGATGTAAATATGAATTGTGGCGTATCTGAGCAAAATGTTAATCAAACAGGTATTTGCGGCCGTTAGAAATAATCACAGGCACAGAACTAGAAGTACAAAACCCATTTTTTTTTCTTTATGAAATGAGGTGGTATTGTGATTTTGCCAACAGGCTAGAATATTGGAGGGGGAGCCTCCCCCCCTTCCCCCAATATGTACGTCCCTGTGCGTCTGTAGACAGTTTCTTGCAAGCAACATAACTTTCCTTACACCTAAAATTTTTATTTCAAATTTGAAATAGATGTAATATAGTCCGGTAGATCGTTTCCTCTTGAAATTGGGCTACGTTCATCATACAGGGTGATCGCCAAAAGCATGTAAACTGTCATGTTTTATACAAACTACGTTTTGGTACAATTTTAGGGCAAAATTTTACTTATACTTTTATTAAATTCACAAAAATTGAAAGATATGAAGTAATTTTACTTTAAAATGTTATTAAAATATTTTTAATAAGACTATTACGAAACGAATGTTAGTAGTAGTCGAACGTTGCCGACTGTTATGTTAATGTCGTAGTCATTTGATGAAATCCGTCATTTCGTGAAAAGCCTAGGCAGTACATGAACTGCCGGCGTATCATGTAAATTTTTCTACCCAGGCATTTCGTGAAACGCCGTGGTTGCCTCGGCACATGATGTTTAAAGTCGTTCTACACGCCCTGCCGCAAATTAGATGTTGACTGTTCATGAAGTGACTGATACCCGGCAGATTGTGTTGTGTTGTGTGTTTGAGATTAGGTTAGTTGCCGTTTCGGTCGATCTGTTTGCTCGGAAGCCATATTGTGCTGTTTGTTTTGTTTATTGTGGAAATTCAGAGTGAGAAGGACTTGCTCAATGATCATTACAAGGAGGGAGAGATGGGGATGTAATTAATTTTGAGGTTGGGTTCAGATTTATTTGGTACATTTCAGGTTTTAGAGTGCTAACGAAATTACGAATCATGCATATAATAACATAATCTAACCTATACGGTCATTTATTGGGCTTTGCTCCATAATACTATTTGTAATGATCATTTAACAAGTCTTTACTTTGTCACTCTTACTTTCCGTAATATACAAAACAAAAAGGCTCAAGTAATAGAACACAATCTGCCAGTCTAATTTGCGGCAGATCATGTAGAATGACTTTAAACGTCAAGTGCCGAGACGACCACCGCGTTTCATGAAATGCCTAGGCATATCGTGCAACCTCAAGAATTTGCATGATATGCCGGCAGTTCATGTACTGCCTAGGCTTTTCACGAAATGACGGATTTCATCAAATGACTATTAATACTATTTGACTAATAAAAATAATAAAGATATTGGCTATGTCTACAGTATTATGCACAATAAAAAAAAACGCAGTATTTCTTCGCAGGTTTCTTCTTCCATTCGGGACTAGGGACCATGGTTTAACTGAAACTTTGATTTCATTTAGCTTAGTTCTTCTCTGTTGCCATTCATTTTGCCACTATTTTTGTAAAAGTTCCTTTACGTCAGTGGCGAAACCCGGGCCCGGGAGCTTTTGGGGCCCGGAACGAACCAGCTCAGTTACTTCCCCTCCTCTCATCAATTATTAAGCACGGGGGTCTGTTTTCTTTGGAAGGACCCACCAGAGATTTTGGCAATTTTTTTTTTTAAATTGCTCAGCCCCTCCCCCGCTCATCAATTATTAACACGTTAAGCGCCATGTATACACAAAGAAAAATTTCCCTCGGGGCCTTAATGTAATTTTGCCTGAAACACTTATGGTCTATTAAATGATGAATAACCGGCATGTTTCTGATTTTTTTAAATTACTTTTCAACTAATTAACCACGTATATTTATGAACCGTGCTGTTATATGTATATTTAGCATCCTTATAGATGCTATGGGTCAGTAAGTAAAGCTCTGCGTGAGAATATTGAAGGATACACGCGGCCCAGCTATCAAACTTGCTATGCGTCCTTGAGGATACACATGGCGCTTAACGTGTTAAGCGCGGGGGCCCGTTGGCTTCCGAGGGGCCCGTAGTGAGGTCCCGCCAGAGATTTTGACAAAAAAAAATTTCCCGCTCCTCAATTAGGCGCGGGGGCCCGCCAGAGAATTTAGTACCGGGGCCCATGATTTGATGCGGGGGCCTGGGCCCGCGGAAAACCATTCGAACCCAGGCCCTTAACAGCAACGCTCCGCCACTGCTTTACGTGGCACTTTACATCTGTATGTAAAAATGTGGTAACCACCATGGAATTTAAACTTGAAATAGCATCTCGTTCAGATCTGTCGGCTTGCTCGTTACCTATAGTATCCCGATGTGAGAAGGTACCCACATAAACAATGCTGATTTATTGTTCTTTTGTAAGAGGTGGAGTTCTTCTTTAATTAAGTTTAATATGAGGTTATTGGGATACAACTGATTAATTTCATGGATAGCACTCAGAGAGTCTGTTGTTAATATATTTCAACGCTTGTAGTAGGGCATATATTTCACGTATGAATGTGCTACTGTTTGAAATTGGTGTGTTGTGTTGGCGGTTATAAATGACGCGCCTTCTTTCATTTTGGAGGCATCTGTGTAAATTTTGCTGTATCCTGGGTACATGTCGATTATATCAAACACATGTTTTCTGATTACATCGTAATTGGTGTCCTGTTTATTACATCGTGTTAGCTGAATATCACATGTGGGTAAGGGAATTGTCCATGGAGGGTGGGTTTTGATATTCAAGGGATAGGTATTGGGGAGAGTTACATTCAAGTTAGCCAGGTATCTGTTATTTCGTTCATATAATGGGGCTCTGTTCTTTTCCTGTTTTGATAGATGGTTCTAAAGCGGTTTGCGAACGTGTTTTTGTGTGTGGGATTTTCACTGTTGGCTGACATAATTGCTGCATATGATAGACTGAGGTACTGTCTTCTCACCGTAAGGGAGGGAGGGAGTCTATTGATTTAGGTGGAGTGTTTTTTGTAGTGCAGTAGGCTATGGTGCCATAGTCAATCTTAGAACTTATAAGAGCGCGGTGTATATGGAGTAAGGTTGTGCTAGCTGCTCCACAAGTGTAATTGGGTAGGACCTCTGAGAGATTTATTCCTTTTTGACATGATAGTTTCAAGCATTTTATGTGAAGTTCCCAAGTGAGCTGCTAGTCAAATATAATGCCAAAAAATTTGGTGTTGCTTACAAATTTTAAATTTTCATTATTAAGAGTTAGTGTTATTGTACTTGGCTCTATCTCTTTGGAGAATTCATTTAGTTTTGGTCGTAGAAAATTGAAAACCAGTGGTGTTTGACCAATGTTGTATGTTACTGAGGTGTTTTGTAATATATGTTGCATTGTAGTCAGGCTCTCTCCCTTTAAAAAAGTACAAGGTCATCGGCGTATAATTTCTCTTTGACGGGCAGCTTTATGTTTTTGATTACGTCATTGATTGCTACAAGGAAAAGATCATACCGTTTGTTCGAACGTGAAACGTTCTGTTGATAAGAAAATTGTTGATAAAAATATTATAATGTTACCTTGTGTATCCCAAGACTGTAGTTTATTGTAGTTTTTGTTTATTTCCAAAAGTCTTCTATGAACATCTTGAGGTTATCATGGAATTTGCCCAAGATATCCCACATATCCAAAGATGATATAATTTTTAACATTTCCTGGGGATGTCATTGTGATGTGAGGGATAAGTTCAATCAGTGGTTTGAAACTTCCTCTCGAGAACTAAATTGTACTCTTTCACCCAAAATCGTGTCTACTTTTGATCAAAGGCTTGTTTTGAAATTAAAACACTTTGTACGTTCATCAGCAGGCCATGAAGCATAAAAATAAAAATATTTTTCGTCATTATCACTCAACTTGCATAATAACTAGAAGAGAGTTCAGTACTTTCCACAAGGATTTTCGGCAAAATAAAATTTATCTTTTATTCGAAAACTGAATTCTAACATCAATTTCGTTCAAGGATTCAAGGATAACCAAATTTCCATTAAAATGTACACAAAGAAATTGAAGATTACGTTTACCAACCACATTGAGGAAACCATGCGGACAATCTACTGTCCACGGACCTAAATTCGCTCTTGGTCAGAAATAGCAGACTCAGCGGAGAAAATAAAAAATTAATATATATCGTCATTATAACGGCCGGACAACACATGTAAGGCTCCGGTGGCGCGGCAACACGGCAACACGGCAACACGGCGTTCACAACTTTAAATAAATTCAGAATTTTGAAACATAAATCATGATTAGTCTTTATAACTAAGATAATAAATAGCATACTCAGTGGCCTGGCATCCGCACTATCCACAGGCAATAGTCTACAGTGGATTTTTTACTAGCTGTTTTTCCCATATTAGCGATTCAAAGTTAGTGTTGAGATACGCTATATAATTTAATGACTGAATTTAATCATTCCTTTTTGGATTTTTGAAAAATTCATTTTCTTAATTTGTTTGAATCGTTTTTATTATAGTTATAGTAATAATAAGAGAGACCTCTTGGAATAGAAACTGAGCAGGGTAGGGCGCCTGAAGACGTCTCGCGGACCAACGGCCCAAGTCCAGTTGTAAGATATTTTGATTTTAGCTGCATGACACTGGGGGAGCAGTGTCACAAACGATGCCCTTGGGATACCTGGGGATCTTACATTGTGGACAGCTTTACCACCATAAACGGTCTCTGTAGGGCTGACCTCCTTTTCCACCTACCCGTTGGATATTGTAGACAATGAGGGAAATAGGAAACAGGCAGGGCGACTCAGTAAGAGGCCTCTCAAATGGCTGAAAATGGGTAAGAGCTATTCTTTATGTAGGAATTCCACTGCTTCAAATTTGCATTCTTTATAGATTAATTTGCATCGCAACGCCGCAGCAATAAATTTATTTCGTCGTCAGCTATCTGCGATGCAAACGGATGTCATCTTCATCCAGGAATCATGGGCCCATCAACAACTCGTCAAGGGAATGAACCAAAGAAATGTCCTATATTGCATTACAGAGGACAGACCCAGAATCTGCGTACACAAGTACAAATCTTCAAACACATCTAATGCCAAATTTCGGTTTTAGGGATCAACTGTTTATGATTCACCTACCCAGCCTCCCCATCTAATCATGGGCCCCGGTACTAAATTCACTGGCGGGCCCCTGCGCGTAGATAGTTGAAAAAAAATTTGTCCAGGTCTCATAATTAGTGAGCGAATATTGCGTTTACTGGTCTAACCCCGGTACCGCGGTACCTACTGATCTACCCCCCCCCCCCTGTGGGGGCCCTGCCTATACCAACCGAAGATCAGGAAATTATTACAGATGCTGTAGATTCTCTGGTGTGATGGCCATTAGCAGCTCGGACATCAACCAGAGAGGCAGTGTCACTAAGGAAGACCTAACTCAGGACCCCACAAAAATGAAGAACAGCATAACAGACAGGAGAGTTATGTTAGAACTTCTTTCAGGAATAAGGTGAATAGTACACACCTTTTAAATACACTGTGTCTAAGCTGTATTGGCACGATGTATCTAGCATTCCAGAATAGGTTTGGCATAGAAACATTCCCTGCACAACAAACCAAAATCTTGCAATTTTGACGCAGTGTCTATTTTGATAGAATATTTCGTTTCTGTGTCAATACATGACCCACAACATATTACTACTTGGATACACTGTCCAACCTGACTCAAATTGTATTACATGTGTCGACACAGTGCACATGCAATGTGTCCCCGGATGAGGTATGGCACTCTTCGTCGCTGGAAAGACGAAGAGGCGTATCTCACATAAATATACATTATAGATACGCCTCTCCGTCTTTCCAGTGACGTCTTGTGAACTTTCTTATTTTTGATTTGCCGAGAGAAAGTTAAAAACATCATTTATACAGGGTATTCTAAATATTAGAAAATATGAAATCGATTTTAAGCAAACTACCTTTTTTTACATTTCTATTGAAAATGTTATTTAACAAAGTTTATTCAATGTTGAAGAAAAGCTTAAATACGGAATTTTAGTTACAAAATTAGAAAATAACAATTAAAAAAAAAATAACGTTTTATTCAACCAAGTTGAAAACTATTTCACATGTACTAGTAGGAATGTAGACCTCCTGCTAGTACACATTTCCTGATTTTTTTCTAAATTTTTCATAGGCACATGAGATCACACATCATCATTTATGGTTGCAGTAGTATCCACAATTTTTTGCTTTAATATCTACGTCGTCTTCGAAATCGTTTGCTATAGACCCCCATAAGAAGTAATCCAACGGGGTTAGATCTGGCGAACGGGCTGACCATGCTGTTGGTCCACCTGTATTGGAAGTGACTGTCTAACCATTGTCTAACTAGAATTGTAGAATGTGCTGGGCATCCATCTTGCTGAAAAATTATTTTTCTTCTAAGCATAATTCAATAATCAGCAATTAATATTTTTAGAGAAAATACAAAACACGAATATATATCTATTAGACTGACATTAATCCATTGCATTACATGATGTAATCTCATCTAAAAAATGTTGCTGTACTTATAATAGTAACACACCACAAGTAATACTACCCTCTTTTTTCTGAAGTTCTGAAGTGCCGTTTCACATCTCGAGATATACATAAACCCAGTATTGGACCCACAACTGCAGGGTGACAGTAAAGTATGTTTGTCTCGGTCTCACAGAAACAATAATAAATCACTTAAACAATCTGCAGAGTTCATTAGCAAACTCTGAATCAACAAAACTTGTGAAATAAAAAAAGGATGAAAATTTAAAAAATACATCAAACATAATTGTTTAAACAAATTATAATTGTTTAAACAATTTCAGAAATATTGAAATATTAACCCAGACTAGATTCTGACTAATAATAAAAATCGCAAATGAACAATAATAGACGGAAAATATGCACTGGGCATTTTGGCATTTTTGGGACCCTTATAAAATGGTCTTATGGGAGCTTAATTAGGGAAAGGAATTATTAATTTTTATTCTCTGGCCTATTCTGAAAAGGAGACTTTATTGGAAATTTACTTAAAATTACGTATTCCCATAAGAAATACATGAAAAATGTCATGGTGTGCGAGGCACGTTTAATATTAACCGATTTGACTCCAATTTGACAGAGATTAATTTTGTGGTTTCAAATAAATCGGGTATGAGACAAAAAAATCGGAACTCTTTTTCACTGGTATCAATTTTACACTATCAATGATGAGATTTTTTTCTAGGTGTCTGTAATTGGTCTGAGTAGTAGAAATGAGCTAAACAAGAAAATTTAATAAAATTGCTCAAGTTGGATCTCTTCCTGACTTATTCAGCATTTAATTTGCTATGGTCCACTGGATGCCGGGCTGTCTCCGGACCCCGGTGTCAGAAGAGATGAATTTTGCATCACAGTTAAAATAAATCTGTTTTGATTTATTGATAAATTACACAGCCACATAAAAAAAGTAAGTTTTCTGAGGTTTCACATATTTACTCCCATATATTTTTGACCGATGAACACGATCCCGTTGTCACTTTTACAAAGTTAGTTCAGGATTTTTTGTTAACCACGAAAAACAGGTGAAAACAGGCCAGAATAATGTTTAAAACATAAATTAAAAATTTTAAATAAGTATTCGATGTATTTTTGACCGCTGAAGACGGTCCCGATATCAGTTTCAACCAATCAGGAAAATGTTTTGAGTATTTGGGCATACAATTTCCACAGATAAGCGAAGCCAAATTGAGGGGAAGGCACAAAAAAGGAAAACGTTAACCCAGGTAGCAAAGGCACGTGAAAATGACGTGAAAAAATGGTCAGGAGTGACGAGAAATTACGAGTTAGATGACATAAATGAAACGTGAAAATGACTTCCTAATGTCTCAGACGACGTCTTATGCTAGACGTTAAGTTGATGTCTTTTTCAGGTTATACTTGGTAGTCCCCCCACAGGTTTTTAGTAATAGGAACATATAAAACTACATACTAGTTAGTAGTCTACTTGATAAAAATGAAGTAATTAATGCATAAATAAGTATTGTCCTGTGAATTTGTTTGTTAGCCATCCGTATATTTTATTTACATTAACATATCTAATATTGTTTACCATCACTCCACTTTTTCTCACAAGGGTTGCCTGCAAATTATAAATTCATTTTTACTTACCTTTACCAATTGCGGTCGGTAGGGATCGAACCTACAATGTCTCCGTTGTCCGTATTGCAGTACTGACTCTTCTACCAACTGAGCTATCTTAGTGACCGTTATTTCGGATGCTAAAAGCAGTATTTATAGTGATATGAAGTCTTTATTATGTGAAATTGAATTTCTAGCCTTATTTAAAATATATGAAAATCTTCCAGGTTCTCTTTTTTTTTCTATTTTTTTACGTGTTCCCAAATTTGAATTTTTCGAGTTACTAGTATTTTTATTTATTTATAATTATTAAGAAGAACTTATTTAATTTAATTAAACTGTCACCAGTGTCACCTGAAAAGTACGAGTACTTGTTGAACAACGTAATTATTACATTACTTCAGTGGCGGTCCGTTAAAAAAGATGTTTTTCTCGAAATTGAAGAGTAGAGAAATCCGAAAAAAAAATTTCCTCATCTCAAAGTTGATGAGAGGTGGAGGGGAAGTCAGGAGTCAGCTATTTTAAGAATTTAAGTTTTAAGTTGAGGTACTTATACAAACCTGGGAAACGTGTTGGAGAAAAAACGGTAAAAGTATAATATCGACATCTACAACGTAAATAGAATATTTAATGGTGTAAAACAGACCTAAAATTGAAAAAAAGTACATTCGTACATCGGTTTTATAAGCAATTATTACCTTAAAAAAATACAACTAAAATTTTTTTCGCAATTATTTTAACAAAAAAAAAAGACGGAATAAGCAGGGGTCGAACCGCCGACCTCGTCACTTGCAAGAAGACGATTAACGATTAACGACAACAACAACAACAACAACAACAACAACAAAACGAATTTATTTGATATTCAACGGTACAAGAATGCGCCTCGCCGGCGATTCGGGCTCGGAGCCAGCCCGACAATCACGGCGTGCAGCGTCGTGGTAGATGTGGGGCTGGGCGAGATGGGTCCGGTTCGGCTTAACGGTAATTAAATTGTTGCTAGAAACTCCTGTCTGCCGCAAGCAAACTTAAGGACTAATTAAAAATTAAAAACATGTGCCCACATGGACCTAGAACTAATTAAAACACACTATAAATAACTAAAAACTCACTAGGCAAACGCACTTTTGGAAAATTTTGATTGTTGATACGGGAAAACAGAGTTAAACGAAAAAACCCGTTCGTGGTCTGATCGCCGAACTTAACTCATTCGACCACTGACCTTTCTAATAAGAGTATTTGCTTAAATCCTTTATAGTGGAACACGCAACGGCTAGATTTTGCTTTTTAATGCATTTTAATCTAATTTTATTATTAAAAGAACTCGATAACTGCACAAATAAACTGCCGAATCTTTGCAAACTCTTTCGAATACAAATTATTTTGAATATTGTTAAAAAACTTTATCCTCAAATAAAAACGCCAATACTTATCCCTCACGACACGGTTTATTTTTTTTTTAACTTTACACTCTGTTTACGATAACAAAATGCCATCAGCGAGTTTTAAAGTTTGTAATCCGATAAAATATAAATAAATTTAACACCGAAAAATGACGACAATATGACGTGATGTGTAGCACGTCATTTTAATGTCATTTATAAGACGTCATTATGTCGTCGATTTTTAGTGCACTGACGTCTTTTTGACCAGAATCACCAGATTTTGACGTCATTATAACGTACCCTTGCTACCTGGGAAGAGATAAGAAATTCATCACTAAACGTCAGATACGGAAAAGGGAGCTGGCAGAGCTTTAAAGAAGTTGTTGATAAATTTTTAGGAAACAATAAGAGCTAAGACTACAAAGAAATAGTAACATGGTAAAAAAATTTGGAAAATTAGGTTGTCTAATGAATTTGAAACTACATTTTCTGCATTCTCATAAAGACCAGTTTCCAGAAAATTTAGATGATTATAGTAAAGAGCATGGTGAACGTTTTCACCAAGACATAAAGGAAATGGAGCATAGATATAAAGGTCGATGGGATGTTAATATGATGGCGGACTACTATTGGACATTGAAAACGAAAGGAATAAAATGAAAAAGAAAACTATTACGCAGATCATTTGAAGTGAAAAGAGTACGGTACCACAGAAAAGAATAAATCAGGATAAATAAGAAGTCATGAGGTGATTGGTTGATACTGACATCGGTATCGAGTTCAGTGGCAAAAAATACATCGAATACATGACCTACTTATTTAAAATCTTTAATTTATATTTTAAGCCCTGTTCTGGCCTGTATTCACCTGTTTTTCGCGGTTAACAAAAAATCCTGACCTAATTTTAAAAAACTGACACCGGGATCGTGTTCAGCGGTCCAAAACACATGGGAATACATATGTGAAACCTCAGAAAATTTTTGTGTGTATGCCTGTGTTGTCTGTATAAATGTTTAGCACCTACCAACGTACAAATCCTGGAAAGTAAGTAAATAAAACTAAACTTAATTTTACATCATTTAATGCTCACATAGCAATTACAGTTTTTAATAGTACTTTGTAATAGAACCTACTTAAGAACACCTTTAAATTCTTTCTACATTAGATTTACAACTTGTGTAGTTGATGCAAAAAGAAGCTGCATAATCTATATAACTTACATATTTGTCAAAATGGTAAACATTGAGGTCATTAAGTGTACATTTGTAATGTAAAATTATATTAATAAATACAATATAATGTAGTAAAGATTTAACAGTAACATTTTGTAAATACATATAAACATTTCTTTTACTGAAAATAAATTTACGCATATCAGTTCAGGTATAAAAGTCCACTGCAGTGGAAACATTTTTAACAGATATAAAAGTTAAAAATTTAAATTTTATAAGGCATGCCTTTAAGGCAGTTCTTAAATATTATTCAAGAACAACACCAACACTTTCACTGCAGTCATTTTTAAAGGTAAGTTCTCTTAATATTATGGTAACATTGTATATTTTTCTCAACATTCATATCACTTTATATGAAATCACCGACAACCATTTTTTAACCAATATCAACCTCAATATCTTAAATTTAATGATTTTATCCACATTTCCACTACAAAATGATTTTAGAATTTTTATTTCTTCTGATACTTACTGGTACAATATTTATACCTGCTAAAGGCGATAACAAATTATATAGTTAAAGTAGGCCAGTTTTAGGAAAATATAGATTACTTAAAGCGAAGCTTCCAACTGAAGAGGTATTAATGCAATGAAATGAAGCTAACTACCAACGGTAATTAATTTGTAGTGAAAATGGTAAAAATATTGTAATTGACAGGATTGACATATAAATTCGAAACAAAAACAAACAAAAACGACTTAACGTTAATTTCCATGAGAATAGCACATTCAAAAGCACTAACAGTGCCTTTTTATTCCTTTGCCTATCCCTGTAAATTTGTGAGCATACTACGATTTTTACTATGTTGCTTAAAAATACCACTAAATTAACTTCAACCAAAAAATAGACTATATAAACATAAAAACAATCAACAAATAATTAGTCTACAAAGTATAACAGAGGTCGACTGCCTCCTTTTCGGGCAGTAAATTTTCTTGCAGGTTTGGTCAAAAAACACTTAGGAACTGTCGTTATAGATTTAGGTCAATTCTAATATAGAATGTCAAATGACCAAAAAAAATCTAAATAGTTACTAGACGTATGCAATAATTAATATCACAAAACAATTTTCTAATAGTAATTAAAAGTTTATACAATATGATACAAGGAAATAAATTAAATCTAATGGTACTTAAATTTCACCAACGAGCTAAGTGTTTTCTGACCAAATTAGATTAAAACAAAATTATGTACGTAATTTTTCTTCTACTACAATGTAATAAACTTAACACTACATGATGACTACATATGTGTATGTTTATATACAAATGTTTGGTTGTCTCCTGAAGGAACACTTTTATTCACTGAATAGTTTTCGAGGTGTCTTATGAGTGATTAGTGAACGGCTGTTTTGTGTGTATGAAATGTAAGAAGAGGCCAGCTCCTTCAGAGAGTTACACATCTTCGTATTTTGCCAATTTATTTTGTAACATTAGATTTTCTTTTTTCAGTCGTTCTAACTCTTGGCGCAGCCCCACGTTCTGAAAAATAGAATTTATCAGATATTTCATTTTCAAAACTTAATAAAACAGTATTAATAACAATGTACAATTTGGGTATAGTGAAAACCATGATCCAAAACTTTGTTTGGCAATACCAAAGGGCAAATTCGTGTACAGTAGGTTAGCTACTAGACTGGCGGTATGCTAAAGGGAAATGTGCAAACCAGGTAATTGGCAAAAACACAATTGCCAAAATTCCATACAGAATAGCAATATTTTTAAATTTGGATGATTCGAAAGGCTATACTGGATACAGTTTCCGCCGTACTTCAGCTACGTTATTAGTCAATGCTGGAAGTGACATTCTTACTCTAAAAAGACATGGGGGATGGCGAACAAACGTAGTAGCAGAAGGGTACTTAGATGATTGTATTTCTAAAAATGTGAGGTAGCGAGCCAAATAATTACGGGAGAAAGTACTACTTCAAGTACCAAAAAACGTTGTTTTTTTTTTGAAAATTTTGTTTCGACAAGTACTTCATCAGCGATCAAGAATTTGGAAAACAACAAACAGGAACTGATCTCCACCAGCAGAGCCAATATTTCTTCAGGGGGACTATCCATTAGTAATTTAACTAATTGTATCATAAATTTTAACAATATTTAGTTACTGATATTAATTTAAACCTTGATTTAAACTGTTTTCAATTTTTATAAATAAAAATAAGTAATAAAAAATCTGTTTCAAAGAAAAGCATAATTATACATTTTCAGGAAGTTGTGTATCAATAAAAGAAGCCTATACACTACTATTACAGCTATTTGAAGTTTTTACTTGTTTGCTTCAAGAGGGAGCCAAAGTATTTTCCTCCCTAGTGAGGCCAAGTATTTTCCTCCAGAGGGAGGAAAAGTACTACTTTGCTCCCTTAAATGAGAGAGCAAAATAGTATTTTCCTTGTAGGGAGTAGAAAAAAATATTTTTCGCACCTCGAGGATGTATGAAATTTTAGGGTGAGGGTACACCCTCATCTCTTTCTGGCATTTTAACAAGTAATTGTGGGTGAAAACAAAGGTGGGTAAGACTTCACCTGTGTTTTTTTTAAAGAATTTTTGTATTTCGGGAATGCAGGTGAAAAATAGTTTTTGTACATGAAACATTTTTGGGGACTTTTTAGAAAACTTAAGAAATAATCAATTTTGGTTGAAACTAGAAGAGCAAAAAGCTCGAATGGAAATCACTATATCTTTTCTATTCCATTTGTATAATCAAGCTAATTAGCTGGACAATTTGGTCATTACGTACTCTTAACTAAGATTCGAAATTAATTTATAATTATTTATAGAACATATTATAAATACCAGTATTGACATATGGATCAGAAACCTGAACCATCACCAAAGCAGATGGAAACCTCTACTTATCTTAGAACGAAAGATTCTGGGCGAAAATGGTATATGGAGAAGGAGATACACTATGTTTGTAACAAATATAAGCAAATAACCAACGGTAGAGACGTCGTATCCTTCATAAAGATAGGGAGATTGAGATGGGCAGGACATCTGGTGAGGATACGTGAAAACAATCCTGGTGAACGCTCATGACAGCCTGCGGAAAGTGGGTGTAGAGGAAGGCCAAAATTACGATAGAAAGATGGTGTAGATGAGGATTCCGGAAAGATCAGCGCGACAAACTGGTCGCGGTTGGCAACGGACAAAACTGGCTGGCGAAAAAGGCTAAGGAAGGTCGAAGCTCAACTAGACCTGTAGTAGTTGATTGATTATGAATAGTCATGATATAATGTTCAGGTTCTTCAGTATTACTGCAGCTATTGGTTTTAAAATTTATATATATAAATGTACGCAAGATAATTCATTGCTGCATCTCGAGGTACACTCTGAAAAGTTGATGAGCAGTTGGTATTTTCGGTGGTAAGGATACTAAATCACATTTAGATTGCAGATAGAGACTGGTTTATGGTATTTTTCCTATATATGATATGTTCATCTAGTGTTATCGCAGTTGTAGGCTCAAAGAGTATTAATAGATATTATTCTTCATTCTGGCAGTTATTTTGAGGTTGTCGAAGGTCGTCTAAAACTGCCATTGCTTAGGCAAACTCATAATCCTTTTGAAACAATTTAGATTTATTTACCTTTTCTATAAAGAGCAGATGTTACTGCATGTAAACATAGAATGTTATACTATTCATTGATTTTCTGATATGGTAGCACTGATCGCCTGGTTACTTTTGGCTCAGCACAGTTCCTATGACACATATAGTATACCAAAATAATTTCGAAGGTGAAAGCAGGAAAATATTATAGCAAGAAGAAAAGTGTTCACAAAATAATGATCTCCTTTGAAATCTGAGCATATTATAAAAGAAAACTGTTCGACCTGAAAGTAATCACAAGCCAGATGCATTTAAAAGAACACATCCACATTAACGTTGTCCCAAAAATCGATGAAGTTCGCGCAGCACAGTACTACTCTGCTACAGAAGAATGCTGTATTTGACAGTAACTACATACTGAGACAGTCACAATCAAAGTTAGATCAAAGTACATAGAAATTAGTGTATTTTTTGCAAATGTTGTTCTTATCAGATATACATCTACATCTACATAAATAATTATTTTAATTATAGGTACAATAATTGTGATATAAGTGCAGCTTCATGGTATATAAATATTAATCACATACGGCATACTTAATTAATAAAATTTCAATTTTATAAACACCGTATTTGATAGAAACACTAAGAGAAGTTTTATGAAAAGTAATTTCCATTATTAAATTATAATAACGAAAACAGAGAACAAATGGACCATAGGATATATCAGGACCGTTGAGTGGCCGACAAGCTGCTTTAAAATTTCTATAAATGCTAAACATAAAAGTCATCTGTGTTAAAACAGCCTTAATAGTTTAAAAACTTTACTACGCATAAACGACGTATGTGTAAGTACCATATTTATGTTAGATATTATTTATTCAATCCTAGTATCAAATATGGCATTTTTGTCAACTGCTTTTCAATGTATGGTACTTATGTCAAGTGTTGAGCTAAATGATTATGAATATAATATAATAAATAACGATTTATAAAAAATAATTTTAAATATAATTAAGTAAATTTCTTACATTTTTCAGATAATAAATTCATTGATTAATCCAAAAATAGCATTAGCAGAATTTTGATTAGAAGTGCAGATGGGGCGTTTCTCTGCAACGCGACAGAATAGATTTCTGATTCATTTTTCCGAGGCACATAAAAACACATGCGAAAATTAAGATTTGTTTCTAATTAGTTGAAAACAGTGATGAAAGGAGTTACGGTTTGATATTTACAAATTAGTTGCCCAAACCTCGCCCCATCTCTTTTTTCAATTGTCACAGCGCTTGGCGCGGTTGTAGGATATTATGTGTACAATACAAATTGCCAATACAGTTGTTTTGTAATGATTTACCTGAGCTATAATACTTATATTGCATGAAGAAGAACTAACCTCCTTTTCGAGGTATCCAGCTCTAAGGGCAATCTGGTTTTCCTTCATCCGGCGGGCATCCCTCGATCTCTTAGCCGCTAAGTTGTTCTTCCTGCGTCTCGCCCAATACTTGTCATCTTTGAGGTCATCAGGGACGAACTGTTTTCGGGATTTCTTGATTAGGGGCTGTGGCTTGAGCTCCTCATCTGAAAATGCTCTCTTCCGTGGGTCGAAGTCTCGACAACTCGAAGCCATAGATAACGCTTCAGAAAAAACTATATTATAGATATTAGTATTGTGTACACACACAATAATAATTTCTCTTCCGATGCCTTACTAAATTTCTTGATAATCTCTTATGGACAATCTAGTAAGGAATCTAATTTTCCATATTTTTATATTACAGATATTTTTAATGGTTGACAGAATACTGTTTCAATATCAAATTTAGCAATAAATTCAGGTACTATTACAAAGCCAAAATATTGAAGCTTAAGTGAAATAGTATATTTTTATAATATTACCTTTTTTATATATTATGAATTGTTACATAATATGGAAAATTTTAAAAAGCATAGTTCGTTTTTCTGAAGTTTAGTAAGGCTTGTCATATAAATTGAACTTAAAAATAGTTAAAAATGCATACTAAAATATTAAAAATAATTATAATGATTATACGTATTTAATAACAAAGCCTTCAATTATTATTTATTTTTGCTTAGTTATAATATTGTTTTATTAATATACATATCTAGCAAGTTCAATTTACATGTGTTTGTTAAAAGTTATTCAAAATAAATAATTGGTGATAGATACCTACTAATTATTTAGATTAAATAGAAAAGAAAATGGAAAATAAGAAATATTTTAGTTGTCAGTAGTATGTGACCTTGTATTTATAGAACTAATTCTGTAAAAGAAGCAATACAATTAACTTGGATACATGAAACTTAAATGGTTTCTTCCTCTCCACACGTGACAGCGAATATTAGGTCGGTATCGCCAACATCGAATTTTGGTCTGAAAATAATTTGCTTCTTAACGTGGCATGCTGAAATACTAAGAAAATGTAAAGAAATGTTATCTACAATTTTTTTTATAATCAGCCAATCAATGAGTTTAGAATAGTGTTATTCATAATATACTCGTACTTTTACATGTAATGGATCTTTTTAATAATTTATAAAAACATTCATATACTGGGTGTCCCATTTATATCGGCAGGATACATCTCAATAGCATTTTTGAAAAAAATAAAATGTTTGTATCAAAAGTTCTCGAGTGGGAAATTATAGGGCATTATTTATTTTTTATTCAGTTATGTTTTCAAGTCTAAATCAAGGATAACATTGCTTTCTCAAACGAAACCTTTTATTTTTCATTATAGCATCTCATTTTGAGAAAGAAACTAAGCAACATTTTTCTGAAAAATGTGCGACCTCAATTTTGCAAATAAATTAAACAAAATCACTCATTTTTTTATATAAAAAAAATTAAAAATGATCTGCCACATTATTAAATCTGGGATTATTGCATAAAAAAATGTCTCAGATAAAGGATGTTTGTTTTTTTGTGTAGAATAAGGTTGCTGAAAAAAAATGAATACCAAAAGTTGATAAAAGAATTCTTAAATTTTAATAAGTCAAAATAAACATTTATCTCTAGCACTCTTTCTCTAAAGTTATGTTTTAATGTTTTCGACTAACAAAATCTTGGAAGTCCGAAAATCTTTAGTTATTTTGTTCAGCATTTCATGCAAAAGTGAAGTCAAATAAAAATAATTCTGACAAAAGTTTCTTGCTATTTTTCGTGGAATATGATGCCGTAATAAAAAACAGGAAATAAAGAACTTTTGTTCGCACCATTTTTTTCGATATTGCGCCGTTTTTGAGATATTTCGTTGTGTCAACTTAAATGAGACACCCGGTATGTTAATATTTTTCAAAAAAAAAAAAACTTACATTAGAGGCATTTATAAATATTATGTGATTGAATTTATGCACCATAATATTAATTTTAGGATATACGAAACAGAAAAAGAGTAAATAAATATGTGCAAAATAGGAATATAAAAAATCTTAACTGTGATATACTAGACTTTGTAAAGTAATTGAAAAATATGAGTTCAAAACATCTTGTAAGAAATATTGTTGTTGCCTTTTAATACACATTAAAATGGATTTAATAATTTTCAGATGATATTAATAGGGTTGACGAAATATACATCGTGTGGTCGTCTTCTTCTTACTGCCGTTCCCACTGTTTTTTTCGCTTTCCTACAATTTTCCCACTGCATTCCCTCTGTTTCCGTTCATCTCCTCATCTCTCTACCACTTTACCCCACTTTCCCACCACCTTCAATATGAAGCGGACTATTCTCGATATTAAAAACCGTCATTCACGTGTACAAATTTTTCTGAAAATATTGTGAGCTGTTTTCGAGCTGTGGTATAACAAACATTCAGAAAGAGAAATAAATCTAAAACTACATTTTCTCGCTTTTGTGTCGGTAAACAAAGTCAAAAATATCACAAATTCTAAGAAAAAACAAAATTACAAAAAGATATGCATTTACTTCCATGTATAGATATGTAATTGAAAGGTAAGTGTGTCATTTATAACTATGCCTAAATTCTTTGCTTCACTTAATTTGGGTCTCATTATCAGTTTTTAACAGCAAAATTAAATAATTTTTCCTTGGAAGCAGACTCAAAGAAATTTTTTAATTCTTTGTAAATCTGCCGAAATATGTTCTTGTGTAACTAAGTTCTTATTTGGGCATTTAGATTCATTGAAAATCATCTGCATGACGTATCACATTAGAATGTTAAAACTTCATATCTGCGACGTATATTAACAAAAACAAAGGTCCTAAAATGGCTCCTTGAGGGCTCCATTTAATGGATCAAATGGAGATCTGTAGGTACGACCTTAGTGTAGCACATTCATATTCGCGTTCCGAAAACTTATTTTAACAGAAATTGAATTGAGAGTTACTTTTTGATAATTAATAGTGATATAACAAAAACTCTGACACTTTACTTTATTTGTTCTGTATCACTTATTTATTTTAACTTTTACGTTACTTCGAACCGAAACTGCAGTAGTAAAAAAACAAGGTCAAGTATTAGTACGTATATTTGTTGTATCACAGTTATTTAAAATCTAACGAGTTTGCAATTCTTCGCAATATCGCCAATTGTATTTACGTATTTTAAAATATATGTTAACAAACGATTTGATATTTCATATTTATGTTTCAGAACATTCGAACGTTACAGTTTTGTAAATTCACATGAAGACAATCTGTAATAGAAAAAATTGTAGCTTCCTCTTATTAGCTGATAAAATACAAGATCATATACTATAATAATTACCATCTATATATAATCCTGACTCACTTGAATCGGCAGGTGAGGGTGGGTTCATTGTGTCCGGACTCATACAGTCGCTCGGACTAGGAGATCTTTCTCTTTTAGGTAACGATTGGGAGCTACCCAGGGGTCCAAGGGATCCGTGCGATCCCAGTCCGTCCATCGACACGCCGTTTTCCGACAGGAATTCATCCAAATCCACATACTGAAAAGATATAAAGGCCATTAACAACGGCAACGACAGAATAGGGTCTTAATAATGAAAAATGTTCAGATGAGAACGAAACATTTTTTTGGCGGCTTGAGATTATTCAATGCTAGAATACAATATTTTATTATACTCTTCGCAAAAAACGAAGAGTATATTACATTTGATTGGCAAATTTCCAAAACCGTAAATATAGCTCGTAGAGAAAATATTTTCATATCATTGTGTTAGTGAACGAATTCTGAACAACTTTCAAAATGTCCGTCTGTACGTCCGTCACGTTTCTTGTAATCACGATAATTTAAGAAAGAAAAGTCCGACTGTATTGAAATTTGGTGTTAGCTAGAGGAAGAACCCTATTGTTTTTGAAGAAAATCAATCAGTAAATAAGAAAGTTATTAATCATTTAATTTAAAAAAATTATTTTCTTTATTTTTGTCGCTTATACTTAAATAGAAATCTTGCGAAATGTTATCTCTATAATATGTTTTTTTTTGTTTATACACTTATTTTAGTAATATATATTTCATAATAATATATCTAATGGTTTGAAATATGATTATTGAAGGATATATATTACAGACATTCAATTTTTCTAGTAATGTGTGATGGACCAGTGGCTAAAGTTTTGCCTTGAAATTCAAAGATCGTGTGTTCGAATCCCGCACATGTTGGATTTTAAAAAATTTTTTTTTTTTTCATATATTTTTCTTTCACTACAAAGTTGGCATCACAAAATTTAGAATGTCCAAAAACTAACCTTATTTACAAGAAAACTGCGAAGAGTATCCTATAAAATGTGTAACAATTATATAAATAGCTCAGTAAATTGGCGAAGGGTACCTACGTTTTTAGCTTGTTTATTAAGATATTCGGTGAGCGAATTTTTGAATTCTTTTTAATTTTACTGGTTAATAATTCTTAACTCTGAAATTAGTGAAGAGTCGTTGGGCGAAAAAATGAAAATGCCGAACGAGATCACCAGTGAATAAATTTTCATGCCATTTTTTGCATTGTATTGCTAAGACCTAATACAAAAATGTTTACTAGTTAGAATTCAACAATCTCTGTTAGTTTAATAGTTTATTGAAAAATTCAGGAAATAATTGTAAATGAATGATGAATGAATTTTAGTTCTATGGACAAAATTATCATTATTTATGTTGGTAAATATGAACTCAAGGTCAAAAATTCCATATTTAAAAAGGAAGAAATGGTTTTTGCGTTCTTTCGCTTGTATCTCGAACATTCCGCTTGCGCCATTCATGGTTTCCCGTCAAAATACATAAACTTTGGTCATTTTTTCGAGTCATTTCGATCGAAAAAAAACTTCATTGTATTGGTTTTCTACATACATTACGCAAAATGAGCTCCAGAACTGGCGCTACATTATCCAGATATATATGCTCAAAACTTATGTATGGAAATATTTACTGATAAGCATGTCAGAAAGATAACAAAACTGCCAAGAAACTTTTCCCGTACATGCTAGAAACTGATTCTAACCCGCAACCGAATGATGGTGTAAAGTTTAAACATATCTTTAACTTTAGTTCTGTTCCCATATATATGCGTCTTGCACACAAACTTTAGAGATAATCAATACAATATAGAGTCATATGAACAGTTGGTGAACATTTATTCAGAATCAATAAGGAACAGTCGCCAAAAATTAGTAATGTTGTAGTTACTAGATTTTATTTTAAAGAAATTTTATATTACAGATATTTTCTTCTTATAAAAAAACAGTTGAGTTTCTATGTTATTCAAGCATCATTTTCATTTATATGTTTTAAAGTAAGGTCTTTTCACATTTTTTTTTTTAATTGAAAAATGGAAAGGTATTTACGGTATGCACTATATGTGATACTTATTTGTCACAAAAATATTTTATAATCGCTTAAAATATAATATAAATTGAAATTAAATATTTGCCGCCGAAATAGCTAAATGACGTCATAACGCTTATATATTATTTGAATTACAACAAATGTCAGTTATTCGTTTTGACATTTTTATTCTTATTCAGATGTGAGATCCGTGTGCACGATTGAGTTAATTGTATGATTTTGCAAATATTGCACCGACTGACATCACAACTCTTTAGAAATCATTTAATAAATCGAATTTTAAACTACAAGACAAAAACCTCGTCTTCGCATGAAAAAAAATTCCCATTCGATTTTTTTGCATATTCACGTTCGGGACATGCCCCTGAATAAGGATCAACAGTTTGCCGGACGAAAATCTAGTCCCAATTTGTTTAAACAAATTACAAAAATCGCTTTTTTGCCCGAATTTTTGTTTTGTTTTTTGGGTCATTTTAAACAAAAAAAGTCCCGTCATTTTTTCGCAAAGTTGATCGTTTCCGATTTATAAATAATTTATTGTTTGAAAAAACTCAAAAACGGTCATTTTCAAGGTTGAAACACAATATTAAACAATGAATTTTTTGAGTTCACCAAACTTATGTAATCTTTGAGCATCCATTAACAAAATCCTGTAGTCTATGTAATGGAGCATTATTTGACGAGTTTTTTCTAAATATTTCGTGTAAAGACAAGATTACCTTCTCCCCTCGTTTTCGAGAGTGCTAAGCACGATGGAAGTGGTTGGAAAAGTTTTTGACCGCCGTAACTAGAGATGGTACTGAGTGGATTTTTCGGTCGGAACTGTTCGGGGTAAAAAAGTATACCTGTTCCAAAAACCTGTTCCGATTCCGACCTGCTCCGAGTCCGGCATTAGTGATTGCCTGTTCTTTCGCACTCGCAGCTCCATATGCTCCATAATGACACCGCTTTCTTTTCAAGTGCTTGGAGTCCTGATTTTTTTGAAACAAGAATGCTGATTGGTTGATAAAGGTTAAAAACTGACATGTCAATTATATGCTCCATTCTGTGTTTTGATTTTGAAATTTCCAGAGCTCCAAGCTCTTGAAAAGAAAGCGGTCAATACAAAATACGTCCTGTATATCAAAACCGATATGAACTAGTATTTGAACTCTGAATAAGAGTAGAAGGTGTCTTATAAATTAATATACTTTTAATTTGTTTTGTAATGCAATTTAGAAACCCGAGTATTTAATTTCTAAGTTTTACCATTTCTTAAATTCATTTCATTGTTACATGGAAATAAGTCAAAATATTCACCTAATGCTTCGAACTATTCCTAAAACTCCTCGAATTAAAAAATGCTAGAGCTACATTTTTGTAATACTTAACACTAATTAAACAGAATTTATTATTATTATATACATCCCACACAAATACTACCACTTATCACCAATACCAAAAAGTCCGCAAGTCTGATCTGCTCACTCCACTCCGGCTCCGTGTCTGAAGGTACAACGTTATCATGTGCTCAGCGCTCCGCTCAAACGCATGACAGTCCAGCGGAGTCGGAACTAGTATTTTCTAAATCTGAGAACTGTTCCGCGGAACTGTTAGCTCGTACTTGTTCCGAAAGAACGGGTTCGGTTCTTTCGTACCATCGCTAGCCGTAACCCCCTGAAACGGCCAAAAACCACCCCCTTTATGGGGATCCCTTTATGTTTTCATATATAAACGGGCCTGGGGAGTAATTTATCGACGGGTCATACTTGAAATAACATGGAAGGGGGTTATAGAGAAAGTGTAATCCAGAGAGCAGGCCTAGGGGGTCGATTAAACCCTCCCGAGAGGTGGAAAATCTTATTTTTTCAAATGATTCGGTTCAAACGCTTATCCCCCGTTTTCGAAGTCACTGATTACAGGAAAAATATTCATTTTTAGCTCCAACCCTCCTCATCTCTCAAACGGACAGAAATCACCCCTCACTCACCAGAAAGCATGTTATCCAGGATTTAAAGGTTTTTCGGCACATGATTGTTATTCCTGTGTATATTCCTTCATTTTTATGGGAGACAAGGTGGTAGTGACCTCGGGGGTTGTTTTAACCCTTCCAAGGGGTGTAAAATTCATTAGTTAAAACGGGGAAGGGTGTATTGACGATCCAAAGTATAATTAATGAACTTTACACCTCTTTCTCAGCCGCGGGCCCGTGCATTCGCTACTGCCGACTGAAACTTATATTGAAACTAAATTTTGAAGATTTTGGATACATCCTGCATGAAACAGGTGTATTTTCACCTAAATTTAAGTTAAAAAATTCAGTACCTGATAATCTTATTTCTCAGTGAAAATGTTTAAAGACTTGCAAAACCAAAACATGACACTGTAAAAAAAAATAATATTACTTGTGTACCTTTATGTAGTTGTAATATAGATAAATGCAAGAATATGCTCTAATAAATTTTTTCCTAATACAAGATTTTTCAACTTTTTTTGTTTAATCTACCTATATTTATAATAGTTTATGACAAATTATATTGATTTATAAAACATACAGCAGTAGTAACTAAAGCGAATGTGAAAGCAAAGCATCGAGAACACATAAGATACTCTATAGTCCAGTCGACAGTAGCGAGTACGCGGTTCGGCGCATTCGGGTTAAAAAAGCGATTTTTGCAATTTGTTTAAAAAAATTAGTTTAAACAAATTGGGACCAGATTTTCTTCCGGCAAACTCTTGATCCTTATTCAACGTGAATATGCAAAAAAATCGAATGGGAAATTTTTTTCATACGAAGGCGAGCTTTTCGCCTTGTCTAATACTAGAATGCTTTCACGGCCATTGTCCAATGAGCTGGTTTCCTTAGAGTATTGCCGTGGTTATCGAATTTGACAACACTCCACATCTCCAAAGCTGCAATACGCTGTCTGCTTTCCTAACAGTTTATGTTTCAGAGGCGTAGAGACGAATGAAAAAAACTAGGAGGTTAGGTGCGTTTCGTGATAATTCTACTATGCCAAATTTTGCTCAACTGGTACGTTGCCGATCTTGCAATCTGTGTTCTTCGCCGAATCTCACATTCGCAGTTGTCAATATTGTCCACAAAGAAAATTATCATTCTACAATACACGTAGGACATAACTACCCAAGCAGAACACGATATTGGCTGGAAACTGATTTAATGTTGGGTCAATATAGATGCGCTGAAGACGTAAGAAAAATTTTGGGCTGAATTAATAAGTATAGATATTAAAATACTGCTATGCCTCTGTTGGTAATATACTATTTCCCCCATTCCATCCTAGATGCATACAAGCACTATCGATAAATATCATAAACATTAATATTGTATGATTTATATTGATCCAATGTTTGTGATGTTCTGTCTAAAATATATTTTTGAGAAATATTCATTCATACAATATTATTGCAATACTGAACATTATCTATTTTGATATTAATTGTCAAATACTGTAACATACATGTTTGTCCCATATCAGCGAACTCTCTGAAAATCATGTTGTTTATGCAATATATTCCAATACAAATAAATATTTATTTTACACTATTGAAAAGTCTATATAGAATCGGAAAGTGTTGGTTTTGGTATTGACTAGTTTCAACGATTTAACCGACCGCCCACAATAAAGTACTCTACCAGTAATCTAGCAGAGGTAAAGAGTGACACGCCCATCAAGAGAAGCATGTACACGATTGCATGCTTCGCTCTCGCTTGCTCTTGTTGCTATACCAAAACCAACCCTTTCCGATTCTGTATTTATATTTGTCAATATTAGTCCAATATTATTGTTCTACCTGGGTACGACAACACACGGACATTTTCTCCCTCTTCATAACACGCCTTCTTAAATACCCACCATATCACAACAGCAAACTACCACGGAAGCCCAAAAACATTACCATTTTGAAATTTTATAAACCATAAGGCAATTTAAACAACTAGTGTTTGAAGTCAAATCTATTCATATTATAAAACAAAGAATGAAATACCACATATAAAGTCTAAATGTCAGAATATATACACATGAATAAAATTGCTTAACGGTAAATTAGTACAGTAAGTGAAGCTTTTAAATCCCAGCCCGAAAACGATGTAATGAATTTTCAATTTTTTTTCTTCAACATGCTTCATAAAGTATGTACATGAGAATCTATATTGTCATTTTTCCTGCTTTTTGGTTAGGAGTGGTTCCCACCTTTTCTTAAGGGTTGTCGCAAAAAAAACAAAAAATACACACAATTTGATAGAAAATCAAATTATAAGAAAGAGGTCTTATACACTTTTTTGCTAAAATATGCATATTTTTCGAGATATTGCGAACTGAAAATTGCAATTTTCACCCTCTAAAATCAGTATTTCCAGAAGTTTTTTTTTTAAATTACTCAAAAAATGTGGACTTTAATAAAAAAAAAATGCAAGGGTACAAAATTAAAGCTTTTACGAAAACAAATCGAATGTTTTTTTCTCAGATGATTAGTTTTGGAAATGTGGCATTTTCAAAATGGCGCCGAAACGGTCAGAAAAAATATACGACATTAAAATCTAAAATTAGTCAAAATCCACAACTATGAGAAAATTTTTTATTGTTGTAAAAGTTAAAGGTATTAAAATTCTCGTTCGATTGTATTAATGTATTAAAACCTTTTGCAATGAAAAATAAAAAAGTTAGAAACAAAAAAGTAGCGCATTTAAAAATTTAGGCGCCATTTTTTTAGTCTTATTGCTCTAATTTCTTATTAATTAAATTTTTATTAAAATCCTTCTAGATATTGTTAATGCATATTATTACTAACATGCTCAAATTTTTTAGAATTTTTAAAATAATTATTTTTCATTCTGTACCCGTTTTCAATCATGAAAATTTTCATAATTTTTTCAAAAAAATGGGGTTTTTGGAAATTGCTCAGAAAATATTTTTTTATAAAAAATGGTAAGAGTACAAAAATGAAGCTTATAAAAAAACGAATAGTTTGTTTTTTTTTTTGTTATTTTCCTACGACAAACTGTTCCAGAGATATAAAGGTTTAAAGATGGTACTTGAGCTCATACGCAACAAAATTATGTATTTAAAATTGAAATATCTCAAAAACTATAAGATTGATAAAAACATGATATAAAAATGAAATGAATCTTACAAAAAAAAAACGAAGAGTTTGGGTTTTTATTTTTTTCCTACGACAAACTCTTCCAGAGACAGGGCCGGATTATCCATAAGGCCAATTAGGCTATAGCCTAGGGGCGCCAATGCTTGAAGGGGCGCGTGCCAGGGCATGGAAGGCGTCGCGAGCTCTTTGCGCCCTCTATTTATGATAAAATTATTTCCCATTTTTTTTTTCAGATTTCTAGACCCCCTCCCTCCCGGTCATCAATTTTGAAATTTGTAATTTTTTATTATTATGTCCCGCATTAAACTTCGTAACCTTGCTTATGAATAAGAGGGTACAAATACATGATTAGCCTAAGGACGCGCCAATCCTTAATCCGGCTCTGTCCAGAGATATGACAGTTTGAAATAATGTGGAAACTTTTCAGTTTGTACGCGCATGTTTGTAAATGTCTATAGTAGGTAGATAAACGAGCAATAGCCGTTTATTTTTTCGAAGAATACGCAGAAAAAGCGGGTTGCATTTCACTTTAACATGTTTAGAGTGCATATTAAAAATGTTAATTAGTTTACTTAACTGTATTAATTTGATTTATTTATAACAATCTGTATTTTTAATAAAATTAAACATATTACTATACTCTTTTTTAATCCACTATTTTTTAAAATAAATTTAGACCTCATAATCATATTCAGCGACCTAAAAAACATAAGTATATGGATTTTCGTAAATTTATTTGTAACATTAGAAGAATTATTAATTTTCAGTATTTAACCCTTAATTTTCGTCTTTCCTATGTTTTGACCTCATAATCATATTCAGCGACCTTAAAAACATAAGTAAATGGATTTTCGTGATTTTATTCGTACGTAAGACACTAATTTTTCAGTATTTAAGGGTGATTTCAACCCTTAATATTTTCGTCTCATGACCTCACAGTCATATTCGGCCACCTGAAAAACGTAAGTATATGGATCATCGTTAATTTATTTAATCGGAAAATCAGAAGACTTATTAGTTTTTCAGTTCTTAGAGTGGAAACCACCTTTAAAAATAAAAAGCAGGTAATGCGGCAATATAGATTTTGATGTACGTATTTAATAAGTATATTGCAAAGAAAAAAATAAGGAAATTCCTTTCATCGTTTTCGGGTCGGGAATTTTACCATTCTTACGGCTTCGCTTACTGTACTAAATGGTGTTGCATGGGTAATTCGCTTGGTCACACTATCTTCTATGTACTGAGTTCGATTCCAGTTCAGATACTGGCAATGTTGGTGAGTAATGAATGTTGTCTGCGTTTTTTCAAATGTGTAACACCCTTCTTTGGCTTTGAATTTGGGGTTGTCTAATATGTCTATTATGTTGTTATGTTATTTTTACACATACTATACTATGTATAAAACAATACTCACTTTGAGGTCTGTTTCGTAAGTCTTATCCCAAAGGTTTGGTCCGAGGAAAGCTGTTTGCGCCTCAACAGTATTCCATAGTTCTCCATCGTCTTTATTCTTGTCATCTCCTAATATACTTCCTGCTAAATCCTTGATCGTTGAGTGGCCATGACTATGCGGATGGGCCGGTTTACTGTTTCCTAGAAAATAAATAAAGTCATAAATTTCAGGATGCGCTATTAAAACAAGTGGCGTGGCATGTATAAAAATATATCGCTAGCTATTAACGATATACATCAGTATTTACAGAGAGATATAAAAGTTCAGTGCAGTGGGCAATTGTATATAAGTACAAGGTATAATTCTTGCCAAATTAGAAGCGGAAAGAGTAAAAAAATTCCTAAAACCACGTGTCAGGAAATCGTCCTAAGGGAGCTCTAGCAATTCCAGAATAGCGCCCGAATAATGAACTTTGTTGATTATAGTCCCACGAGTAGTCCCATAATGGATTTCCCTTTTTGAATTGTAATAACTTGTCAACCGCGCGCTGGTGGGGGGTTGGACTAGTCCAATGATCCGTATGCAATTGCGAGACGGCGTTTTTACAACCGCTTTAATATTAGACGAGTGCAGGATGCCCCTGGGCATAATTTGGTGGAACCATGGATGAATAGATTTCGGCAAACATCGTAAAAAGTCGCAGGCATTGTATCTTTTTAAGTCCTCTATTCACGGAATTTTGAAAGAGAAATAAGATCCACTTGGTCTATGAAATAACCGAAAATTACCACAGAAAAAGGCAACACTTTTCAGAATTATTAATCGACGACTTTTTTTTAGAACAACCAAATCGATAATATTGTCATTAGCGATGAAGCCCACTTTCATTTTTCTGGTGCCGTAAACAGGCAAAGACAACCTACGCCAGAAGAATCAAAGGTCATTACATAGCCTAAAAGTTACAGTTTGTTGTGCAATGTCTGCAAGGTAAGAAGGTAGGGAATTATGGACCCGTATATTTTTGAAAATGCACTTAGCGTTACAGTCACAGTTAATAGTGAGCATTATTGTGCAATCCTCTAGGATTTTTTTAACACCAGTGTTACAGAGAATTCGGATTTATTGGTAAAATATCGTTTCAGCAGGATGGGGCAACTGCACATACTTCTAGGGTATCTATGCAAGCGGTGAGAACAGTGTCTCCTGAAAAAATCATATTCCCGTTTGGAAACATTAATTGGCTAGCTAAGTCACCTGACCTTAGTCCTAAGGACTCTTTTTGTGGGAATACTTCAAATCAAAAGTGTAAGTCACTTGGTCTTCTGCAACACTGAATGAATGAAAAGACAACATCAGAGAATAAATCCAGCAGGAAATACCAGCAGACATGTGTTTAGCAGTTTTCTGCAAATTTAGGTCTGCATTTGATGGGTGAAATGCAGACGTGAAATTCGCATACTTCCTCTGTACTTAGAGCAGAATAAATTTTTTTAGAAATATTTCATGCGTTTTTAATATACGTTTAAAAAATGAAATTCGTTATGGGACACTCATTATAAATCATAATGAAATTATCCAATAATAATTAAGACATTTACTTAGCTACTATATACTCACCTCCAAACAAAAATGAATGTTAGTATGGATGTACAACAAATGACCATTTTTCGAGACAAAAAAACTCAATAAATGTAGAAATTTCCTCTTATATGCAACCTGTTTAATACGAATTGCATATATAAACCGCAAATATAAAATGTATTTTCAACTTCTGAAAGTGTCTTATTTAGTCGGTCATGTGCGTAGCACGCTGCAGTTTGTGGTTTTCGGGATTCCCCATGGGAATCCCATTATACCGAAAAAAATCCATGTATTTATACAGGTATAAGATACCCATGACTTAATCTCATTAGCAACATTTTAAAATTCGGTCTATATATGTATTTTTCGCCAATAATTTACAAATCTTGTTTGTCCGTAAATTATTTTTAAATAATTCATTTTTTTTGTCAATTATTATTATCTCGAAGATATACACTTGATATGCGTCTTTTGATCGCTTTGTATTTTTGTACGATAAGAACGAAATTTTGATATTTCTAATTTTCAGGCAGCATACTAAAATTTACAAAATACTGTTATGGCAAGGAAGCTAATTAATTAAATGTTAGTTAATCGCTTATTATATGCAATAAAATTTACGTCGTCTTAGTTTTTATTTGATTCATTAGTCTATTGTCGTCATTCTCAAATATTTTTAAAAAATGTTCATGTATTTTTACTTCCACATCCAGTGGAAGTATAGTAACGACAAAAAATTTTTTAAACATTTTTATTGTTCAAATAGGCTTAGAATGTCATGAAACGTCGAGATTTTAAGTTTGAGCGAAAACAAAATTTCTGTCTGTCTGTCTGTAACTTTTTTTTGTGCGCACGTTTACTCTGGAACCGTTTAAGATATTGACTCGAAATTTGGTACACGTATGTACTTTAACGAGATCTGGAACTAGATTATATTTTCATGTTGTTCCGACGAAGGGGGGGTAAATTGGGGTAAATTTGGGGTAAATGGGTAAATCAAGCAGGTAAGAGTCGATAAAATTGGTATTTAGTATATACAAGAAAAGCTAGGGTCTCAAAAAAATTTTTGGCGTTAGCCATCCCCATTACCATCCCCACCCCCTTATTAAAGGGGATGAAAAAAAATGTGATTTAGTGTATGTACAAGAACCAGAAACCTCAAAATATTTTTTACTTCATCCACCCGCACTACCACCCCCCTATCACCACCCCCACCCCATTACCGATGTGGGGTATCGTTTTATGGGTTTTGGGGTAGAGGATTTCAAATATTATATTATTAAAGTTCCATAAACAATTATTTCCACATATAAAGTTTTTTCGTTGTGAGAATCTGGAAGTTGAAGTAGTGATTCTTTGGGCAGCGGTTTTTAAAACTATTTACATATTTTTTAAATATAAGTGCCATGGGCAGTGGCGAGGGTAGCAGCTTAATAAAAGGAAGATAAACAATGCAAAGTTGTAATGTATAAAAGCAGCTTTTGATAGCTTTGGAGAAATTGATTTTTATAAATATATTCGAAACCGATTTACATTAATAATGACTAATTTTAGACAAAATTGAGATGTATGAAATAAGATCGACATCCTTGAAATGAACAAAATTAAAGTTAAAAAAATACCGACACGTATAGACAAAAATTCATACGAAAGTATAAAAAAACAACTTAAATCTTCTGGGATATTAGGACTTTTATTATTTAATATATTTATAAATTATTTATTTATATAAAACAACATAGTGAACATCACATATAATGCATTTTGTAGGTAACATTTATTCTGCTAACAAAAAGCAAAATAATTGTTTTTGTTAATAAACGAAGCAAGAACAGTACTGAGCGAAGTACAAAATTTTTCATCAGAAAATCAACCTATTTTAAATTAAAAAAAAAATTAAAGTAAACGATTTTCAGAACTAAACATTCAAAAATAAATGCTCCTTTGAATACCTTTTTATTTTGTCTTCATACAATTAATAGTTTCCGATATTCAATTCTGAGACTCCTGTAGGGGGTTAAAACCTTATGTCCACTACATTAGCCTCTTTGAAAACTCGAAGAAAATCACAGGTTTATTAATATTTGAGTTAATAAACATATCATCCATATCTGGAGCCAGCTAGATATCCACGCGACTTAGCGTCGTTACAGTTGAAGGGCTGGATGAGACAGAGCAGGATCAACAAAATTAGGTGGACAAAACCAAGAGACGAATTAAAAAGGTTGTAACGTTTGAACATCCAAATGAAATAATAGCTAATTTCAAGTCGCCTAATTTGTGATTTAAAATGGTGATTGTTTAATAGGTTGTGATTTAATAAATTTGATGACTGGGAAGAGATAATTTAGAATTACAAAAAGTACTAAGTAAGAAGAAACTAAGCAAGAATAGGAAATAAAGTCACGAAAATATCGATGATAGAGGTTAAACGAAGAGCAGGGGAGTATAGCTACATAGTTATAGCTATAGCTATATAGTTTTGAATCTATCATTATGCCCAAGTATTTAATGTGTTTCAGATGCAGCTTTGAAGTTATCATGGCGAAGAGGATGTTTAATTTAATTAGATAGGTTTCGTTTTAATTGAATCTAGTCTTAATAACTTACCGTCGAAATAATGTTGTTTTTTATATTTTAACTTTCAGGTCTTTTCAGTTAGGCGCTGTGTAGCGTAGTCGACAGCATAGTCCTAATACGAATCCATCAGTTTATAAATTAAATTAAATAATATGTATAACAAATAGTATGGGCCCTAAAATCGTTCCTTGCGGTACGCCATACTCAACTATTCGGAACAGCTTTTTCCGTGGATTGCATAATATCTGTTGATGATTTTAAGAGTTTTAAACTTCAGAAATCCAGACTATTAGCTTTCGATTTTATTGTATTTAGCCTGGTATATATTTTTTTAGTTTCTCATATACAAAGTATACAAGTTTTGTGAACATGCAAAAACTGCATTTTGATGGAGTCTAAACCACTATATCAAGTTTGCTCGAATTTTGTGAATTTTCAAAACTATCATATCCAAGATAAAAAAATAATGTTTTTCTTTCAAACGGCTCTAATTTTGATTAAATTTAACATGTAGATACTTTCTTAGTAGCAGTATGAGATGATATGACTAATTTTTCATATAAATTGCAAGAAGGGGTGTTGTGGGGTTAATGGTAAAAAAATTAATAAAAAGAAAAAGGAAATAAAATTATAAAAGTAAGTGCAGATATGAAATTAAGACGAACAAAGTACCTATATGAAAAACTTTGTCCGAGAACTGTCCCGATCATTTATTTTTTATTCTCATAAAATCATCAAGTATTCTAAATAGTTCAAGTCAAAATTCTTTAATTGTTTAGCATAAGATAATCCAAGAATTTTTGAATTATAAGAAAACACACTTCTAACAATAATATCTGATAGCGACTATAAATAATTACTTGCTGTTTTCTTCCTTTAGAAATCAGCAATTAAATTAAAGGTGACCTCCAAGCTGATGCTGAAGTGTCGAAACATTCTGTCTGAGTTGTGCGAACGCATCTCAGTTAAACTTATATGAGTGCCCGGACACAGTGGCGTTGAGGGCAACGAAGAAGCAGACCGTTTGGCGGGTGAAGGAGCAAAAACTCCTTTCCCTGGCCCCGAGCCAGCCTTCGGTCTACCAAGATGTCTGATACAATCAGACCTGCAAGACTGGGCTACGGCACAGTTGAACAACTATTGGGCTCAAGCCCCGGGAATGAGACAGTTGATACTCCATATAAAGGGGCCCTCTACTGACTCCCATGTAAAGTGGCTAATTGGGCTCTATAGCGAACAATTGAGACAGATGGAAGGCCTGATAACAGGACACTGTTCTCTGAACAAGCACCTGTATACAATGCAGTTGAAAGGTGATCCTTCTTGTAGGATGTGTGGGGTGGAGGACGAAACCATCACTCAGATCCTATGCCATTGTGCACCAATAGGAATGACAAGCTATAGGTATTTCGGAAGGCAATTTCTACAGCTGAAGGAACTACGGGATCTACCCTGGAAAGGGCTGCTCTCCTTCATTTCTTTGATGTACTGTACCACATCATATAATATTGTCCTATGTCTGTTTTAAGTAAATAGTATTGTTATTATTATATTATATTATATTATATATTATATTAATAGCTAAGACTACTGAAAACATCTAAACAATTTTTTATTTTACCACTAAAATATTTTTGTGTGCTGCGTTAAATTGACATTAATTGGATATGTTATTAAGTTTTTGACATATTTTAGTATCTTGAGGCTCGCTTACATATATTTTCTAATAATATTGTATAAAATAATCACCTACATACCTAACAATTATTATTTGTTGTCTATTTCTGCAAATGCATCGTAAATATTTGCAATATTTCAGATAACGATAAGCCGAACCATACACTTTACAATCGAATTCCGGATACAACAATATTTTATTGTGATTTTATTACACCATTTAAGGCAAAAAAAATCCTTTTAAACGTTTTTATTCAACAAAAAAATCAATACATTTGCAAATGCCTTCATTACGGCATTACAAAGCCATTATGAACCGCCCATAAAAGGTCAATAATAAATGCGATGTAAATTAACATTTAATGCTTAATACAACAAATTACGATAATAAATAAAATTATTATTCATTCACTGGTATTTAATTATTGTAATTCGTAATGGGTGGTGTATAATTTGCTTTTATGTAGTGGTGTTGATTTTACGGAACTACAAAGTGTCCCACATAAAATTGCAACTAATCGCTCCCTTTATTGTTATTACACCACATCCATCTTAATCATTTCCAACAGAAATATCATATAAACAATAATTGTTTAAAGGTATGCAGCGCAAGAATTGTTTGTTGTTTATTTATACACTTGTCACAGTTTACTTTATTATTGATACAACTGACAAATAATGATTACTGGTGTAGGTTGGATTCTTGGAAAATTGCATGCAATTTTCTGTTTACTTTTAAAAGTGCCGCAATGTACTCATAATAATGGGCATACAATGTGCTTTATAGCCCGTTAGATTCATGTTTTACATATTGCTACTTTCTAAAAAAAACACCCTTGTTTTATACCGATTAAACGATCCATTTTCGAAAAAAAATGTATTTTACTGATAGGGCTGATATCGTCGTCAAATTTTATATAAAAAGACATGCGTATTTTTATAGTTGACACACAATTATTAACAGGCTTCTTGAGGGTTCGAGACATTTAATATATTCAAATACATTATTGTCTAGACCTTCATCCTTAATATAAAAACTAGACTAAATAACCCGGTGCATAGTGGGGAATTTTCCCGAATAGCTGGCTAAAATTCAGGATATTCAGTATGCGTTGCGTACTAAAAAACCACTGCCTAATTAAGGAATCACTACTTCAACATCCAGTTTTCCTATCCAAGTATCTTTAACAATGGGATGGGGGTGGTTTTGGGTGTGATACCAAACAAAATTGAAATCCCTGACTTCTCGTACATACACTAAATCCCAATTTTATGGATTATCACTTGCTTGTTTTACCCATTTACCCTCCAACCCTTCAACGGAATAAGAGCAAATTATAATCTAGTTCCATATCTCGTTATTATACAAATGTGTACCAAGTTTCAAGTCTTTATCATAAACCGTTCCACAGTAATTATACGCACAAAAAAAAGTTACAGACAGAACGACAGACAGACAGAATTTTTTTTCGCTCAAACTTAAAATCTCGACGTTTAATTGCGTTCTAAGCCTACTTGAACAAAAAAAATCGATTACTATAATACATCCACTACACTATGTGGAAGTGGAAGTAAGATATTGGACTCATTGATTACGAATCCGATGCTACAGTTTTCGAAAACAAGATAGTCGATTCAATACGTCGGACAAAAATTTAAAAAAAATTTGAAAATCTGAAGAACAAATGGCTCGATGCTTTTCATCTCTGTACCCAAGAATATAATATGGTAATTTTCAAAAATATATAATGTAACCTCTGGTTAAAATTTCATAAGTGTTCTATTTTTTTCTATATTTTAAAAGTATTATTCACGTGTATGTCAAATTAAGTTTCGACCGTTAGAGAAATAATATTTTTCTACCCTTATATCTCACCACCAGTTTATTTTTTTTTATTTTTTTTATAAGCATTACCTCGTGTGTCTCATATTTGGCTTTACCCGTTGGAGAAATATTTCTCAACTTTTCTATATCCCACCCCCGGTCAAAATTTTAAGAATTTTGCAATGTTTTCCCTATTTTCTCTATTTTGAAGGCATTATCTTTGAGTCAAATTTGTAGTTTTTAACTCATCGGGAAATTGGTTTTCTCTTCTCTATAAAGGTACCCAAACAGCACAATTAGTTTATTTTACCAGTTTAAAACCACAATAACCTAAGATAGTTGGTATAACGTAATTACAACCGTCACTTTCAACTTTGAAGGCACATGGACCATAGTAATTTATTAAGCAATATTTAGATAATATTTTGTTAAGAAATACCTGATAAAGTCATATTGACTTTAGTGTAATTTACAAGAAATATTTACGTTATTGTTCCTTAAAATTTAACTATAAATTTAAAGTGCATATTGAGGTCTGTGTGTAAGACGATATTACGTAATTTTTGACTAAATTATTAACTTTGGAGTCGCTGTCTCTTGTCTGAATAGAAAAAGGGAAATTTTACCAATTTTTTACGTAAGAAAAAGTTTTGTCTTGTCCTTGTAGTCAGATTTAAGTTAAAACCTCATGGTCACAACTAGTTCCAATTTTAGGTAAAATTTCCGTTAATTTTACTTCCCCACTTACCTAGCATATGTGTTTGACCTAAAGGTAAATATTACTTCATAGAATATCCTGGAAGTTATTTTTACTTAAACGTAGAATTAGGTCTCCTCCCTGAAAGGCAAAATTACGTTTTCATCTTCTAAATTACTTCAAAAGACTGTGACGACTGTTTTATATTGACGCCCCTCCCAGTGTCAAATGTAAAAAGTTAGTTCTTCACCATTGAAATTAATAAGATACTGGAACGTGCACTCAATGTTTTAGGTATACGAAACCACTGAAGCATGTTTTTACGGAAAGAGAAACTAGCGTACACTATTCTGTCCTTGTCTGACAGGATCTGATTGGTTCAAGAAAACGTCTAATTGGTTGAACCGTCTGTACACAGGCCGAGAAAAAGGATGGAATAGTGCACGCAAGTTTCTCTCTCTGCACTTTTCAGTTTGTTATTAATTTCGATGTTCTTTACTTAATTGTGGGATAGTGTCAAAGACGATATTGTGATTTTTAAATCACACTGTGAACTGTTACTGTGATTATTTGATATCCACGTGTTCTTTTATTCATCGATCATTCATCAGATATTTTGCTATCTCTGTCTTATTTACGCTGTAAGGAAGGGACGGATGGATGTCTGTTGTATACTCACGACTCATCCGATGCATAAAAGAACACGCAGTGTCGTTTATTAGTGATTTTAAAACGATACGTCATCATGATTTCCATCATCGAGATTTGGTATTCGTTTCAATGATTTCCATATATGAAAAAGAAAAATCATCACAGAAATATAAATATGATATTCAGATTTAAATGAATGTATTGATCGAGTCATAGCTACGTAGAGACTTTAAAACAGCTGTTACCGAGTGCAGAATACAAATAAAAAGAAACAGCCAGTCAGCATTTTTCCTAAACAGATGATTTTTTTTCTATTCACCTTGAACCTGACGTCAAACCTGGACTGGGAAATATGACCAATTTAGTTCTAAATGAACTTTAAACTTTACAATTCTGAAGACTAACAAAATTATTTTAATTTATAATGGTCCCATTTAACTTTAATGTCAATAATATAAGTTTTAACGACTTCTTCTGACAATGAAATTCTGTACTTCTTATTAGACATGTGTTTAATTTTTAAACTCTGGTATACTCTAATAATAATTTTAATTGTTTTCGTCCATATTCAACGTTCGATCTAACTATTCTATTTCTAGTCTGTAGATAGGCACTTTTTTACTGAAAATTAATAACTGCACTACTTAAGGTAATAGCAACAAATATGACTTGTTACAATTCCAACAATTTTATATAATGCAGTCAATAAATTTCTATCTATCTATCTAATGTGAGCACCCTATTCATAAAGACACATGTTTCTAAGTAAATCAAACTTTGCATTCAATATTAAAAACTTTACATTTACATTTTTGCTCATTTGCCTCTTATTAATTAATTATTCTATCTAGTATACTCTATTACTGGGTGTACAAGGTAACTTTAGACCTTCAGGAGCTATTAACTGTGGTGTGTTATTATCATTATCATTAAAAAATGAAAACATTTGTTTTAAAAAAATCCCATCGGCACGACGAGACGTATACGTACACCAATTCAATAATTTTTATTAAAACAATAGTTATTGCGTATTATTTCGTAAAAATATCTAAGGTAAATGAATCAGACGCAGAGGAAATGAATTATTTGATTAGATTAAATTTTATAGGAAACGCAGGAATTTGTTGTCAACAGAATCATTAAAATTAATTTATTTAATTCAAAAACACATTCTCTTATTTGTTAAAGTCAAGAATGGTTCTTTTACACAAACTATAGAATGTTTTCAAAAAAATGATACCTTCTATTTATCGTAACTTTTAATTTTCATTACTAATCAACCATCCTAAGTTGGCAAGTAGTCGCGCAGAGAGAGAAGACTATCGTCATTGTTGGACAGAAACAAACAAGCTTCTTAAGCTAGATAACTAGCTAGCTAGCTTAAGAAGCTTAAAAATCTTGTTTGTCTCTGTCCAAAATACGATATTTCTTCTCTCTCTACGCGACTACTTGCCAACTTAGGATGGTTGACTAGTACTTTTTCTCATGACTTTATCAATATATTTTTTGGATTGAAAACTTTTTGTAGGTGATTAAAAATAAATTAAGAGTATTAAAATGACACTATTCATTTACAAAAAAAATAATTTTTTGAGTTACATATTATTTGATTTGAATTCGGCAAGTGACATAGGGTGGGTATATTGGGAAGTTTTGCATTTACTATAGAAAATATATATTTTTTGTTTTGAAAATCAAAATGATGTTATGTGAATAGAGAGAAAAACAGAATCCCAAATAAGGCACGATTATATTTTGTCGAATAGGTTCATTAATATGGCGATCAAAGGAAGAACACGCTATAGTAATTGTTTTCTACTACCGTGCGTAAGTACATATTTCATGCACGCTGTGTAGTGCGTAAAGTAGAAAAGTAAAAAATTGCCTATAACAAGCATATCGTGGTCCATTTATGTATTATCGCTGTGGGTTTATTATTATAAAATATATCTATTTTCAGTGTTCTTTAATAAAAATGCCTTATTTATATCTATAATATTGACGTTTCATTTATATTCTTAAGATTTTTATTAGTTCTACTCATTTAAAATTAAAAATCTTGTTGGTCATGGTGATATTGTGATTGTTAAACAACTACTACAACTTTACGCACTAGTGCGTAAAGTAGATTGCTTATATTTTAATGTATACATATATTTTCTGGTAATTTCAGTAGTAGAAAGAATCTTGTGTACAATTCGTGTGTTTTTCACTCAACCTCTGTTGCATAAATAACTATTTAAACATTTTAGCAAATGTATGAATATCACTATTATACTATATGTCATGGAGTATACAACATCAAGTATACATTCAAATATTTCAAAAAAATTGTATGTTTCTAAAGACTTAAATACCGTTTATCTATTAGTTTGGAGAAAAATATTTATACGCTTTTTTATTCACTTAAAAAATATTTTATTGGGATTATCTTTTATCTATCACTATCAAATTGAACAAAACTGAGTCGTTGCAACCCAAAAAGATCGATGATATACCGACATATATTTAATTTAATTAAGGAAGACAAACATTTATTAATACATCATTATTTGCTTTATTTGGAATAACGGATAATTTATTTAAAAAAAATGCAATGAAAAAATTTGGAAAAAATACTGTATATTCCTCTTAGGAGAAATTCCATTTTTGCTGCTTTAGCAGAAAATATCCTAATGAACATACTGCCTAACTTGAGTTACACAAAATTTTGAAACTCAAAGTCACACTTGGTAGTATAGTATTTTCAAATATTATGAATAAAGAGTGTTTGATAGTACGACTAGTTACATGTATAATTAAAAATATACTTTCGTGCGATGCGACGTACTGCGCCATGTTACATCGAATACTTCCAAGCATTTCATACAACAGTTAAATAATGCGACACTTAAAAGTCAGTATGTTTTGAAATTATTTTTCCTATAGGGTAAAATATTTTACAGATACAGTGAGCTTGTCAGACACCTTAATCGTTGCAGGATATTTCATCTGCAATGATTTCGGTACATTACATCGTGCCCTTGAGAGTACAACAATATTTATTCCTAAATTACACACACGGATCTCACGTAAAAATATGTCAGTTGCTGTAATTTTTCGAACTGCATTTACATCTCAAATATAAGCAGATTTGTAGCATACAATTATCAGTTTGGACTATTTTTTTGTATGTCTTGTTGCATTTAAAAGTGTGTGTACGTGAATATAAAACGGAAATATTTATTATTATTAGGTATAGCTGAGGCCTACACACACATGACCTTTTATTTGTTTAACGATTACAAGAACAACCATATTAAGAGTACTTTATTTTTATTGCAAAAAAATAATATTGCACATTATGTTCTTCTAACTTTTCACATTATATTTGACGAAGGTCAAGTTTATGTATTTCTAATTCAATTGACTCAAGGTTAGCTGTTATACTGAAACTCATTAAGTAAACACACATTGTAAAAATATGCCACTATGACTTACTTAAATAATTACTTATAATCAGATGAAGTTAAAAAAGATTTATTCGAATTTAAACACGACAAATATTAATCATAGTTTAATTACCGTGTCACGGTCAGAACCGTATTTAAAACAACTAGTGAGTATTAGATGCAGTAGAATTGTTTTAGAGGATTTACCAGCATGTGTAAGGTTCTTAGTCTAATGCATTCATTTAAATGAATACGTATATCATTATAATGAGGTTCAATTAAGCAATTTACATAAAAGCAATAAGGAGTCGACTCAAACAACTTTGATAAACAAGAATATATTGGTGCTCATTATTTTAACCCTTTGCGGGCAGCATTTAGAAATAGTCGTTTCTCATGTATGATTTTAAGTACACTAAATAGAAACGTACTCTTCGACAATTTACTGAGCTTTTTATATACAATTGTTACGCATTCTATAGGATATTCTTCGCAGTTTTCTTGTAAATAGTGTTAGTTTTTGTACATTCTAAATTTTCTGATACCATCTTTGTTGTGAAAAAAATTAGATGAAAAAAAAAATGAAAAAAGTATCCAACCTGTGTGGGATTCGAACACGGGACCTTTGGATTGCAACGCAAAGCTTTAGCCGCTGCGCCACCACCTATTACTAAGAAAATTGATTGCCTGTGATATATATCTTTCGACAATCATACATATTTTTTTACTTCTTTGAAATATATATTTAATTAGTAAAATTCATAAACAAAAAAAAATGTATTATGGAAATAATATTTCGCAAGATTTCCATTTTAGTACAAGCGACAAAAATTAAGAGAACATTTTTCTTTAATTAAATAATTAATAACTTTTTTATTTACTGATCGGCTTTCTTCAAAAACAATAGGGTTCTTCCTCTAGCTAACACTAACTTACTTGCTAAATTTCAATACAATCGAACTTTTCTTTCTTAGGTTATCGTGCTTACAAGAAACGTGACGGACGGACGGACGGACAGACGGACATTTTGAAAGTTGTTCAGAATTCATTCACGATGATATGAAAATTTTTTCTCTACGAGCGTCTCGATATGTCATAACTTTTATATTTATTGATAGATTTTTTTCAAAAACAACAGAGTTCTTCCTTCAACTAACATTAACTTATCATCCAAATTTCAAAACGATTACACTTTCTTTACTTATCGTGTTTATAAAGAAAACCGTGACGGACGTACGGACAGACGTCCGAACAAATATTTTGACACAATTTGATCACTGGTACAATGATATGAAAATGTATTCTCGATATTTACGGTTTTAGAAATATGCCAATCAAATAAATGCCATATCATTTTCGTATTGCCAAAGAGTACCTAAATTTTATGTACAAAGTTCATGATGTAGGTGCTTTGTGGTATGTCTGAAATACCACAAATAAATAACGATCAAAAACAACATTTTTGTATATATTTTTATAATTATGGAATATTCGCATGCTAATACATTACTATAATCATATTCAGTTACTTACTTTCCATTATTTTCGCTTTTCTTAGCTTCAAATTGGACACTAAAATTTACGAACGTTAGTTGGCCAGAAGAGGTTAGAAACTAATTTATTGTACACTGCGATGGCTAGCCACCCGAACTTTTTCTGCTGTACAGTAGAGGGTACTTGTCAAAGTAAGCATCAGAGCGGTGGTACGTACAATATACGGAAAAGCAACATCAAGAATGAATTTTAAATTTGTGGTATGCGAGGTATACCACTAAGCTGCAAAGGGTTAAAGAGTAAAAACAAAAATGAAAATGTTTTATTGCCGAGGGTCAAACGCGCCCAAAATTTGGTACACCAGATTTCCTCTTTGACGAAGATTACACCGATTTCCTCCAGAATTCCTCGAATTTCCTTAAGATTTCCTCGGTTTTCCTAAGATTTCCTAGAAGTTCCTAAGACTTCCTAGAAGTTTTTTCACAAAATGTTTGAAGAGCGGGGGAAGAAATTCGAAAAGCAAAAGATTTCCTGAGATTTCCTCCAGATTTCTTGGGATTTTTTAAGATTTTCTCGGATTTCCTTCCGAGTGTACACCAGATTTCCTTCGCGGTTAGCCCCTTGTTTATTGCCCATTAGGAAAACCAATCAAATGCTCCTAAATAGCTTAATACAAAATGCTTATCGTCTGAGATCCAGCCACGTGATATATACCCTCATCTTTTTCATCATGAAAATTTTTATACAAGCTACTAGTACCGTGCCTTTGATGAAATGGGTTGGCTATCAGAAACCTGGCACTAATATTAACAATTAAATAAAATAATGAACAATACTTTAAATAAACTACTGTCACGTTTTTTCATAAAAAATATAGAGTCATAGTTTTTCATAACGAAACGTTGACCAAACGATGGCTTTCAGTTTGTAGAACGTGGAAAAATAGGTTACTTATCAAAAATTTGGGAAAACATGCGACCAGCTGGGATTAATCGACCAACGCGCCTACCGATTTCCAGCGAACGCGAACGTCTTTGAGGTCTAGTCGGTCGAGTAAGTAAAAAAAACTGCACTTTTTACAGAAGTCGCCAAACTTGCCGTGCATCATATCCAGACCCATTGTCAACGTTTAGGAAGGGGAGCCACCTGAAACTTATCCCTCTTACAAAATGGCGGTCATGTTTCCCAAAATGGCCCTCATAAAATTTAAATTTTTTAAATTACTTTAGTATAATAAACTTAGGTGCCTAATTATATGTCTTTACGGATGCTGAAGTAATAAAAAATGGCTCTAAAACTTTGTCAGAAATCATAGGACGAAATATCCAACATGGCAACCAAAATGAGTGTGGGGAGATGTGGGAGAGTTGGTACCGTGGGAGAGTTGGAACAGTGACTTTTTATACCAATTGGTTGTTAGTCTGATATTGTGTGTCATACGGGTTATGTATATTTGCGAGAGTAAATAAACTGCCGTATTTCGCCCGTGTGTTGTGTATTTCAAATCTCAGGTAATTTTAATTGTTTTATGTACTGAAAAGTAACCTTTTTTTTGTTCAAATTATCCAATTCATTGCTTTGTGGGTGCAAGTATTGCTGGAGAGTTATTTTACATGTAACGACCGACGTTTTAGCTATTAAATGTTGGGGTCATTTCATGATTCACTTCCACCTAAAAAAAATCTGGTCCCTTTTAATGACACCGAGCAGTGAGGGAGAGATGGGACATTATTTTAAGGGAGAGTTGACCCATCTTATGTCTCCCCCATTCCATTTATGAATTAATTTTCTTATATTATTTGGATCGTTTTTAGGTATGCCGTTACGCTACAAGAAAAAAAGAACAATCTCGGCGTTCCAAAAAATATGGTCGAATGTCCATTTAAATATTTTTGCAATATTGGCGATTTGCATCAGCAAAAATTATTTTATAGTTTGTTGCAATATATTTTTGTTTTTCTTCTGAGCATTTGTCAGATTTTTTAATTAATTTTATTCTTTCTCGTTGTTTGTTATTTTTGTAATAATAAAATATGTTTTTATATCTTTGATTTAATTACCTGTCCCAAATTTCCCCATCGCTAGTTCCAACTCTCCCTCGTAAGAGGGAGATTTGGGACAAATACATGACACTAGAAAATATTTTTCCATACCGCTATTTACCATGTAAATTTAACTAATATTTGCCAGAAGTGGTCCAATATGTGAAGGTATATTACTGTTTTTAATTTTTTTAAATTTTTAAAAATAAAAATTTTAAAAATTGCCCCAACTCTCCCACATCTCCCGTAATAATTGTAACGTGATGTTTTTTTCTTTTTCGGCTGATGAATACTCTTTAATGTTTTTCTATAGATTTTAAGTTGTATGATGGAGGTAATAGTTGACTTCTAATTAGTAAATGAAAGACAAATAGTTTTAAAGAAACGGCACAAAAATTTGGAAAACAAAGTGAACTGTAAAATATTGATTGGTATGCAAATCCAATCAAAACCCAGGTTCTTCTACAATTCTACATCATCTACGAGCATGTCGTCTATGACCACATCATCTATCAGCATATCATGCGGAGTATCTTCTTCCGTCTGTCCTTAGCTGAAAATAAAAAGTAAAATCATCACACATTGCATCATTGGTATGAAAAAAATATTTAGCGTGTACCGCTATCATTTGTGAAATCGATTAATTTGTTTCACGCTGAAAACAAAAAACTACCTAGTCGTGTTGGTGCAATTTTTGCAATTGACAACACAGGAAAGGTACACATTCTACTAGGGAGCGTCTACAGCTGCAATTTGAACTTGAAAAGCACGCTGCTTTGCATCTGCATATTGCAAGATCACGACAGCCCTGCCATATCGTGGGAAGAGATGTCCACGTCACTAGCCAGTTTAACTCAACTTTCGTCCATCCCCCAATTATCGGAACTGGAAATGTCCGCATGTGGGTTTATGCACTGATCCCAAATATGTCCTCCCTGATAAACAGGTCTCAAAGCATGCTGTCAGAGTGCTTCTGATGTTGGAGGAAGTCGGTCAAACAGTTTCTCTTCAGAACTAGAACGAATATGTCTCGCCTTATCCAGAGTTATGCAAAAGGATTTTTTTTGTGGTACATGCAAACTACAAATTGTTCTAGCCTCATGAAGCACATCCGTTTGCAGTTCTGGAAGTGGACTTGAAATTGCAATAACAGCAGAAATAACTTTATCGTAGCACACGTGTTCCAGGTTCTGAGTTTACTATGGTATGCAAATGCTGAAACAGTGTCACATCCTGTGAATGCGTGGAAGCCCCTCAAAGCAACCGATTTTTCTTAACCAAGCGCCAGGGCAATGGTGTGAGCAGAAATGTATCTCTGTTTCTGTCCAAAGTTCAATGAAATCCATAGTTCTTCAAAGCAGACTTGGAGGATAAGGACTGTTTTCATATTTGAAGAAACTTTGGATATCAAATTTTCTGTTCATACTAATATAACAGTAAGAAATATCTGTACGTCACTTCGCAGAGTCTGAATAGTGCCTTTTTCAGTACCGTTAATGTTCTTAGGCTTAAAAATTCTCAATTTATGTGCCTTCAAAGATGCTCACAGTGGATCCATGAAAAAGTCTTTCAGAAACAAATGATTGGTACAGTTCAATACCATTTCGTTCAGAATCTCTCAGCATTTTTGCTGATTCCGCATCAGAAACAGTGCGAATTTCCAGTGATATTTGGCCACCTGAGGTTTCCTCAAAAGGATTACCAGCACTCTTGAAGCTTGTCTTCAACTTATCGATCTCATCCACGAACTTTTCTTGATGTAATGGTTTGTGTTCAGACCATGATTTCGTTTGACTTGTGAATTCATTAACTAATCTATGTATTTCGGGACCTGCCATAGCCCACCTCTGCAATGCAGCTGGATTCTCAAGAATGGTGACAGCACCACCGTCATCTTTTACATTCTTGTTGTGTTGCCCATGGGCCTCTACTGCAATAGCAGGAAAGGGGTTGGGCGACTTCCGTATAACAAAATTTCCTGCCTTATACTCGGCATACACTGCTGATGAACGTAATCGAAGCTCCTCCAAGTTCTTTACATGGACGGTCAGCCATCTTGCATAGTGAACATGGTCTAGTAGAAAAAAACATGGCAACATTGTCTTGATACACTCCTTGAAGATAAATTAAAAAATATAAATAAATTTAAAAAAATTAATTGTTAATGAAATATAAAACTCAAATTTTGTGGCGGTCATTTTGGTCGCTATGATGAATATTTCGTTGTATGGACTTCTGACAATGTTTTTGAGCCATATTTTTAATTCAGTATCCCTAGAAACATATAACTAGACGCCTCAGTTTATCATATTAAAATAATTTAAATTTTATGGGGGCCATTTTGGGAATAATCACCGCCATTTTGTTAGGGGGGTAGGTTTCAGGTGACTCCCCTGCCTAAACGTTGACAATGGGTCTGGACATGATGCACGGCAAGTTTGGTGATTTCTGCAAAAGCTGCGCAGTTATTTGTAAAATATGTTGCTTAAATAGATGATATTTGGATTGGTCATTTTTTTACGAATTATTCGGCCGAGTATGCAAATCGTACAAGGCGTGAACTAGTGTTCTACTAAGATGTCAAAGGTGTCACGTAGTCTGCGTTTAAACAATTTGATCCTCTCAGCTTTGAAATTTTATCTCGATTATTTTTCAAGATATTCGAAAATTAAAAACAGTATAGTTTTATAATTTTCAAACTTTCTTTTAGACTTAACCAGAAAAATGACTATTCTTCTCTACTGCTGCATCCTTCTGTTTTTTCCTTTCTTTGGTTTCTCTTCTTAGCATCCAAAAGTGTTCATCCATCATATGTTAGTTCCACTTCCTTGATATCGGCCCATTTCTCTAATATCTTGATAAAATTACCCTTGCTCACTATAGCTCCCAAGATTTCCTAAAAAGTAATCAAGATGAGAATTCAGGAAATGCAGTTTCAAATTCATGAAGCATTCCACGTTTTCCACCATCTCTGCTACTATCTCTTAACATCATACGAATTTGTGGTCAGTCAATATTCCTTTCTTTCACTTTGCTCGAAAATGTTCTTTGTTTAGAGCCTTGGTTAACCCCTCCTTATTAAACAGAGTTTAATATGAAGGGATGAAATTTTTGGAATGTTCCAGAATGTTCTCGAATTTTCTGGAATATTACAGAAGTTTAATCATGAATATTTCTAAAGTGCAAATACGCTTATTTAGAGACTCAAATTGGTTCAGTAGTTTCTGCCCGTTCAAACAAACAGACTAAAATTCCAAAAACTATCTTAATGTAATTATTCTATTACTCAGATCAGTTTTCTGCAAATATTTTCAATGTACAGACACGCCAACCTTATAGATTTATTATAAGTATTATTCTGATCACATATTCTCTAAAAACTCTGTAACAGTGGCTGCTTGTCTCACGAGACAGGTGAGGCAGCTGTGCCTCACCACTCCAGGGCCGGATAATGTAATGGGCTAACTAGGCTGTAGCCTAGGGGCGCCAATGCGTGAAGGGGCGCTTCAGCAGTTCAAAACTAAGTAATTTTATCTTTCGACGACCGAACAAAAATTTCTCTTCTCATCTTGCGAAACTTCCCCTGCTCGTTAAAAAATGTTTTTCCTTTCTATACACCCCCGTCCCCCGTCCATCAATTTTCATATAATGAGAGGGCGAAAATATATCATTAACCTAGGAGCGCGTCAATCCTTAATCCGGTCCTGCACCACTCACCAGTATTTGCAGAAAATCTGTACCTAATTCGTAATTTTATAAACTGTATTTTACAAATTTATTTAACTGACGAAGTAGAGAATTCCTATACAAACCTATCTCATCAACTTGTCATGTCACGAGCCGCCACTGCTCTGTATTTTTATTTTTGCAAATACAAGAGAGTTCTTTTATTGTCTAGACTATTTAGAAAAGCCATTTAATTTTTGTGTGTGTCAATTTACAATACATAAAAATTAGAATTGGGCTATAAAAAGTGAATAAAATTATAAAATAGAGCATTATCAACCATAGGGAAGAAAATAACAGAACCGGTAGCCGGCGGATTTCCTTTGATTTTTAAGTAATCAAATTGGGGACCTCACAGTCATATTTTTGACGATTTTGTACACATTCTATTACATTCGCATTCGGCCGCAGACATATTAGTAGACATATTAGTAGGAGAGCTTGAAAATGGTGAACGATACTGATTAAAATATTTTCACTGATGGGAATCAAATTAGTGGTCTAACTCTTTAATTATGAAAAAAATTGCTCCACTTTGATTGCTCCCCATTGTGTTGCGTTGCTCCACTCCATGGGGTTTTTCTGCGAATGAGAAGGTGTGGAGCACGGCTTTCCGTAAGTAACAAAAAATATTTAACAGTTCTGAAAGAATCTCTTCTTCATAATTAGATAGACAGAAGTGCTGTTTTTTCCTTTTTGTATATATCCAGAAATATTTTTCAATTCACCCTCACCAACCACAAGAACTGAAAAATTAAACACAACCGATCACAAAATGTGTAACTATTACTCTATCTTCAAGACAAGACATAAATTAATCAATGTAGAACGTAGAAGTGATATAAGTACCTACATACCAGGGGTGCTTTATTTTTTTTTAGTTAATTACTGCTACAAAGGATAAGTTCAATCTTTGAAAATTCTTATAAGTTAACAGTGTTAATTATACAAGCACACACAAAAAGTGTCATGTACTAAGGAACAGACCACCATACTCTAAGGTATTTTGATGCGTTGAGTTCGAATTTAACGTTATAATTGCTCCAACAATCCATTTTTTTCGAGCTTTAACTGATCTGATCATAAAACGTAATTTCTGTGTTTCTTGATGGGATCCCTTGCCGTGTGTATTTTCTTCTAAAACAATGTCAGTGAAATCTACAAAGTAATATAATTATCCAGTATTTTACTGGGAAATAACTTCTGACGTTTACGTTAAAGGAGCAGTTAGTGGCCTTTTCTTGACAAATCTCTAAATCCGTAAAGTTGTCGTGTCAATACATTAAAAATAATTGCAAAAAACTATGTGTGGGGATAACTAATAGAATAAATTAAGATAGTTTTTGGAATTTTTGTCTGTTTGAACGCGCATCATGCAGAAAGTACTGAGCCAATTTGAATATAGGCAGGTAAATTTACCTAAGCTCGGAGTAACATTTAGTTTTTATTTCATCAAAATCGGCCTACTCTAAGCCAAGTTTGATAAAAATAGGTTTAATACAACCAGAGGTACAGCTCGATCTCTGCAACTAAGCGGATTTGCCAGGCATAAACTTTTTTTATTAAACTTCTGTAATACTCCAGAAAATTCGAGAGTATTCTGGAACATTCCAGAGAATTTGTGAGCCTTCTGAAATAGTCCAGAATTGTCTGTAATATTCCAGGAAATTCGAAAGAATTCTGGAACATTTATTCAGACAAATCGGCTGTCCAGAATGTTTTGGAATATTCCATATCTATAGAGCAGAAAGTAAATTATACTCTCTGGTTAACAGTATCGATTTATCTGGATAATGATAGAGTTTTCTCGAACGAGCAATCTTGTCTTAATAGTTATGGAAAATTTTAATATAATATTTATATTTATAGTACGAGAGCCAGAGGCACTCTTTTTTGAAAGATCTGCTTAAAATTAGTTTTTTATTTTTTGTGTTATATTTTTCCTATAACCGCACCAGCTGGCCAACGCAGGATTTTTTTACTACTGCTGATGCCACGTTCCGTTGAATGGCCGGCAGCATATGTTTTTTAACAATTTTAAGTAATAAGCTACTGGCAAAAAATCTTTAAACATTTCTGTCAATTGACTTTATTTCAATTACATATTTATGTTAACGGCAGGAGCACGCTGTTCTACAATGAAGTTGGCAGGAAATCATTTTCCATTATATTGTAATGTTAATAAAGAACACAAAAAATTCAGCTTAAACACGTATGGCATTGACTCTTTTTAACATAATTAACATGCTGCTGAAAGCGTTGGTCCTCTAACGAAGTGGCAGTGGTTTGTTTTGGGGATAAATTAATTACATTAATATGATCGAAAAAAAAAGGTAAACTAAATTTACACAAATATAGCAACTAAAAGTTCGCTGGCTCCCGTACTATTACTAAAGGATTACAAACAAATTGGAAAAGTATTACGGGTACTAATCCTTGCCACGAGGAAATTTAATTGTTCTAATATCTCGGGACAGACAATATTATTATGTAATAATACATTTCTTATGAATTTGAAGCCTTTAAACTGTAAAGAATGAAAGTTAAGACTTTTCAGAAAATAATTATTGTCATAGCCTCTATTGGAATTATTTCCCTACATTTGGCATGCTATTCCAGTCTTCGGGTACTTTTGTAGGCACATAATCCAGGACAGAAATTTACTTCGCTTAAACCGTTATTTCGGTGTCCAAAGACCTCTTAGTTAATGAATTCTAATTCAATCACAATCAGTCAATCAATCAATCACAAAATCGTGAATTGTTCGATTTCAATTCGTTCTATGTTTAAAGAGAGGAAAAAAATCTTAATGTGAAACAAAGAAAAATAAGGTTCTAGTTATAATAATTTCTAAAATACACCTGTTCAAAAATAGTATATTATTCAACGAGCATATAATGATGGTTATTATTTACGAGGGTGAAGTTTAAGATAAGAGCCGCTGGCGAGTGTCGTAAATGACCAGAGTAAATAGTAGCCATTATATGCGAGTAGAATACTACACTTTGTCCACGACTCTTAAATATTTTTGATTAAATTGTTTACTGAAGAAATTAATTAATGGATTAATTTAATTATATTATTCTTTTTGAGTAATATGTAAAATTATTGTAAACAACGATGACGTTTAAATTTAAGTTGACAAGCCGTTCTTTTGACACAAAAGGGCCTACTCAATAAAATTCAAAAATGAAATTGTATGATAAAAAAGGGTCTGTTTCTGAAACGTTAAATAAAGTTATCTATACATAAATTTGATAACAACAGTAAAATTGTTCACAGAATTGTAGCTATGACAGTTAACGAATAATTTCATTTAACGTTTCAGGAACTGGCCATAAATTTAACTAAAAAGCTGCGAGACTGCACTCGAATTGAAGAAGTACCTGCCCGTGATTTTTTATAAACAACTGACTGTCCTCATTATTCACTGCATAGAATAATGGATAGCATTATCCTTGAGGAAACATACATAATGAGTACATTATTTAATGGTCGTGGACAAACGCTATTTTACAAGCTTTCATTTAACTTGCTGTGTGTGTATATATGTTAGGACGTTTAGTTCAAATCTTGTAGGTCAAATCTTGCAAGTCAATTCTGAAAAACTTAGCGATGTCCTATCAAGCTGAAATGTTGGACACTTGTATAAGTCCTTTGACAATGCAATGTTATTGAAAAAAATTGAAAAATCCAAATGGCGACGTCAAGATGGCGGACCATTTTTCTTCACTTATGGTCCGATACGACTGAAATTTGACATCTGAAAGTTTTCGGAGATGCCCATTACAATTTTTTGATAAAAATTGAAAATCAAAATGCCGGCGCCAAGATGGCGGACCATTTTTTTCATTTATGATCCGAAACCACTGAAAAACGATAGCTGGGGATCTTCGTGGACGCGGAATACGATTTAGTAGTCACTAAGTATGAATCTAAAATAAAATAATTAAGACGTAACTAAAAATTAATTTAAATGTGTAATAATAAAAGCTTATTTTTAAAAAGTGTTTTTTACATTTCATTTTATTTACATTTTGGTCCAAAACAATTTCCCATGAATTGAAAATAGTTTGACCTCTTAAAGTAGAGAAAGCATTTTCGATCAATTTGTGATCATTTTTCTCGTTATCAAAATCTTCTATAATGTTTTCACAGGACTGCCTTGACACATGGCACACATTGGCGCAGTCCTGCTTTCACACATCCACAGTACTTGTTAGAGCATGATCGTTTGCGAGCGCATGACGCTAATTTTAATAATTCGGATGGTGCTGGCTTTTTGAAAGAAATTGGAGGAAGTTAAACGTTATTTTTATTAACTCCACCCACATAATACTGGCTCCAAGATACCCCATTCCAGTGTTTCACTTGTAACTACACACGGTAAGAGCATTGTTTAACCGCATCACTAGTTGAAGGAAGTGCTGCAAGAAATGGCTGATTTCCCTGCTGTACCTCCAGAGTTGATCCAATAAAAAATGGTAATAACAAAAATTGTACATGATTACTTGCTAAACAATTTTTACTTGAACTTTTTTTTCTTGTAAAATGAACGTTTTTTATGTAATCGTATTCTTCCCAGATTTTTTCTAAAATAAGCATAACTTTTTTGGGGAATTTATAATAGGATTTTAATCAGAAAGCTACAGATACAAAAACTATGACTATAAATTCCCATGCTTGTATGAGATTTTTTTGAAAAGACCTCAGTTGCAACTTATGACTACACTATAACTCCTTTTATGGAACATTTATTATCTTTTCTCGTGAGATTTCCGCAAATAAATGCTGTGGATAAAAACCTCTTAGTAACATATTAAAATTACAGTTTCGCAGTAACTTAATATCTTACATTAATTGGTATTGTTAGAAATTCAAACCAAACACATGCCTATAAATTGTAATTTTGCACGCCTAATTGAATTTCTATTAAAATAACGATCCCAGTATGGTTCTTTACATGACCATAATATATTTCATATGATTTAATAGCACTAAAACAGTCTCATACATAATGTCGAAGGCCGCTAACATAAAATAGAAAAGTTATAATCCTCGCCAGTAAGAAATGTCGTAAAAATATATTTAATAATTTCATGGCTGTTTTTTACAATTCTCCTTTATAAAAACCTTAAATGCAAATAGTGACGATTTAAGATAGTGATCAATTGAGTTCATCTAATGAGGTCATTTAGTCAAATTTTATATTGTATTTTTTATTACAATTGTGCGAAGTAGTCATCAAATAATTATTACACTGAAAATTTGAGGTCGATCCGATAATTATTCCAGAAATATACTGCTTCAAAATCTAATTCTTCATAACCTCAGGCGCTCGAATCGCTGACGTCACTCTATCCCAAACATGTCGTTTAATAATCTTCCGCAATCGCACGTCAGTGTTAGTATTATCATTAAGAAGACGTAGGATCTTTTACTATGTACGAATCCGGCTATTTACAAGTAGATTGGTCTAATCTGCCAGAGGTATATTTAATGGAGAACTCAGAGGCGGACTGGCTGGGGGGCAGGCTACCGGGTCTCGGATTTCTCCCCCCCCCCGCTCATTAAAATTTTTTCAGATTTCTTCCTCCCTCCTGCACATCAATTTTCAAAAAAAAAAATCCTCCACAGCCCTGCCCAGCACGCATCTACCGGGCCTCCGACCCCTGAAGTCCCACCAGGCCTTTCTCTTGCCAGTCCGCCCCTGGGAGAACTTGCCAATTTTTAAAATTTCGTTAAAGTGTGTGTTTATGTATAAAAACACGCCTCACCGAATATCAGCTCTAAAATCGCAGTACTTACTTTACAATAAATAATTAAAGTTGAAATCCTCGCGAAAAGCATTGTGACGTCACTGCGTGAAAACTAGTCTCGCGTGATGTTCCTCAGATGGCATACTTTAGCCGAGCGGTACGTCTTCACCCTAATTAATAGTCTGGGCGGCGCGGCGGTTGGCTTTGAGACGTCCGCATGCACATATGCGTTTTACTTTTGTCACAGAGCAGCCCCTCCTAACCTAACTTTCCTGTTTACGTTTGCTTGTGCGAAAATGTTGTGTTGTGTATTCACGTGTGCTATTCTGAGTATTTTGAATATTTTGTTTAGTTTATGATTCTGTTTTGTGTTGAGAAATAGAAAATATTTATTTTAAACACTGTCTGTCACTGTATAATAATACAACTATTAAATCAGCAAATAAATTTTTTATTCGCGTACCTAAAGATAAAAATCGCCGATCAAAATGGCTAATAGCATGCAGAAGAAATAATATAGGGGATATATCTGAAAAGAACAACGCTATTTATGTATGTGAAGATCATTTTAATGTAAGTATATTAAGTGTAGCCAAAATAGCAAGAATTGAATTTTCAGATAAGATATTATATTACAAGTTACAGGTCAGTGTTAAAGATTATTTTTATTTTACCATTGAATAGAGTGTCATAAACTTTAGTTTCTTTAACTAGTATGTTTTTTTCTCAGTGTTTTTAATGTATGAAGCCACCATAAATATATCTACACTAGGTAAATTGTCTGATTATCATGTTGAAAAACCTGCATCAGTCATTTTTAACTAAAATGTTTACCACACAAGCTTATATAAAAATAACAAATATCACTCAAAACCAACAAATACTGAGGATGTTTTTCCAACGAATACGTATCTGGCTATAGATTTTTACACGGAGTAGTACTTAAATTTTAGGTTAGGTTGTGTTCACTGTTAGTTGTTTCTGACAAATGCGTATGCGCATGCGGAGTTGTCAAAGTCAAAGCAGGATCGGTGTCGCTTGACGCTGTCGTCCAACTTTCTCGCTCTAATCGCTTATGTTTCTGGAAGAGATTTTTTTTAAATTTTTTGTTGTCTATGGGGTTTTTAATGATATTAGTTTACGATTTTGAGTATTTTAATTCAATTTTATTTTTTGGGCAAGTTCTCTATTATGGTGGTGAAGTATTTTAACACAAATCACCAGTATATAAATGCCGAAATGAGAATAGTAAATAGGAAACGGTAAGTTATATTTTTAAAATCGTAAATAATGATTATCATGTCAGTTTTCACCATCAAGAAGATATATTATCATTTTGCTAATAATATAGAGAGTGTTTTACTTTTAATGATATATAATCTTATTCCAAGAAAAGTTACTAGTAATATTCATCTCCAAACCTCTTTATTTTTGGGCCATATTAAATGTATACCTATATTTAAAAAAGTACCACTGATTGTTGGTGACTGACTGTGTCTCCTGTATCTTTAATCCTAGCAAACTAAAATTTTGCATTTTTAGGTCCTAGGCAAGAATTTTCTGAAACTCGCCCCCTAAAGAGAGAAAATAGCTTTCTTAGCATAGAAATATTTAGTATCTTCATAACAGTTAGAAAATTAGAAAAACGCTCGGTCAAAAATGTTCTAACAGGTTCCTGCGGTAGACTAACGAACAGTTTCTTGGGGATTTTTACTGTTGTGTTTGTACATTTGGGCACAATAAAGTACCTAAAAACAGAACGTTTTGCTTTAGTTTTTCCATCACCTACGGTATTTGCACTATTCGTGACACAAACGGTACTTTTAATCCGCATGACGCATCTGCGGCATTTAAATACAAACTGTTGTTGCATCTAGGCAAGCGGGTATGCCTACCGACGCGATAGGAGTGACTGACGTCGTGCAGCTACAACACGAAGGCGCCACGCGTTGATTTTGATTAATTTTAAAGCCTACAGAGACCCTAGAATATTCTTTTTTTTACATTTCGCTCTAGAATTAAAAGATCTTTCAAAAAATATAATAAAAAAATGCTAAATAAGCCCATTGGAGAGATCGCCGCAATCAACAGATTTTAAAGATAAATTGTCATTAATGGCAAGCAATAATCATATTATTAGGAGAAATATAAACAGGTTTCGATAGATTATTAATTTTACGTCGACCTATTTCAGCTATCAAGTTGGAACATTGGAAGTTAGAAGAAATGTCAGATGATTTCTCGATATTCAAAATAAACTTTCAATAGACTCTAAAAACAAAGAAATAAAAATTTTTGAAATAATACGAAAAGCGAAAAAGGCCTTATTCCAAATAGTCTTTCAATTGGGTATAACTCCATGAAGTGAGGAAGAATGACATCGACCAAGAGCATTTTATTATCTTCTGCGATATATAAGTAATGTTCAGTTGGAAGACCATTTAATAGTCATTGATGAAGCCTTCTATCTGTTTTAACGAAAACTACGCCGATAAATCGTAAAGCAAAACTTTTCAATGACTGTTGAGATATACAATAAGACAATTTTAATCATATTTATTGATTTATAAAACATACTTGATACGCATATGAATTCCATATACATTGTAGTTTTGGTGTTGCAATAAAAGATGTGTTACAAAAAATTTAATTTCAACTAACACTCAGTATCTTGAAAACTCTTCCTATTAGGACACATTTTTATTAAGAAAACTTCACCTAGTTTTATATGTATTACCTGTCCTAAAAATGTTGGAATCATTATGTGAAACACCTTGCAGAAAGGAAATATTAGGTGCTTAAGCAGCTTTGTTTCGTAGCCTACCATAATATGGAATAGGAAAAACTGTGGGAATTGCTATTTGAGGCGGAAACATTATAGAAAATCAACGAAACTTTTAAGATGTCGTAACGCCTCACGACATTAACTTTTGGGAAGTGCATTGAAATTCGACTTTTCGAAACTACGTTAAAATCTTACTGAAATGTTTATATTCTTCTATTTTTCTTGTTGAAATCCTTTGCCAGAAAAATTAAGAAAATGCCACAACCAACATTTAGACAATGTATTTTGGGACGCTGAAACCGAATATGACAATAAAAAAAGGTTTTAATTATCCCGTTTTCCCCTAGCACCCCCTTACAATCCTCCTGGGGGATTGAAATTACACTTGTTCTAAAAATTTGAAAAGTAGGTTTTTTGGTGCGCTGAAACCGAATATGACGATAAAAACTGAAGAAGTAAAATTTTTACCCCCCCCTGGGGGTTGTAAGGGGGTGCTAAGGGGTGATTAGGCGGTTCAAATTAGTTTCCATTGACATATTCAGTTTCAGCGCCCAAAGCAACCTGCTTTTCAAATTTTTAGAACAAGTGTAATTTCCGAGGTAATTTTAATCCCCCGGGATAATTAAAACCTTTTTTTATCATCACATTTGGTTTCAGCGTCCCAAAATACATGGGGGTAGGAGGGTCTACCCTCTGGGGGTTCCGGCTTTTTTTAATTTTGTGTGCCTGTGTTATTTGACGTAGGGGTTAATTAATTATTATTATCGGCCCATTTGGCAACTGAACTGACGAACCATTTTTCTTTTCTTCTTGTCTTTTATGTAGCTTCATTAATTGATTAAGTATATCGCTATCTTTTTCTTACCTGAATTAATCATTAATGTAAGTTTCGGTTTTTTATCTTATTCTGGTTAATTACTGGTAAATTTTTTAAATATTTATACTTATTATCTAATATTATTACCTATGTCTACCCTGTCCACACAAAGTTTTAAAAAATATTTATCTAGTGATTTAAACGTCATAAAAATGCTTATCTTAAATTAATTTAACTTTTGCCTTATAAACGTTATGCATTAATTTTTGCTTATTTTTTCTTATAAAATTATGCTAATTACATAATACTTAATACTTAGTACAGACTTACCTGTTTTGATATTTTATTAATATTTTCCTTGCCTACCTATTTTCATGTAAATTTCATGTTTAAATTTTCTTTGCCACGAAAATCAATATTTTCAAATATATCTAATTTTTGTAGTCAAAATTTTATCGTACCTAAAGGATCGTTTATTATTAAATTAATATTATCTAGTAATTTTGCAGAGTAACTTTTTTTCTAAATTTTGGTCATTAACTTTTCTTTAACGTAATATCTTAAATTTTTGTTTTTTTTTGCAACTTAACAATTTCTACCTAGCTTAAAGTAGTAAAAAAGATTGTAGTTATTTCATTAGTTTTAACGTAGTTTTGTATCTGAGTGCATGGTACTTATTACAGAATTTGTTATCGTAATTTCATTTTTTTTTTTCATCTTGCTCGACTGGTTTTAACCTTTATTTTCCCGTTTTATGTTAAAATCCTTGGACCAAGCGAAGAGGAGTTACCAGTACAAGTCAACGTCGATGACCATGTCTTTTGTGGGGAATTTGGTGGTCTGGACAGCATCACCGTGGATAGAGGATAGAGCTTTTTACTCCAAGATATAAGGAGGTTCGTTTTTTTGATCCCAGCTCAACTATACGTCCCTCACCACATACCGAGCTTTCGACAGCTTCCGGCCCCAAAGACCGACTCAAGTTACGTAAGAATTTGTACTGCTACATTACACATTTTAGTCAGAAGATATGTTTTAAGAAACCAGTACAAAATTTTTCATCATTTAGCTTGTCAAATTTCATTGCTTTATTTTTTTATTTATCTAGTCATTAAGTTTTCATATTTCAAGCATTGTACAGAAATTGTAAACTTTTTAAAATTGTTTTTTTACCATATTGTTCAAGTTTTAATCGGCGTTATTATTCTTAACTCATAACTATATTCAAGAATATCCTATTTCTCTCATTTTTTTTTTAACCAGTATTTATTTAAAAATACGCTATCGCGCCCTTATGGCCTAACACAGCTTCAAAATTAAGTTCACAAAAACATATAAAAAGAACCCACCGACCTTCGTTAAACTAGCAGGAGCTAAGGTGACACACCTCTTGTTTGGGAAAATGCCACAACCCAACTATGTTGTTATAAGGCACTTTCCAGATCCCCGCAAACAGCTGGAAAAAAGAGTTTATGGATTATTTCGATGCGTCTCTCTTATTGAATCTCACGATACGCCACCGTTGGTAATAAATTTATTGTGTATGAATGAAAACCAAATACTTTAGATGACAATAAATCATTGTCTTTTAGACAGAGATAAGGCCCCAATGAGGTGTGTATAATTCAAGAGAAATTCTGGGTTAATTTTAATCTTCACGGATTTACGTTTCTAGAAATAAATCGATTCTAAGTAATAACACGGATTTAGTTATTTTTCTCTGTAATTATTTATGTTTTTATGCAAATAATAAAATATACACACTAAGTGTCAAAGATAGTTACAATTCGCATTTAGCGAATCTGTAACATCTTAATATATTTTCGAAATGAATAACGATCAAGACACTGGAATAAAATCTGTCTCACGATGTTCCTGAAGTTAGCATACCATGGAAAGGATATGTTTACAAGTAAATTTCGATATTATTTTATTTCACAGTTTTTTAAAAGGTTTTATGAAATTTACGAAATTTATGAAATATTTACATAACTATTAACTTTAACAGAGCAGGCGTTTGATTTCAAATAAAATCACATTTGATGAATTTGATAAATGTTTTTATAAACATTTGAAAACAATTCATACACCATTGTAATGATATAAAATTGATTTTAAAGTATCCCCACTGGCGCTGGCATGGCGTTTTATCCATGTAGTTTGAGGCGTTTTCACCTTTACGGTGATTTGCACTATGCATGTCATGATGAATCTTATAATATAAGTTACATTTTCGCAAGAACACTCAAGGTTAATGTCATTAGTGTTTATTTGTCCAATCTATTTTTTCTAACTTTAACAACATACTTAAAAGACACGTTTTTCTCTGTTTCTCACAAATCCCATTGTTTAATACCTTGGATATTTCTTTTAACATATTTCTTTCTAATTTATTATTTAATATATTGCCATATAAGTAGTAGGATCTATTAATTTTAAGTTCTTATTTTATTAAATTAATATCTGCTAATCATACTACTTCTTCGTCATCGCAAAAAAAAGAAAAGCAAAATATGAATGACAGCAAAAAGAAGTAGAAGTATTATTCTCAATGAGGCAAAATAGTGTCTACAAGCACAGATTCATTTGTGATTCAAGTATATTATTTACACTGTCGCCTACCTAATTCAAATTTCTTCATTCATTCAAACCTGATTTCAAACTCTAACTGATGACTGGTTGTTCCTACAAATTGCAAATTAATTTTAAACGGTTTGATGACTATCAGAGCGGCTTGAGAATTGAAAGCAAATTGTAAGTCAGAGCATGCATTTTGATTATGTTATCTATAGTCAGAGATATTAAATTATTTTAATTCAGCTTGATATGTGCCTCTTTTCCCCTTACCTTGACTTTTTTTATTGCCTTTTATTCATGTTTTAGAGAGATATTTGTTTTAATGTTTGTGACTGTAAGGTCCGCATTATTATTTTGTTGAACAAATGGGCTCATTTAGCATTTTAACCTCCCCACAATAAAATTGTGAGGGGTTACTAAAATTGGTCCAAAATCGAGATAACATCAAATCTTTACGTTTTGAGGTCTCAGAAACCCAAAAAAGTGGTTTTTGAAAAATGTCTGTGTGTGTGCGTGTAAAAAACGTTAACATAACCTAAAAATTAAACCAAGTGCAATACCAACTTAAAAATTTTCGACAACCGTAAAAAAAAACAGTAAAGTTTAGAAACAGAATTTTTGACAGCTGGCAGTTTGACAGATTTATTACTAACAAAGCTTAGCGACAAAAAATTTGACAGCTGTCAGTTTGACATCTGTCAAAAATCTTATTCTAAAACCTTTTGGCATCTTTCAGTTTTTGACATCTGACATTAGTGACAAGCAACCTTCCCCGACCGATTTAGTGAAAAATCGGTCGAGGCCAGAAAGTAAAAATAATATTTATCAGCTCAAATTGAAACGGTACCGGCCACAGCTGACAGAGAAGCTGTCCACAAAGAATTATATGGTTTTTAAAAATAAATAGTGCTCTTTTCAGCTTCAAAGATCCACCGAGTGGGGAGGTTCCAGCCGCTTTCTGTAGCTGCCGATTTTTTATTAGATTTTCTGGAATATCTTTCAATTCTACAGCGAAATGCAAAAAAAACATCTGAAATCTTCCGTTTTCGCTTATGTGGAGTGTTGCCATATGTGGTGTATTGGCATACAATTAGGGAATCCAATGACCTGTCAAAATTTGACGTCGTTGGCAAATAATTGGCAAACACGGGTTTATTTTTACTAAATTCCGGAAATGTAACCAACCCAATAGAAAAATACAAACGTTTAACGAATGAAAATGAATGTTTGCCTTCGACTCCATCAGGCGCCATATTGGATGTCACGTGGTTTGGATTGCCTAATTGATTAGTTTCCTTTGATTCGCAGAACTTTGATAATAAGATAGGATCTTTGTATTTTTCATCTATAGGAATTGAGTCAAAATACATCTGACGAGGCAGTTCAAATTAAAAAGAACCGCTCTCATTCGAAAGTATACTTGTACACTGCACGACAGAGAGTAGATGAGATTCCAACGTGGATCCATTGTACGAATCTGTGTGTAATATTGGACGTGGGTGGGTATTTACTATCTTGAACTTTGTCGTTTTTTGAGTCGGAACTGGATTATTCTTCGTATATTTTGTGGAAAAAAGTCGGTCCATTGTTTAGCTTAGCTTTGATCTACTGAAATTACCTGAAAAGGCAAAGTTTTTACTCTAGAAGTCGCAATGGTATGTTCTCAATCACTAGGGGATTCAATTTTTGCTTTGGTGCTAATTAATTCTATGCTTTTATCGCATTCTAAGTACGAACGTCCATGAACTGGGTAAGTAATTTGAACAGACTTAAATCGTTTAATAACGTTCACAACATAGTGAGTGAAGCGCATTAAAGCATAGTTTTTATTTTGTCCACCTGCCGTGTCACAGAAGTTATTCAATTCATCCACTTCTTGAAGTAAGTAGTTGATGAAAAAGTCAAAAAGAAAAGAGCACACTTCATTAGCATTGAGGATACGTATAAAAGTATGACTGACCATTTGACAATATGTGAATATTAAAGTTAAATATTAAGAACTGACGCTTGTAGTATACATCGTTAGTTGTTATATTCAGTTAGATCGCTACAGGTCAAAGTGAATAATAAACTATCAACTCGGCGGGACATTCGCGCGGGCGTCCCCCAGGGGTCGTGGGGGATGTAAGCTATACTGTACGTCTCCGACTTCCTGGAGTGGAAGATTCGGATCAACCCCGAGTCGATTCTATTTACGCGCCACTTCACACCGAAAACCAGATTTTAACGCTACTTTCGATTGGGGGCAGAGAAATTCCAATTAAGCGGTGCGTGAAATATTTGGGGGTAATCCTAGACAAACGACTGACGTTCAACATTCACATTAACGAGACGATACGCAAGGTTTACTCCATGCCTAGGAGTCTGTATCTGTTCCTGGCGCGGGGTAGCGGACTCAACAGGACCAATAAAAATTTATTATATACGATGGTAATCAGACCGGCTGTCACATACGTGGCGCCGGTGTGGTGCAGCATCCTGGTCACGACAATGCGAAAACTAAAAGTTCTAGAACACAAATTTATGCGCCTCATTTCAGACTCCCTCAGAGACCTCTATGCACGTTGCCACGACATAACCTCACTAGCGGACTACGTCCCAGAAACGTCTCAAATCAGTTCAAACTGGACGGTAGCCCGCTTACCCTCAATATTACCCGAATCAGACATCATGGTGCCAATTACGTCATACTTTTCGACATCAGACACCCCCTACCCTACCAGGCGTTGCGTATCTTCCGGCAACTCCCCTAGCCACACTTCCTCCTACAACAACTTACCTCAACTCTTACTCTTATCTCTCCTCAACTTTACATATTTCCAATCCCTCTTTCTCACCTTTTATGTTTGTACAATTTTGTTCTTTTACCCTTTCTGTTGTTTTTGTTCCCTTTTTCCCTTTTTAAATCCCCTCTAGGCCAAAAACTTATCTACATCCTAATTTTCTAAACCACAATTTTATTTCTACCCTGCTTTCCTTGTCGGCGATCAGATCACAAGGTCGTCATTTGTTCGAACGGGTTTTTTCATTTAATTGTATTTCCCGTCTCAACAATCAAAATTATGAAGTGCGTTCGATTTTAGTGTTCTCAGTGTTGTGTTTATTTTCAATTTTTTTTTTAGGTCCATATGGACACATTAAAAAATTTTAACCTAGTTTTTAAGTCTGCCTGCGGGAGACAGGAGCTACTAGCACCTTCTCGGATTTACTTCCAAGCCGAACCGAACCTACCCCGCCCAGCCTCACACCCGCCTCGGCGATGTTTGCCGTGATTGTCTGGCTGGCTCCGGTCTAGGATCGGGTGAAGCATATATATTAGTACTTAAATGTTAAATAAAATAAATGTTATATTGTTGTATTGTACTCGATCAGCGAAGCGCAGCAGCGCTGAACGAGTTCGGCACTTGGATGGGTGATCCATGATTTCATCTAATAGTCGGTAGACTGCCAACAGAGACAATCCCCGGGCTAATAAACCACCATAAAGACGGTGGCTGGCCCAGGAGTCAATCTCGGGCTATTGAAGCGCCATAAAAGGTGCTGGATGGTCCAGGGTGGATCAAAGGTGGTGGTCGAGGACCGTGGTTTGGAGTCCACGCTAAACTGTAGATCCCTACGTAAAATGGGCCATGCCAAACTGATTGACTAGTAAAAACAGCAGTACTACTACTATATTCAGAAGGGAGATATTCTTTTGATAGTCCATTGTTATACATTCAAATTGTCTTTTTTCTTGGGCTATTTTTCGTGTAATTCTTTTGCGATCGTAAAATGCTTCAGCTTTTCGTAAACCTGTCAACTTCTGCAACATTGTTTTGAGCATCTTTTTCAGCAGCTTGCATTAGCACTGTAAACTGATCACAGTGGCTTCAAATATCGGTTCTGGGATATCCAAATACAATATTAAAATCTTTTTAAAATTTTCCTATATCATTGATAAGATACTTTCTAAATAGGATTAATATATTTAAACATACATCTTGTACATCTTCATTATGTTAAGATCTTCGGTCAAATATGATCGCTTCCTATTATCATTTAGGCTGTAGTGACTGTCTTACTATTAATGACGCAATATGTGATTCAATGCATTGTACAGTATCAGTACTAAACTTATAATTTTTTCCACCTCGTTTATCTTTCAGTGCCACGCCAAGTTTAAAAAAAATACAGGGCGATACTCTTTACATCGCAAACAGTATAACTGTATAAGCAAATATTACTCGTTGTGATGTGACTTTTGTACCATACTGTTTTAATTTGTCATTAACACACTAATAAATTAAGTAATCAAATTCCAGTGATTAATTAATTTGCTATTCACTCCTATAATAGCAATTTTTAATAGCAGCGGCAGGTATTATTAGCATGTAAATAATTTCTTTAAACTATGAGCAACATGAACACACGCTTTAAAAAAAATGAAAATAAACAATTATATAAAGCAATTATCATTTCAATCATTCGCAATTCGCAACAAAAACTTCTGACATTGAAAACGTCATATCCAGCCGATTTACTATGAATGGGTTATTCTATTAATAAAAATGCAAATGAAATGTGCATTTTAAATGATAGCATTACAAGCGAATTAAACGAAGTTTATGTTATTGTATGGTGTAATCATTCATACATCCAAGTATATTAATGAAAATAAATCTTAAGGTCTCTCTAAGTACCATGAAAAAAATATTATCCAAAAAATGAATAGTCGGATGAAGGAAATAAGGCATCTAGTTCAAGGATAAATACATCGACGGCATGTGTGTTAATATAATTGCTGGGAACCTGAAGACGTGAACCATGACAGAAATAGTATGACAATTTTATGAATTCACCATTTTACTCAATTACTTGGTTCCCAATGCTATGGTTTCACATATTCGTACAATTTTGTGAAAATATACAAGCAAATATGTAAGTTATCTTGTTGCGGGATTTTACCATTATAGTTTAATTAAATGTAAAATAATTACTCCATACATGCAAGTTTCTAGCCTTTGACTGAAAATCGATAAATCCACAAAGAAGAAGTTCTGCTCGAGGCACTACTTTGGTAAAGGTTTCCGGTTTTAGTTTAAAGGTTTTCTTTTCACTTTTTTCTTCAATAACTCGAAAACTACGACCTCCAGCGAAAAAGTGTCTATATGCAAAATTAAACTAGATGAAATTTCCTACAAATATGTCCCTATTCGTATTTTTTTTAGGATTAATACTTTACGAGATACAGAGGTTAGAAAACCATAGCGTCCTTCACACCTAGTAGAACATCGACAAAAGATGGAGTTCAAGATTACTTCAGGAGCTACTGGTTTTTTGGTGGTAACCGGGGTTAGCGATACATCTTCCCCTCGGTTCCATCACCACTGGTTCGGGGGTAGGGTGTTGTTGAGCCATTGATGTATCTGTAAGTAAGTAAACGAACCGCTGTAACAAGAAATGTTTGTAAAAAACAGTTAATCTACATGCAAATAAACTCTGAAAGTGTGTTGTTGCGCAGCTCCTTTGGTTGGTGGCAGTGTGGCTAGATCAGGTTTTGGCTTGGTGGATGATTTTAGGAACGCAGAATATCGGTATTTATTTAAATCTCGGTCATCTGCAGTCGCTTGATAGATCGCTAAAAACATCTTCTCTTCAGCCTATGCGACCTTCTCTGGTGGTGTAAGGGGGTTAATGAAGATGTCGGACATTTCTTTCTTTTGGCTGGAAATATTGCCGAACAGCTTAGCTATGCCTCCTTTGCTTTTATTGTAAATGGCGGAGGTGGTGTCGCATCCGCTAAAGCCATGGAGAAGGAGGATAGTTTCAGCAAGAGGAAGCTGTTGAAGTTTGCTCGATTAAAAATAATTTTGATTCCACCTTCCCCCTGTCAGGCTTCATGAAGTATACGTTACTACCTGGTGGTGCCAAAGCAACGAGTAGAACAATCTGGTCCACATCTCCTATTATTGCGACAGTAGAATATACGTACAGCTGCTTTTTCTAAACCACATCTTACAATAGTGCCATCAGCATCCCCTATAGCATCTATTATTTCTGCTCCTTTTGCCATCATTTAATGGATGAGTAGTTGGATAAGCCTGGTTCTGTTGTTTTAGTTTGCAAGAAAATGCTGCTGTTGAACAGTAACATTCATGCTTTCATTAAAATTAATGCGAACTGAAGTTTTTGTGAGGCCTCTTCGCATCTGCTCTGCTCGTTTCGTACTTTTGACATCATCGTAATCAAAAACCATAGTACAGTTTTGACCGTAATGTTTGAGTACTTAGGCAGTATATGTATTGTCTTAGTCAAAGATATTTGGGAATACGAGCAACTTCAGTTCCTAATGAAGGACGCTTTTCTGAAGACCATTACAAATTTCTTTTTTTAAATTAATTTCCACTGTCGACGAACGGGAAGATATAAAATTATATAGATTTAAACATTAGTTCTGTCAATGAATGGTTTCTAGAGGGAAATGCCGAGATCACAATTTTTGACTTGAAGACTGTTTGTACTATTTAGGAGGTAAACATACCAGAAGTCCCCAAACGTGGGAAGTGGGGGGGAGGGGCACGAAGAAGGTCCGGGTTTTTGGTTTTTCGCTCATATCTCGAAAACGGTTAGCCCTAATCAAAAAGTGGCTATATGCAAAATTAAAGCTGACTAAATTTTCTATAAAAATGTTTCTATTATTTTTTTTCGTATCTGTTACGGTTCAGTAATGAATTGTATATCTTTTGACTGTATTCTAAAATTATAAATTTATTATAAATTGAAAAAAATTGTAATAATCATCGTAGAAAAAAATTTCTTGTACAAATATCTGTTTCACAGCAGACTGAACTCAAATATCGAATAAAACATGTATTTGCGTCTGTAAGTGTGTGTGTGCGTATATATGTATGTGTGCGTATATAGCGCTTCTTGCAAACATGATAACTTCTGTTAGACTTAAAATATTTCATTAGAATGTGGACCATATATAAAATAGCATATTACAATAATCCCTATTGAAATTGGGCCATATCTGTAATACATGGTGATAACCAGAGGTCCACAAACTCTCACATCATTATAATCTTATTAAAAATATGTTCCATATTTTAGGATAACATTGATATATCATCTAATTTAAATAAAGTTTGTTTGCCTAACACACACCTGGTATATTGCGGTTTATAAATCTTATACATCTTATTTTTGTATGCTTAATCAAAAACCTTAGTAATATTTTGCTCTGAAATTAAAATAAAACCTATTTTACGTAGAGTTTGTAGGTCTTTGGTTATCACCATGTATTACAGATATGGCCCAATTTCAATAGGGATTATGGTAATATGCTGTTTTACATATTTTCCAAATTGTAAATAAATATTTTAAGTATAACAAAAGTTATTGTGTTTACAAGAAGCGGTACACACGCACACACACTTACAGACGCAAAGACATTTTTTATTCGGTATTTGAGTTCAGTCTGCTGTGAAACGGATATCTGTAGAAGAAATTTTTTTCTACGATGATTATCAATTTTTTTTTTCAATTTATACTAAAATTAGAATACCTGAAAAGGGACCTTTAAACTACCTTTTACACCACCACCCACCGGTCAGGACTTTTAGTATGTTGCTCAGGGCACCCCTCTCCCCCCCACAACTGTATAAAAATTGGGCTCTACACGAATTATTTCCCCTAATCGGCCTTTTTTGGACTTCGTTGACCGGATTATAAAGAAATTAAACGTATGTAAAATCTCTAAAATTTCGTATTTTATTTAAGTTTCATAAAATTACCGAAAATAATCATATAACCAAACCTACAATTGTACCCGGCGCATTCACCATTTATGTTTCGTTTTGAGTCATTCTTATCGTCTCCATAGGCAATGAAAAACTACTATGCTATGTAAATTCAGTAACATGATGTATAAAGTAAAGTTATGTATATACTATACGTGGCACATAATCCCAGTACTGCTTCCAGCATGACACTAGTTTTAATAATTCGGATGGTGGAGGCTGAAGGAATTGCCCAAAGCTTAACATCGTTTCAGTTAAAAGTTCGGAACTAACTGTCCTCCTTTTTAAGTTTTTTGCAAGTGTGCAAGTGTTTTCCCTTGGAAAACCTTAAACGGTTAATATTTTTTAAAAGGTCGCTTCGTACGCGATGCCCCAATTATTGGAAATCTGCAAGGCTTCTTGGCATATTACGATGTATATGACGATATCAGTACTAGACAAAAGTATTATGCCATTTTCTGCCTCCAGGGTTGGTCAAATAAAAATAAATGATAAAGGCCAAAAGTTTAACAGTTTTTATATACGTAGATTAAAATATATATTTTTTTTAATTTGGAGAGTTAAGGTAGGTGGTGTCAGAAATAAAACAAAATTAATAAAATAAGCTTTTTTATTATTTTCAATTGCTACAATAATACCTGTTTGAAATTTCTATCATGTGCTCTAACACATAATCGGCAACGCCAAATAAAATTTCTTTTAATTAGTAGAAACGGCCGTTCGCTATTATTTTAATCTCTCGCGTTATGCACTTTTCTATTATATTTTTATTTATATTTTGCTGATGGTTGGCCAACCACGGTACATTTTTTTTTGTGTCAGCATCACTGAAATATGAACTAAAATGGTTTGTGAACAAAAAGTGTTTACAAAACCATTATTTTTTTGACAGAAGATGACAGGATCGATAATTGGAGAACCACAGACATGGTTGTTTTGATCGGAAATGCCCTCCTCTTTCACCGCATTTCGTTTGATCGTCCAATTCTGGGACGCCTTGTGTAAAAATAAAAAATCTAGCATTGTAATTGCAAATAAACCCAGACAATATACAAGATGCTAAATTTATTTGATTTTTCAAATTATTGACACAATAAAATAATCACCATCTTTTATGACGTGTGTTTAAAATTTAGTTAAAATACAACACATTAACATAATGCTACCGATGAGGGGAAGTTGATTATAAAAGATCATTTATAAAATGGGAATTTTTATCCTTTTACTTACTATGCTACATATCTACATGAATAGGTACCTATTGAGGCGATGTTTCCTCAACAGTCTTCACTGGTTAACAAATTTTGACAAGCATGCCTGTCAGGACAAAATCACTTTCTATTAACTTTAAAAAAGGCTACTAGAAATTGTACAGTGAATGTTCCTTCATATTGCCTTGTGAAAACATTATTCAATATTTTGTATATACAGTTTGCCCCAAATTGAGGCTGCGTGTATTGGTATTTCTGTTATAAGATAGAAAGTCGGTAATGGAGAAAGTTTTAGAGAATTTCTTTAGCACTTCAATGGTGCCTTTAGATTTGCCTTTTTCAATTTTTGAAATAATTAGGAAAACTACAGTTGTGCATTTGAAAACTCTTCGTATTTCTTTATTTTAAATGTTGTCATTTTTACTTACACGTTATAAGACCTTGATATCAAGGGTAAAAGAGAAAAATATTATCTTTTGCTTTGATATCACTATAATTTTTGGATTTCATATGGACGCCATAATTTTTTGAGCAATAGATAGTAATTTTAATTATCTTTTCAACACCGTATTACACAATGGGAACATTGGTTTCTTAGTTAGTTAAAAACAAAAAAATTTTTTCTATTAGTGGGCTATGGTTCTTATCAAATAGTACAATAATTTAGAGAAATTGTTGAAAATATGAACTGAGATTGGTTTATGCCTTAGGGTTGTCCGGCTCGTAATCGTGGCATTGTTAACGATTATTTAAAAGAAATATTTTCTGGCAAAATAATCCGTAATAACGACGAGGTTTTGTGGTCAGCAGGGTCACTGGACCTAAGTCCCTTTGATATTTTCCGTGGCATAATCATTTATATACATTCCAGACACAGTGAAATATGGGAAGAAAGAGTGAGGTATACTTTTCGTTCCATAAAGAGAAATGCCCTGTCCAGATACGCTTAAAAAGTTATAGCAAATAATAGAACAATCGAAATATTTCAAAATTTCTCCTAACCGATTTTCTATCTTTTATAACGGACATAGAGATGCAGCTCCAATTTAGGACAAAACGTATCGTAAAAATATGCTTTTTAATGTCTCAAAATGTCATTGAAATCCTACACGTGTTTCTGCTTTTTAGGCCTTTATCAACACCTTACAATTTAATAACTACTATACTCCTGACAAAGTTCTAAAGGCCTAAACACGTGTAGAGTTTTAATAAAACATTTTAAGAAAAACACTTTTTCTATACATTTCACTTTTATCGTCAATTCTCTTAAGCAGTTCAATTTTGATTTCTGTACAGTCAAAGATTGCTCAGCTTTGAAGTATTTCGTTAATTGTGGCTCGCGATGGCCAAAAAAATTGCCTGTATAGTAATTTGAAAAATTCTTCCATGCTACAGTTAATTTTTTAATTACACAGGCATCTATTTGTGGTATTGTTACTTTTAGGATTTAAAAGGTTTCAATTATCTCTTTTACAGACATTTTATTTATTGAAAATATAAGTAATGCAAAATTTCCCAAATAGATGTCGCCAAACGAACTGGTTTCCAGAATATTTTACTACTAAATTCTACTGATGGTGTCACAATAAAATGAGCATTCCTCTAGCAGTCGAAACATTGACACGTAGGTATTCATTTAAGATAAAATCCTGCTGGTGTTTTTTGAGAAAATCAAATTCTATATCTAGTGATATACCAGTGACAAATTTTTGAATAACCGGGTACTGGTACCATGTTCAAGATATATTTTAAATATGATGAACTGTAGGCCACTTGAATGTAAAATAGGGAAATTTTGAAGTAAAATACCTTCAAAATGAAATGCGATATTAAGATCCGGTTTTTTAATTTTTTTTTACAGATTTCATCTGAATATCCTCTTAGTTTCAAGAAACAGGCAGTTTAGTTATGAATTCTGCATCAAAAAAGTTACTATTTGGTTATTTGCGGGACAGTTAAAAATATTCACCTCGTGTATCTGTATTATTTATAACCAAGGATAGTATATATCTTCGTCTATTTATGATAATAATATTTACTGCATCCAAACTCATTAAATTAGATGTGAAAACAGTTTCCCGACTCGACAGCTATTTCAGTAACTTACTAACATATAGACGCAGTTTATAGTTAATATAAGGAAGTAAAAGCCATTGCTTGTAGGTCTACCTCCTACGAGTGAAGTAAGGTCAAGGAGGCATTGTGTGAGGGCGGCACACCTGAACCGCGAGGTACACCGCTATACAAAAGTAACTAACGTGTAATAAAATTGATTTATTAAAGGATAATATTATGCTAAACGAATTTTATGAGAGGTTTTATTATGACCGGCTTAGTAACTACTGTTCTATTTTGCAACTTTTCATTGAGATTTTATATCTTGAGGTAAATTAAGTATATAAGGAGCACGATAGGCAGTGGAATTTGACCCCTTCACAAGCAAGAAGAGATTTAACGGTCCGACCCCCAAGATTAAGAGATATGAAGAAACAACTTTGCTGCTAATAATGATAATAATGCAGTATATAATGTCTGCTACATTACGAACTTACTGTGTTTCAAATAAAAATAATAAACATATACCTCCTCTGGGTATATTATTTACATGAAGATAAAAAATAATTATAAAGAACAATAAAATTAAATTAAGTTTGATTAAAGATATACACACTACTGGATAAAAATAGCGGATATCCTCAGTTATAGACAATTTTCGAACATAATATCACTACTAGTGCTTTGAATTTAAACTGTAAATATTTTACGATAGCGGTGTTGCCTAGTAATATAAATAATATAAATTGATAGTTTATTATCGGATTAAATTCCGAGCGCTCTAGCGCGAGGATCGACCTTTGATAGTAAATTTTAAACGAATTACATTACTGTTGGCATTTTAGTTCGAGCACTTTTTATTTCACATGCGGACGTCCCGGGTTCAAATCCTGCTCGCGAAATATATATTTTTTTATTGTATCAGTGATATTAAAAGTTTTATAAAGCTGTATACATGAACACACGGGCATTTGTTCAAGTTAGGTTGGTTCACCATTTTCGTGACAAAAATTAAAAAAGTTAAAAAAATTTAAATTATGCATTATGTTCTCAAAACCGCTTTATTCAAAAACAAAATAATAAGCATTGTAGAATAACCAGCCCAAATTTCAAGAAGAAATATCGATTTGTTTATTTATAAGTGACCTAAACGTAAAAATTTTTTTTTCGCTCAAACTTGAAATCTCGACGTTTCATGACATTCTAAGCCTATTTGAACAATAAAAATTTTTAAACATTTTTTTGTCGTTACTATACTTCCACTGGATGTGGAAGTAAAACTAACGTATCTCAGCTTCAAATGCAAGAAGAGCATTATATTTTTTTCAAACGTTGGCTTTTGACTTTTATTACTCATTTACCGATTTTGATTTCATAAAAAAACCAGAGAGTTACTTGAATTTGTTTATAACTAAAATTTCGAAAACTATAAACAACTGCAATAAAACGGGTTTAAATGTCGAAAAAAAAAAGTTTTTCTACGTGACCTTAAAGTACTTATAGAATGCTACAATTTGAGCCATCGTACACATTTCTTGGTCTTGATGGCAGGATTTCACAAGGGTGCAAATTTTAGGAACAATTGTATATTTGAGCCGTTTTAGTAATCATTTTGGTTTGAAATTTTAAGTGGTAATACAATTACCACTTAAAATTTTACTTTACAAGAACTATATTTTTCCAAAATTTCATTAAACATCATCCATTATTTTTAAAAGAACAGTGATTTGTTTAAATACGCATAATTTCGCAATGTTCAATTTTTTTTTTAATAATAAAAAAACTCGAATGAATTATAGTTAATGTACTTTTATTGTACAGCTCAAAACGAATGTTTTCTTCCTTTTTATTGTTTTCCATATGACTTATAGATTTCGAGATATTCAAAGAAAACCGATGGAAAACACGTTCTAAAAAATTAAATTGTTTAAATAAATAACACCCCGACCTCGCAGAAACTGCAAAACTGAGCTGTGAACTTAAGTTGACCCCCTGAACACGTTAAAACAGAAAAACTGCCCTAACCAGACAATTCACATTAAAATCCTAATTTGACTCCAAATAATTTGGGTTACACCTTTAAAGGTCTGGAGGGAAGTAAAAGTAGCGGCCATACCAAGGACAAAGGTAGGAAAACGACCAAACGTCCAGTTTAACACTTCTTGTCTTATAAGCTTTTTTTTTCTCCTGAAAACAATGGAGAAAATCTTAGACCAACATTTAAGAAGCGAAATCTTATCGAAACTCCCCCATCCCCTCCACCTTATAGAAGTGTTTGTGGTAAAATATCCCTTTGTGCGTTCATCGACATAGAGGGAGCTTTTGATAATTCCTCCTATATCCAAAGTAGCCCCAAATTTAGTGCTTGGAATACACCAGATTTGCGAAATATATTCTACTTAAAATAATCATACTGATCGTGATGCAGTGGTTAGTCCTTCGAAAGGTGAATTAGTACTATATTAAAGATCAGTTTTTGAACTGAGCCTATGTTGGACTTCGAGAAGTTTGTATAAACACGTCCACCATTACCTTGGTGATCTACAGACTTCGAAACATATATTAGTTTAGACACGCTGTGCGTTACATCGTACAACGTTTTCCCATGAAGCCATGTTGACTCATTAGAAGGATACTCATGTTAAGGCGTTGACCTCGTTGCGTGGACCATTATAGATAGAAAATAAAAGTCGTAGTTGGTAGAATTAATAAATTAATGTTTATATTTCTTTCCACTACATAATTTGTGAAAGACATCGATCATATGCAATATATTTATTTGGTTTCATTTTTAAAAACGTATTTCCAGTTAAATCGGTACAGAAAAATATCGTGACGAATCATAAGAGCATTAGTTAAAAATTACTAATATTCGTATATTTATGTTGTTATAAGAAACACTGACAACCATTTAGAAAACAAACTAACAGCTCTGAATTTATCTTATCTATCATGCCAAGAATTAAATTGCTTATAGTGTGATGACGGAAACTTTGCTGTTTCGGGAACGATTAAAATAATAATTACATTACCTAGCATAGTACGCATATTTTTCACTATTTATTTGATCTTATACATGATTAAGTAGGACAAGGTGCCTTGGGGGCTAGGAAAGAATATGATCTTTGTCCGATATCATGAATGGTACAATACATTAAGTTTTTTGCCTAGTATTGTATTGGTATACAGATAAGATTTCTATATTTTGGTTGATATGATGATATAACTGTTGAGCCTTATTATGTTTAGAAATATTTTTCGCGTTGTCTCTAAAGAAATAAGTTAGTTTCAAAAACACCATATTATTCATAGACCTACGGCCAAGAGGCAAATAAGTTACCTCATCGGGTACAAAAGTTTTGAGTTTTTGTAGTAAAAGTACCACATATATGTAGCAAAAAACCGACCGTCTGCCGGGGCTCAATGGTCAACTTCTCATTATGAGAGCTTGTCAAAAAGGCGAAAAAACTCGCAAAAGTTACCTCATTGGGTACATGCTTAAAAATGTGACAATTCACTGGAAAAACCGTTACAACTTTTATTTTGTGTGGCAGACGTCAGTATTTGAACCCATACGTAGAGCATACGCCCGTCGCGACGCCCAAAATTCTGACGTTTCTTACCTCATGAGGTACATGTACAAACCTGGGTTCAAATCAAAGATCTTTTTATGTAGATCATAAATATTTTTCAAAAAGATCGGCAGACGGTCAACTATAAAGATCAGACGATCTAGTATAGAAAATGCAACCTGAAAGAATAATGCCAAAGTCGGTACAGGGTTTTATTGAGTACATGTTCGGAAACTTGAAAATGCACTAGGAAATCTATTACAATTATTATTTTGTTTGTCAGGCTTCCGTGAATATGTAGGCAAAACAACTTCGTATACAAGAAACAACAGCAATACAAAACAATAGTAGCAAATAAAAATAGCAAAATAGTTTTATTGAGTATATGTTCGGAAATTTGACAATGCACTAGAAAAACTATAACAATTATTATTTTGTTTGTCAGACTTCCGTGAATATGTAGGAAAAACAACTTCGTATACAAAAAACAACAGCAATACAAAACAATAGTAGTAAATAAAAATAGCAATAGCAAAATAGTTTTATTGAGTACATGTTCGGAAATTTGACAATGCACTCACTACGACAACACAAAAACTATTACAATTATTATTTTGTTTGTCAGACTTCCGTGAATATGTAGGCAAAACAACTTCGTATACAAGAAATAACAGCAATACAAAACAATAGTAGTAAATAAAAATAGCAAGATTTTTGTTTTGTTTGATAATAAATCTAAAGAAAAATAACTATTCGTCATCTTCGTCATCACATGAATCATTAAAACCCTCTTCATTTTCATCATCAATATCCCTTTGCTCAACACCACCTAAATAATATTTAGGTGGTGTTGCTTTGCTCCATGCCGGTTTCGCGTACCACTATTTCGTCTAGGGTACTAGCTAATTGAGGTCCATCAAACCAAATCGGTGAAAACTTGTTATAATTTAAATTCCAACCATTTTCTGATAAAATTTTGGTTGTTTTTCGGTGGCACTATTCCATATGGCACATATTTGATTCGTTCTTTGTACTTTTAAAAGCAATAAGTTCTTGCATGGAGGCATAATACTGTCAAAGTTGAAATTGTATCCAAAAATACTTGTTGATTTGTAGATGCCAATACAATTTTCAATGCACTAGCATTTAATGTTTGTAAATCTCTACCAGCATTCCATTCTTTAACAGGGTGTGACTACACGGCAGCTTTCTCCAGAAAAGGGAAGCTAAAACCCTTTGAACTGAAAAAATGCAGGAAGTATTTGGTACATTTGGCAACAATGAAAGAATTTTCAAAGATCAGATTATGTATGTAGAAAAATTAATTTATGCTATGAATGGGAAATCCACATTATGTGATGTCAGTGAAGTTCGATTGGACATTTTCTACTCTCATTGTAAACCAAAACCAAATCAGAGTCCATTCGAATTCGATTCGATTCTGAAAAAGTTTGATAGTACTATGTTACCTACCTCCATGCAAGAACGTATTGCTTTTAAAAGTACAAAGAGCGAATCAAATATGTGCTATATGGAATAGTGCCACCGAAAAACAACCAAAATTTTATAATCCCTCAGAAAATGGGTGGAATTTAAATGACAATAAGTTTTCGCCGATTTGGTTTGATGGACCTCAATTACCTAGTGCCCTAAATGAAATAGTTGTACGCAAAACCGACATGGAGCAAAGATATATTGATGATGAAAATGAAGAGGGTTTTAATGATTCATGTGATGACGAAGATGACGAATAGTTATTTTTCTTTAGATTTATTATCAAACAAAATAAAAAACGGTGCTATTTTTATTTACTACTATTGTTTTGTATTGCTGTTTTGTTGTATACGAAGTTGTTTTGCCAACATATTTACGAAAGTCTGAAAAACAAAATAATAATTGTAATAGTTTTCCTAGTGCATTGTCAAATTTCCGAACTCAATAAAACTCTGTACCGACTTAAGCATTATTCTTTCAGGTTATATTTTCTAGAGCATCTGCTCTTTATAGTTGACCATCTGCCGACCTTTTTGAAAAACATTTATGATCTACATAAAAAGACCTTTGATTTGAACCCAGGTTTGTACATTTCCCTCATGAGGTAAGAAACGTCGGAATTTTGGGCGTCGCGACGGGCGTCTGCTCTACGTATGCGTTCAAATACTGACGTCTGCCACACAAAATAAAAATTGTAATGGTTTTCCCAGCGAATTGTCACGTTTTTAAGCATGTACCCAATGAGGTAACTTTAGCGACTTTTTTCGCCTTTTTTAACAAGCTCTCATAATGAGGAGTTGACCATTGAGCCCCGGCAGACGGTCGGTTTTTTGCTACATATATGCGGTACTTTTACTACAAAAACTCAAACCTTTTGTACCCGATGAGGTAACTTATTTGCCTCTTGGCCGTAGGTCTATCAAGTATACAATAATCTAGACGACTTTCTGCAAGAAAATCAGGGACCGTAACCGAACCGAAACCGTAACCGAAAACCGCACCGTAATTACGATTTTTTTCTAACCGTAAACGAAACCGAAAACCGAAATGAGAGATTCTGGAAAACCGAAATCGTAACCGAAAACCGAGCATAAATAAATTTCGTTTTCGGTCCCTGCAAACATTAATTGACTGTTCGAGCAACGAGGAGCAGCAGTAGGCAGCTTTCAGCGAGAACAAGATGGCACATGGGATTCTGCTATATATATGTTGTATTTGGATTTACCAAACTGACTTTTTAAAAACAATTTTATTAATTAAAGTTACAATTATTATTATTATGACACTTGCACATTAGTTTCACTTAATACTTAACGTAAAAACACTAGAGCACATACGCTCCAAATAAAGAAGTTAAAATAACTTGTATAAATGAAATATTTAAAATATGAGTCTTAGCTCATTTATGAAGTGTAGCGAGTAACAATTCTATGTTGACTGACTGGCGGTAGCTGTTCAGTCGTATTTATAACTTTAAACATTTATGCTAAATTTGCGTCTATTTATCTACCTTATTTAGCGTTTCACAAAGTAAGTTAAATCCAAACGTGATTCTAGCAGACGAAAGTATTGAATTACGATGATAAAATAAAGATATGAAATGAAGTATTAAATTTATCAGTGAAGGTATTAAATTACTGTGTGAATTAACTGATTACGAACTTATAATAATAATGCTTTATGCAATAGTCTTAAATCTAATATAACAACTCCCTTTCTTATAAAAAAGTTGATGCAATGGATCAACTTTTAAGCGTAACTTTTGCTGTAACTGGAACTTAGTTCGATGTTTTCGGGTTGTTCCCTTATATTTACACTGGGCCTTCTTTTGGGGAGTAGATGCCCATATCCACTAAATATCCTGGACTTCGGTTGTGGAGGTTGTGGAGGTTGTGGAGGTTGAGGCGGCTGATCATTAGAATGGGAGATGCTAATTTTTGTGTCTTTTCCTCTCCTCTTACACTTACAAATTATAATTAAAATAACAAGTGCTATAATTAAAACTATGATAAAATAAGTGAACCATGATATGTGTTTGGTAATAAATGGTTCATTAATGATCTTATCCAAATCGTCGGAATATTGATCCAGCTTGTGTTTCGCGATATTTAGATCGTCTGTATTAAGATTGCTTAGCTTAAGCGGTTTCAAAATCGGGAGTTTTGGTTTTTCTGGTAGGTGACTGCAACAGTCGTACGGTATTCGCACTACATGATTACTGTACGTGATGTTGTCCTGCTGGCGTGATGACGCGTGGACTCTGGTGCTGCCTACAAAAGCACTACACTCCGATTGTAAAGTTAAAATTGAGTTCATGGAGATAAGTTTTGTAATAACGTCCCTGTTGTTGCATTTAACAGTCACTGGTAAATTGTCCGAAACTGATATTAACCACCTATTACTATTAAGTTTTTGCATGCTATAGTCTTTAGCGAACAATAAGTTTGATTGACAAGTCCGGGGCACAACACTTAATTGTTTTAGGATTTGGGCTTCGCATATCGCGTCACTGTCGATGGGGTAAGGAAGCACATTTGAACAAAGTCTTACACTGGGGTTTAGGCGTTTGCAGTTGTCGAGGTTCGGGAGAGGTACAAATAACAATGAATCATCGTCCTTGGCTATATATTTGTGTGTTGTTGACAGGATGTGATGAAGTCCTGTTCGATTATCCAATATAGGGATAGGATACAGGTGGTAAAGGGTATAGCTTTCGGGTTCCGTTAATGGGATTTTTAAAATAAATATAACTTTAGAATCCGCTTGAAAAGCTTGGAGTTCTATGATGTCGAAATATTGAGCTACCTTCGAAATTTGGGGGGTTATTGGCAAATTATTTTTGTGCAGAGTTTGAGATATTTCCTGAAGTGAAGAAACCAGATCTTTCGGTGTGATTATTGAACTATGCAAGATTTTTAATCGTGCAAATGTAATTGAGTTTAAAATATCGTCTAAGTTATTTTCTAGAAACATGTAACTTTCCATCAGAGATTCGCATAGCTCAAGTACTCGTATTTTTGATTGGATGTAGGCTAAATCATCCGATATATCGTAAATTGAATTTTCGATTTCTTTAATGTCCTTATTAAAGGTTTCCTCGTCGATTTTTAATTTTTGAATAGTAGAATTAAAACTCTTTATTACCGACGTAGTCACTGAAATTTGGTTCTTCATCAAATTTTCAATTTGATGTTCATCGTTCACGAGTTTATTTATACAGTTCGTGTAATATTCACCATCAGAGGCATCTAAATTACCAGTGATAGCTTTCCAAACTGTACCTATTCCATTCAAAATACCGCGTTTGTAGCGTTTAGTATCCGCGAATATTTCTTCGACTTTTTGGTCTAATGATTGTGCAATTTGCGTTAAAAGACTGATATGCGTTTGGACTTCTGACCGAAAAGATGACATGCGAGGGTTGTCTGTTTCAAATGTATTTATCATATCTTTCAAAATGTTGTTGTTATTTTGGAGGACTGATTTAATTGGTTCGATGTCTTTGTAGACTAGAAGCGTCCATTTGTCATTTGTAATTTCGATGCGGTCTTCTTCATGATAGTAAATTCCGATGGTATTGTTGATTGTGTCGATCGAATATTGGGGTGACACTGCTTTGAGCAGCAGAAGAAACCTGAAAATAAATTAATTTTCAAAGTATGGCTTCATTCTGTCAAAGTTGGTTTTCGTAGTATGTTTAGTCTCAGGATTATAAAGTATGGCGGAATTATTTAAAATTTCTCTAATTTCGAATGGTCCGTTAAACTTATTTCCGAGTTTGTTTTTGATTTGGCTTTCCTTTACATAAACCTTGTCGCCTACTTTAAATTCGTGAGGATTGTCAGTTACGTGCCTGTCGAATCGCGCTTTTGCTTTTTCTTTTTGTAATTGGGTTTTTGTTCGGGCTATTTTGTAATAATATGAAATTCTGTTGTTCAGATCTCGTATGTATTTCGATATCAGTTCCTGCTGATTGTAGAGTGTTTCGGGGGGACGACTTGCTGTGTGTCCGAATAATAGCTCGTACGGGGTAAAACCGTGCGTCTTATTAACGGAGTTATTGTAACAAATAACCGCGTATGGTAAGATAGTTAGCGGGTGTTCGTTAGGGTTTTCTAATTTATTAGCCCTTATCATTTCCATGAGCGTCGCATGAAATCGCTCGAGTGAACCGTTAGATTGCGGGTGGTGTACACTAGAATGGGTTAGTTTGATATCGTAAAGAGTGCAAAGGTCTTTGAGAAGTCGGTTTTCGAATTCTCGTCCGGAATCGCAGTGTATGCGAAGGGGTGTACCGTAGTGTTGGAAATAAAGTAGAAGGGTATTTGCGATAGATTTCGCGGTTTTGTCTGGTATGGCGTATGCTTGTGTGAACTTAGTGAGTTCATCTCTAATAGTTAGTGCGTAGTTTTTTGTGGGAATTTCCATGATGTCGATGTTAATTCGTTCGAAAGGGGTTCTTGGTGTTTCGGTGATAACTAAAGGGTTATCGAGATTTTTTCGTAAGATTTTTGTTTTTTGACATGTTTCACAAGCTTTTATGAATTTTTCTACGTCTTTTGTTAGTCCAGTCCAATTATATTTATTCTTTATTCTACGTATGGTTTCGTTTATACCGCGGTGGAGGTTGTTTTTTCCGGCATGAAATTGATTGAGAATTATGGGGATTTGATCTTCATCAGGTTTTGTTACGATGTCTTGACAAATTACTAATTTTATTTCTTTGTCGCTAAATATAAATGAGAAAATTTCGAGGATGGGCAAGTTCAAGTTATTTTCGACGTAGTAGGTTTTAGATTGATCAATGTCATTTTGATTTTTGTATATTGTAACGAAGAGTTGCAATATTGCTGACATAGGGTCGAAAGGTAGAGGTACAATATGGTAAGATCTATTCTTTACTGTTTTGCTAGACACGATGTTAATTTTATTATTAGAAAAATCGGGGTTTTCTTCAAGAATATCCTCTATAATTTTATAGTGGAAGTCCTGTAGGCTGTTTTGCTGAAAGAATGTGATTATGTGTTTATGGTCTTTGTCGAGTAGTTGGTTATTTGAGAATCGAATTTTAGAGTAATCGATTAAGGATGTTGTCTGATATAGTTTTTCGAACGTTTCGTACTCTTGGACTACTTGTTCAGGTGGTACGTCTTCGTCATCGGGAATGTTTTCTGGGTCAGGCGGGTTGTCTAAATTTTGTGCATTGTTGTGGAACGCTACGCATTCTTGTATGTGATTGACTTTAATGCGAGATAGGGCGTCTGCGTTTTTGTTGATTTTGCCTGGCTTGTATATAATCTCGTAATCATATTCCTCGAGCTTGAGGCGCCAGCGTGCGAGCCTACTACCGGGATCTTTAATAGAAAAGAGCCAAGTCAGAGGTCGGTGGTCGGTGATGAGTTTAAATTTTCGTCCGAAAAGATATGGTCTGAAATGTTTCACTGCCCATACAATAGCTAAAAGCTCCCTTTCGATCGTGGAGTATTTTGATTCCGCGTTACATAACGTTCGAGATGCATAGGCGATCGGGAGGTCCTTACCTACGGGCCCTTGCGATAGTACGGCTCCGATAGCGTACGCGCTAGCATCGGTTGTTAGAAGAAAGGTTTCATCAAAATTTGGGTATATTAAAATAGGGGTTGAAGTTAGTGCGGTTTTCAGTTCTTCGAATGAATTTTTGCAATTTGAATCGAAATTGAATGGGATGTCTTTTTGCAGAAGCTTAGTAAGAGGTTTAGAGATTTTTGCGAAGTTTGAAATAAAGCGCCTGTAGTAACCGGCCAATCCTAAAAAGGATTTAATCTCTTTTTGTGTCTTAGGTTCTGGAAAGTTTCGGATACAGTCAATTTTTGAGGGATTCGGTTTGACTCCGTCTTGGGTAATAAGGTGACCTAGATAAGCTGCTTCTTTCCTTAGAAATTCGCACTTATCTGGTTGGATTTTAAGATTAGCTTTCCTTAACCTTTTAAAGACTTCGGTAAGTCTGGAAATGTGCTCATGAATAGTGGGTGAATATATTATTATGTCATCCATGTACACGAGACAGCGTTCGTTTTGAATGCCTAACAGAATATTGTCCATGACACGCTGAAAGGTGGAAGGTGCGTTCTTTAATCCAAACGGCATACGAACAAATTCGTAGTGGCCGTTTTCAACGGAAAATGCTGTCTTTTGGATGTCCTTTTTGTCAATTTCTATCTGGTGGAAACCAGACGCGAGATCTAAAGTGGTGAAGTATTCACACTTTCCTAATTGGTCAAGAAGGTCGGAGATGTTGGGTAATGGGTACTTATCGTCGACCCTTAGTTCATTAAGCTTGCGGTAGTCGATCACGACTCTCCATTTCTGTTTGCCCGAAGCGTCGAGCTTCTTAGGCACAACCCATACTGAGGAGGACCAGGGTGATATGGACGGTTGAATTATGCCTTGGTCGAGCATTTCACCGATTTGACGTTTTACCTCATCCTTATGAATTTGAGGGTACCTGTACGATTTGGTAAAAACAGGTTTGGCATTATTAGTATCTATTGAGTGTTTGATTTCGTTTGTAAATGTCAGTGAATCGCCTTCTAAGTAGAAGATGTCTGAAAATTTGACACATAAGTCTACAATGGATTCCCTCTCTTCGTCATTAAGGTGTTCAAGACGTAATTGATTTTGAATTTCGTACAGTCTGTCTGTAGTATTGTTTTGAAATTCATTTGAATTAATGTTAGAAATATTAATGTTACAAGCTAGGTCGAAATGCGTGATTGGTTCTAGTTTTAAATCTGAAAAATCAATAATTTTTGGGATTGCGTTGGCATTAATTATGGACGTAAGAAATTCACCTTTTTCGTTAATTTTGACTAGGGCATTAGGTAATCTAACTTTTTCCTTTTCCTGAGCTAGCAGTATAGCGTCAGTACTCGTTAAATTACATTTCAACTTAAAAACTTGTTCAGTTCGAGGCTGAATGGAAACTACGTTTTTTATAGAGTTTTCGTTACCATGAGTGTTTTTGTTGACGACTAGGGTTTCGTTAAGTTCGTCACCTGCTTTGAACAAAGGTACTGTTTTATAGTTGGTAATAAGTTTTTTTTTTTATGTCAATTACGCAACCGTAGTGTTCTAAAAAGTCTGATCCGAGTAATCCGTCAAATTCTATGTCTAGATTGTAAATATATACCTTGTGGGGGTCGCCTACTTTAAATGGAATAAGTTTTGATTCTGTGATTAAAATTTTTTCGTTAGTTATTCCTTGGATAACGGCATTTTCGGGAAATTTGTTTGGAAATTTTTCAGCGGTTCTTTCTTTAAAAATCGAGATTCCTGCACCGGTATCAATCAAGAGTTTAAAGGCATTAGTGGCATCTTTGATGTAGTATAGGTTTTTGGATTTGACGGTTAGAAGAGGATTTAAATGAAGTCTTGTTCGGGGAAGTTCAGATTGGGGTTGAAATTGTCTAGATTCATTGATCGGACTTGGGACGTTAGCTCCGAAATCGGGTTGTAATCTTCCAGAGTCATCTCCGGGAACATAGCAGTGTTCTCCTGCGTAAAAGTTTCGGGGTATTGCGTTTGGTAATTCGGGGGATCGTGAAGAGTTTGGGGGCCTAACTGAAAATCCTGAAAAGTATTAGGATATTGATATTCTTCTGAGAAATTTTCCTGAGAATCGGATGGAAATTCTTGAAATTCTGTGCAGGGATCTTCATAGTATCCCTCGTTTGGATAATTTTCAGTAGGGTAGTTTAAGTGATGTGTTCGGGGCTGATTGTTATTCCGATTAAAATTCGGGTTTGGCTGTATTACAGAAGGTCGAGGTTGAAATTGATTTGGTCTGTTGGAGAATTGATTTGGCCTTTGATTTTGGTTAGAAAAATTTTGTTGGGGGAAAGGTCTTTGTTGCTGCTGTTGTGGGGCAGTATATTGTCTCTGAAAATTTGGGTTGAAACTTTGTTGAGTAGAACTCGACTGATTAAAAGGTTGTGGTTGCTGGCGTGCACGGCATTCGTTGATAAGATGGCCAGTTCGTTTACAATATGTGTACGTCTTTTGGAAATTGTTTGGGACATTTGGTTTCCTTATAGGGGTTTGAATGTCTCGGGGATTGGCAGTTTTATTGAATTTTTGATTCTCGAAATAAGAGAGTTGAAGCTCTCGTCTGATACGCATAGAAGCTTGGAGCATGCTTGCGGGATTTCCTGCCCTTATAATTTGACCTAGGCGAGGTTCTAAGCCCGTCAGGAGGGTGTTTAGGGTCATGGTTTCGATTAATTGGGATTGAGCGGTTTTTTGTTCTATGGTCAGAGACGATTTTTGAATCGAGGCATGCATCTTGGCATTATGAGTTTGAAGACGGGAAAAGAATGTTAGGGCTGACTCGGATGGGAGTTGCTTGATCCGTTGCAGGTCCTGTATTAAGGACGTTAAATCACGCGAATCTCCGAAGTGTACAGACAGAAGCTGTTTTATTTCGCCCCATGTAGCTGGGTTTCTGGAATTTATTAGTTGGGCTGCTCGCCCGCGGAGCTTATTTTTTATGTGCAACGTTAAAAGCGTTACTTGATCGTCAATGGCCATGCGGTTTGCATGGTCACACGCGTTCAAGAACGTATTCAAAAAGATCTGGTCTCCGTCAAATTCGGGGACGATTGAGAATATTTCAGATAACTTGTAAGGAATTATTTCCTGTACGAGTTCCTGTTCTATTTGCTCTACCTGTTCTTGTTCAGGTTGACGTTCTTCTTGTCTGTTTGGCATTTTGTAGGGTTTGAACAGATTGGGTAAAAGGGAAGATTGGATAATAGAACTAACTGTTCGCGTAAAAATGTTAACGGGAAAAAAAATAGAACTTTCGATGCACTTAATGATTCAAGGTTGAATTGTACTTACAGTAATGTCCTCATGGGGATGTGGCTCAATTCGGGCTTTGTGTTGCTTGTATGAGTTGATTGCTTCTTACGTTACTTGTTTCTTGAGTGTTTTCTCTTATTGTATGTTTGCTGCTTGGTTTTTTCTTGAGGAATTTGTGGTTCGTTTGACCGTCAAAGGATTCGATCCACCACTGCCAGTTAGGTTCAGGTTCCTTGTTCTAGCGGTGTTTTTGCGGATCCTACCGACTGCGCCAATTGTTGTATTTGGATTTACCAAACTGACTTTTTAAAAACAATTTTATTAATTAAAGTTACAATTATTATTATTATGACACTTGCACATTAGTTTCACTTAATACTTAACGTAAAAACACTAGAGCACATACGCTCCAAATAAAGAAGTTAAAATAACTTGTATAAATGAAATATTTAAAATATGAGTCTTAGCTCATTTATGAAGTGTAGCGAGTAACAATTCTATGTTGACTGACTGGCGGTAGCTGTTCAGTCGTATTTATAACTTTAAACATTTATGCTAAATTTGCGTCTATTTATCTACCTTATTTAGCGTTTCACAAAGTAAGTTAAATCCAAACGTGATTCTAGCAGACGAAAGTATTGAATTACGATGATAAAATAAAGATATGAAATGAAGTATTAAATTTATCAGTGAAGGTATTAAATTACTGTGTGAATTAACTGATTACGAACTTATAATAATAATGCTTTATGCAATAGTCTTAAATCTAATATAACATATATATATATATATATATATATATATATATATATATATATATATATATATATATATATATATATATATATATATATATATATATATATATATATATATATATATATATATATATATATATATATATATATATATATATATATATATATATATATATATATATATATATATATATATATATATATATATATATATATATATATATATATATATATATATAATATCTGGTTAGTTACAAATTTTTTTATATATATATTTTTGTATCGTACTCAAGGTACAGATCAAGTGAACTTATATTGATTCATGATAACCGATTGACATAATTCTTTATCTACTGGTAAGGGGTTCAACACCAAGTAAAGCTGTTAACTTATTAATATGTCGTATTTTATATTCTTCAACTATAATATTTCAGCAGGTAATATAAAGATGAGCTTTATTAGTTATTTGACGATAACAAAAGTATTGTTTTCCATAGCTTTCACAGTACTTGAATAATTGAATATTAATTCTTGATATATATTTTATAAGCTACGGTGTCGCCCTGAACATCATGTTTTTACCTAAAAAAAAATTGATACACTAAAAACAAGAAAAATATATTTTTGATGAAAGAACCGTTATAGCTTAATTACTTTCGAACCACGACCTTCGCTCCCAATTACCGAGAGCTGTTGTTCAAAATTATAGTTACCTTTTGGTTAGAATTAATTTTTATCAAATGCCATAATTACTTTTTAACTGAAAGGAATATCATATAATATATAATATACCATCAACATTGAAGCTTCCATACGTGTAATACGCCACATCTAAACTATCACACCCACCATATTACAATACAATACAAAAACGGTACATATAAGTAACTTTATGGCAAGTACAATAAACGTTTTGTTTGAAGGACTATTACTCCTATAGCACAACGTACATTTCTAAGGCCAGAGCATCCCACAGGTTCCAGATAGGAGGCTCCAACTGCGATTATCTATCTATTGAAATTCAGATGAATTTAAATAAAGGCCTCAGCGGCTATTAGTCAGCCACATCACTGGGCGCAAGTCGCAAATAAGTTACAATGAGCGGTTGTCTGAAAACATTGTTTCACCGTCAATCAAACGAGTTACAGTTCAGGGTCACGACGGTAACATTAAACGATCTTCTGATCTTAATGTGGGCTGATGCCAGGAGCTCACCGTGTCTTTGTTTTATTCACGTGCAATAATTATTAGCCATATTAACATTTTAACAATTGTGCATATGTGTTACTTAATGTCTATCGTCAATAAATTGTCAAGAGTAATTACTGATTATAGGTACTCATTAAAATGGAAAATGTTTGGTTACGTTGTTTGGTCATTTTACACTAATTTCGTCCTTGGATAGCAGGGGGTCTAGTGAATTAGTCGTTCTCTACTCCTATACACCATTTCTGAATTGATAGGTACAATTTCTCGTAACTTTTCACCAGTGGCTAGATAGGCATTTGGAAAACTGAGTGAAACTTTGCCTCATAAACGTCAGCGACATTTGGGGGCGCTGCAACTTTAAAAATATAATCTAGTTCCAGAGTAACCACTCCAGTGGACGTGGAAGTAAAATATATATGCTAACTGAAGTTAGCCGGTGTCGCTTGGAGGCTGAAGAATACCTAAAGGCGGTTAAACATTTGTTTTCCAAATACTAAAGATTTTCCTGTTAATTAAATTAATGTTGCAGGAAGTAGAGAAAAAATATTAAAAACCAGGATTAACGAAAAAAATAAATAAATAAAAGCTACTTCGAAAGTATCACTGAAACTAAATACTTCTACTCACATAGTAAATATTAAAAATAACAGACACAGACCGTCGTATTTTGGTGTGCTGAATCCCAATATGGAGTACAAATTAATTTTTGTTGTCCTATTTTTGTAAACCGCAAAAATACTTTTATAAAAATTTATCTTTATTGCAATTTTCTTAAAGCTTTTTCAATCTAGCGTTTCTAACTCACTCTAAGAAATGGCCGATGTTGTTAGATCTGTTAGCAGAATCGTAAGCTTGAGGTTTTTTGACAATTTTTGACGCAAACTAGATTGCAATATGTTGTTCCATTGCGTCATAGTGAACTCACAATGCTGGCATGTTTTTGATACAAATTCACCTATATTATGACATCCACTCATCGCAGACGTCAAATATGTAATAATATACCGTGTGTTCCATTTAAAAAACACAATTTATGACGTCACGTAAAAATGGATCAAAATATTATAAAACTATATACCACTGTGCCCCTTACAACTGTGTTTTTGAAAATTTTCGATATCTTTTATAAAAGGATATATTTTATAAGAGAGCCAGAAGGATATCTTTTGTGTTCCACCCAAATTACTCTAGAGGTCGTAAATTTTAAGTTATTGAGACATTCTTTTTTTTTAAATGTTCGTCTTGAATTTACCTATCGATCCCTCTAGCCGGATTTTGAAATTTCATTTTTCATTTCTTTTAATTTTTAATAGAAAATCATATTTTTACAAAAAAATACTATTTTTTCTATTAAATTTATTCTAACGGGCCGTAAATTTGAGTTTTCGTAACAAATTTTTTTTTTAAATCTTCGTCTCTTAATCAGCTATTGATCTGTTTAGATGAATTTTTGATTTAGTTGTTGACGACTGTCAAATTACTGTCAAATATAAAAAAATACAATTTTTAGATAAATAATTCATACAATAACAGGTTGGTGTTCAGAAAAATATATATATAGTGTTTTCAATGTACCTGGTTCCGAAGTTGACAGGAAAATATGTATTTATAAATTTGGCAGCTGCCATAATTGTTATCAAATTTCCAAAGATAGATGGAAGAGCTTATTAATTTAAAAAATACCCTGTAAATGTATAGAAAAATAGATATATATATTGTTTTTGATCTGTTTGATTTAGTAATTGACAGGAAAATATGAGTTTTAAATTTGGCAGCTGTCATAATTGCTGTCAATTTTCAAAATACAGTACTTATTATTTTTAAAAATGCACTATAAATGTATAGAAAAATAGATATATATTGTTTTTAAACTGCCAGATTTAGTAGTTGTAGGCGCGGATTTATGGGGGGGTAACGGGCTAATTACCCCCCCCCCCCAAGATTCTGTAAATCATCTACTTTTGTTTTAAAATGTTATGATTTTTGTTAATTTTGGGAAGAAAAAGAAAATTTAATAGGGTAATTAGGTACCTCCCCCAAGAAATCTTCATTGCAAAATTTTATTTTTTAGGATGAAAAAATTTTTTCGGATTTTTGCTTTCCGTTGTTCAAAAAAATTTTGGGATGAAAAATCTTTTTGGATTTCTCCCCCCCGCTCTTCAAAAAATTTTGGGACGAAAAATTTTTCTTGGATTTCTCCCCCCTCGCTCTTTAAAAAAATTTTGGGACGAAAAAATGATTTTTTAGATTTCTCCCCCCCCCCCCAAGCTCAAGGTCCAGATCCGCCCTTGAGTAGTTGACAGGGAAATATTGTTTTTAAATTTGGCAGCTGCCATAATTGCTGTCAAATTTTAAAACATAGAAGTTAGAGCTTTTAATTTTAAAAATACCCTGTGAATATATAGAAAGACAGATAAAAATTGTTTTTAATGTACTTGGTTCCGAAGTTGACAAGAAAATGTGATTTCTAAATTTGGCAGCTGCCAAATTTAAAAATAATATTTTCCTGTCAGTTCATAAATCATGAAGATAAAAAATAATATATATCTATTTGTCTATACATTCAAAGGGTATTTTTGAAATTAATAACTTCTAATCTGCACACCTTAAAACTTAACAGCAATTATGGCAGCTACCAAATTTAAAAATTATATCTTCCTATTACTTACGAAATCAGATAGATCAAATAGTATATTATATTACTAGGAGTAGAACACACTCTTTTTTTGTGTTGAGCCCAGGATTTGCGCAAACTGGGCGAAACACAAAAAAAGGCGTTCTACTCCGTGTAATATATACTATTTTTTCTTCAAGCGTATTAAAATGCAAAAATTCATTTATTTATCATAAATGTACAAATATTCAAACTACAGTCTTACATGTTGACACAATATGACAAGTGGCTAGTGGATAGCGCGCCACCGGTGGCTTTCGGTATTAACATTATGTTACTAGTAAAACAATACCCACTACGGTGGCGCTTTTGGAACTAACATTATGTTACTAGTAAAACAATGTCCACTACGGTGGCGTTCGGTACTAACATTTTGTTACTAGTAAAACAATGTCCTACTTCTACTTCTGTTTTTGGTGACATAATTTAAACATTTTAATACGCTTGAAGAAAAAATAATACACATCAATTTTTCTATACATTTATAAGGTATTTTTAAAGTTAATAAGCTCTTACATCCATGTTTTGAAATTTGACAGCAATTATGTCAGCTGCCAAATTTAAAAATGATATTTTCCTACGAAATCAGACAGATCAAAAATAATATATATCTATTTTTCTATACATTTATAGGGTGTTTTTAAAATTTATAAGCTCTTACCTCTATATTTTGAAATGAGACAGCAATTATGACAGCTGCCAAATTTAGAAATCATATTTTCCTGTCAACTTCGGAACCAGGTACATTAAAAACAATTTGTATCCGTTTTGCTATATATTCACAGGGTATTTTTAAAGTTAATAAGCTCTAACTTCTATTTTTTGAAATTTGACAGCAATTATGGCTGCTGCCAAATTTAACTATATTTCCCTGTCAACTACTAAATCTGGCAGTTAAAAACAATATATATCTATTTTTCTATACATTTATAGTGCATTTTTAAAATTAATGAGGTGTTACCTCCATATTTTGAAAATTGACAGCAATTATGACAGTTGCCAAATTTAAAACTCATATTTTCCTGTCAATTACTATATCAAACGGATAAAAAACAATATATATCTATTTTTCTATACATTTACAGGGTATTTTTAAAATTAATAAGCTCTTCCATCTATCTTTGGAAATTTGACAACATTATGGCAGCTGCCAAATTTAGAAATACATATTTTCCTGTCAACTTCGGAACCAGGTACATTGAAAACACTATATATATTTTTCTGAACACCAACCTTACCTTACTGTATGAATTATTTATCTAAAAATCGTATTTTTTTATATTTGACAGTAATTTTGACAGTTGTCAACAACTAAATCAAAAATTCATCTAGACAGACAGATCAATAGCTGATTCAAAGACGAAGATTTGAAAAAAAAATTTGTTACGAAAACTCAAATTTACGGCCCGTTAGAATAAATTTCATGGAAAAAACAGTAATTTTTTGTAAAAATATGATTTTCTATTAAAAATTAAAAGAAATGAAAAATGAAATTTCAAAATCCGGCTAGAGGGATCGATAGGTAAATTCAAGACGAACATTTAAAAAAAAAGAATGTCTCAATAACTTAAAATTTACGACCTCTAGAGTAATTTGGGTGGAACACTGGCATTTCTCGCCACTGTGCGGCGGCGGGAGGCTGATACACCTTTTGATATTGCAGTAAACTCCATAAAAAATGGGAAAAAACCCTTCATTGCTATTTACAAAAAAATGACAATTTGGACTTCGGATTTGGATTTAGCTCAAAATATGTGGAGGTGTGACGGTCTCATTTCTGGTACAATATACTCTTTCTTCATGTGGATGTGTAATTTTTAATTTTCCAACCCATAAAAATGGGGAGGTTACTGTAATTGGTCCAACATCGAAAAAACCGCTGCCCAAGGAATCCCTACCAAGGGTGGATCTATGGGGGGAGGGGTAATGGGGGTAATTACCCCCAAGATTTCGTAAACCACCAACTTTCGTTTTAAAATTTCATAATTTTTCATCAATTTTAATTTTCGAGAAAAAACATTTTTGTTATTTTCAGCAAGCGGCTATGTTACCCCCCCCCCCCCAGCTCAAGGCCCAAATCCGTCCTTGATCCCTACTTCCACATCCAGATTTTCTATCCAAGTCTCTCACAACGAAAAAATTTTGTATGTGGAAATAATTCTTTAAGGAACTTTAATAATATAATATTTGAAATCGTCTACTCCAGAAATCCATAAAACGATATCCCACATCGGTAGTGGTGTGAGGGTGATGATAGGAAGGTGGTAGTGGAGGTGGATGAAGTAAAAAAATATTTTAAGGTTTTTGGTTCTTGACGCACACTAAATTACATTTTTTTCAACCCCTTTAATAATGGGGTGGGGGTAGCTAATACCAAAAATTTTTTTGAGACCTTTGCTTCTCTTGTATATATACTAAATGCAAATTTTTTGAACTCTTACCTTGCTTGATTTACCTATTTGCCTCTCATTTACCCCAATTTATCCTCCAACCCTTTGACAGAATAAGATGAAAATATAATCTAGTTCCAGATCCGGTTAAAGTACATACGTACCGACAGACAGACCGACGTTTCATGACATTCTAAGCCTATTTGAACAATACACATTTTAATTTTTTTTTTGTCGTTACTATAGTTCCACTGGATGTGGAAGTAATTAAGATAAGGACAAGATCTTTACGTTTTGAGCTCTCAGGGATAAAATAAAGTTATTTTAAAAAAAAATCGTGTATGTATGTGGATACGTTAGCGCTGAAACTAGGAATCAATTTTGAAAAAAATTGCATAAGGCTAATATTGTACGTACATGAGCTGAAAAGGTTTTAGTGCAAATGGGATGACATTTAGTGTCCTTTTCTCACAGGGACTTTTTTATTTTTCAACTTTTTATTGTACCATTCGAAATTGGATGTTTTTCTGATGTCAACGATATGTCACACTTCACTCTTTTCCGTAAATTTTTCGTCAGAAAATTATTTTCAAAGACCCGCGACGGTGGGTCGTTAAGAATCGGTTCTAGAACTAGCTTAACAGGCGCCTGCAATGCATAGCTCAGCGGTAACGAATCCGGTTAACAAATTTTCGCAAAAATTTGGTGGAAAGGTTCCTGCCGCTTCCCATAGCTAATCATTTCTTGTGTTAAAATCGCTAGCTCTTGCAACCGTGAGATCGATTTCTCCTTGTGATGATCAGTATAAATCTTTGTTTTTAAATCAGTCAAATCACTAACATTTTTAACTGTTTTGGCCAACTGCGTCGAAACCTCAATTTTACTACAATTTCCATTTCCAATTTCCTACTTGCATCAACAAATCTGTAAATTCATCAGTCTTAGTATCACCAAACTCGTATGTTCGTTATAATTTTATTGTTTTTTTCTTTCTTTAGGTAACATCCCCCGCATATTTCACGTTTCTAGTTTTAAGAATTTTTAAAGTTTTTAAAGTTTAATCTCTCATTTTAAGTACCCTCGCTAGGTTGACTTTACAAAAAACATCTTCCGCTGAGGTTTGTGAGAGCCATTTTAACTTCGATCTACCTATTTGAAATTGAAATTCGATAAAAATCCCCTTTTAGTGGTTGTTTAGGTTATGCAATAAGCATCCTCAACAAATTCCAACGCTGTAGCTGGGAAAGTTTGGGAGACACAATTAACTTTTCAATTCACCCCTTAGAGGGTTGTTTGAAAAGATACCCTCTTAATATATCCCTTTAAAAATTTTATAGTTCTAGCATTATTTATGGTTTGGGCCTTGCGTTGATAGTTGTGCGTTATATTTGATTTCATTTAAAAAAACTGGCAACGGGGAACAACCAGACAAACAAAGAAACCTATATACTTTCTCAGCTAGGGACACTAAACAAAACTGACTTGATTTGAACAGTTATTACGAAAATTTTGAGAACCTCTGTCTTCTGTGGTTTAGTTGTGAAGTACATTGAACATTATCCATAATTTTACACGATATGTTCAATGTATATTACTGTACTTGGGCATACGCAAACGGTATGGTATTTTTTTTGTATACTTGTCATTGACAGTCTGCTCGGAAACGCGGAAAATTTCTTTATTCAAATATAAGTGCACGTGACCGTAACAGCCCTTTGGGCCGACGCTAACGGTATATCGATGGTTTTCCGTGGAATTTTTTACTTTGAACTTTATTTTAAAACACATGACAGTCTGACAAAAATCGTATCAAAACGCATAGTTTGCGAACAAATGAAAACTCACTTTTCTATCTGAAGAACCCACGATGATTTATTCTTTGTCGTCATAAAAATATACGCACATAATGCCCTCTGAAAGGTATACTGACTAAAATCACGACCAAAAATCTGCCAGTAACCACCGGTCTATTTGATTTATGTTTAGCTTTAAAATGATATGACCTCCGTCATATACTTCATATAGTTCAGTACTTCTTAATATTAACTAGAAAAAAATAGATGTTTTGATTATTCGTTGTGTGTTTTAAAGTGTCGATTTAGGTTGTCTTTATCTAATTAGAATATTAGGGTGCCTAAACTGAGGGTACGATGTACAAAAATTAATTAACAAACATATTATATATAAAATGTGTGACAGAACCTTTCACACGTATTATATTTGGCTAATAAATAAATATGTTTCTAACATACATATTTCTCCTTCCTCTTTCTCTTGGCCTTATAAACAAAATAGTTTGTTTAACCAACTGTGCCTTTATCTATTTATTTGATGAGCAAACAGATAAAGAAAATATAACAATTTCACATGAAGTTATAGAAGGCCTTGTAAATTTTAAAAATCAATGGAACACAGCTCGAACAAAGAATTTACTAGCCACCCTGTACGTTGTTTCCGATTTCCTTGAATTATTCATACTCGACATATAGACTGAGTGCTAATGCCGATTCCTAGAATATTTTATGTGAAAAAAATATCTGTTTATTTATAAAATTTGCTATACTTCATTGTTGATTTATTGGGATTGTTTTTATTAAGTGGATATTACCACTACAACAATAACCATTATAATGTAAAAAGTTGAGGAATTTTTTAAACTTTTTCCATTTATTTGCAATCAACTCGAAAAATGATATATGCAGCCAGAAGAAAATATATTTAATAATTATTCTGAACAATTATTTAATAAAAAGTCGAGCACTTAAAATATTGAGAGTGAGAAGAATATTTTATAAAAGTTTCAATTGGAAATCAAAAAAACATTTGAAAATTTTTAAAAATTTTCGAAAATGGAAAGAAGAAGATCATTGGCTTAAGTTTGGTTTCAGCAAGTTAGAGTACCATACCATAATACACAAGATCGTTAAATATATTTTGCTGCAGAAATTTGGGTTTAATCAAAGAGGTCGTATTTCATCAGACCATTATCAAGATACCTAAAGACAAAAGTTGGTGCGATCTTCTCCTATGAATGAATTTAAAACATCGTAATAAATGAGTACGTGTCTCCGATTAAAGAACTTATATCTAGATATATTACAGGCTATCTTTTCACTATATACCTTGTTTGCTCCTAACATAGTCACATTATATGTCCATTAAAAAGAATAGATGAACATCACATCCCATAGGCAACAGTGGCGTTGTGTGTGTAGAAAATGTGTAGAATGGTAAATATTTTCATTAAAATGAATTACTGCAATTCCTGCATTACCGGCGCTTTATATAACGTGATGTAGGCATACGATATTACAGTAAGATAAATATGTATTGAAAGGATATTAAAATTTAATTGCTATTTACTTTATAACTGTAAACTGAACTTCATCATGTTACGACTATGGAACGATCGATTTTCTTCTTTTCTAAACTGCTTTCTGCAAACGGCACAGCACTTCACTATTTATTTGCACTAAATATATTGTCACTAAACTATGTAAATATGAACAGAGAATATTATTTAGGTATTGAGCAAATCACAACGTAAAATAAAAAGACTTCTTCACTACATCTTGATCGAAAAACACGAAAAACGCTTATTAACACTAATGGCGGATATGCTGTCAAAAGTGTCAAACTGAGATTATGATAATCAAACTGAACCGATGGTGCCCGAATCGGTCGCGAACAGATCGACTAGCCAATCAAGAACTTATGGGAAGAAGTGCCTTAGATTGTGAATCTTTCGGGATCACACAAAGTAATGCCATTATGTATCTAGATATAAGTTCTTTAATCGGAGGTACGTGTATAAATAACATCTTACATGTCTCAAAATTTTCATAAAAATCTTAATTTTTAATAGAATGATTTATGCTAGGGCCTTGGATGCGCTTTCATTGACCAGTTCATCGGCCTTTTCATTTTCCCGGTGTCCCTTGTGCCCTGGTACCCATGCCAAGATCAATTCATTCTGACTATATTCTGTCTACAAAAGCATTTATGCAATCCCATACTAGTCTCGAATCGACCTACACTGCTTAGCTCTCAGAAAAAAAAATCGTCTTACAACCCCGATGTATACACATTGGGTCATCTTGGGTTTTAACACCCAGATTTTTCCACACATCTGCCTGCACCTTTCTAGGACAATTGTTGCTTTCTGTGTGACTTTTTTGATGTGGGAATTCTGTCAGTTTTTTGTTGAAAATGACTCCTAGGTATTTTGTCATATGGAATTTCCACTCCATTGAGCTTTATGGGTTTTAAGCAGAGTTGGGTAAAGGGAACTTTCCATATGAAAGTTTCCTTTACCCATCTCTAGTTTCAAGCCTTCCAAGACTTTTTTTCGAGTAAAAGTAACCACTGTAGTTTTGTGAGGATATATGGAATGTCCCTTTTAACTGCACCACCTGTCGACAATATTTAGAGCTCTTTGCGAACGCTCTGATATCGTGTTCGTGAATCGCTCCATAACTCCTATTACTAGATCGTCAGCATATTTAGGCAGTAAAAGCCTTCCGAAGAAACATTCCGGAGGAGTTCGTCAACATGGTAGCCTCACCTAGATTAGATACTACTATCCTCTTTTCTAAACTGGCTTTAATCCACTGGCAGAGTACTTTTGGGACTCCTCTATTTGACAGCATTCGTTCGAGTATCTCCTAGCACTTCGTATCTACTAGTTTTTCTAATGTTTTTAGTGGGAAAGATGATGGGCTTATGGGTCTGTATGACTTGAGAGTTTGGTCAGATATTCTGCATATTTTCGGTAGGTAGATGACCTTCACCATCCGCTATATGTGTGGTATGTATTTCAAGTCCAGATAGGCTATTTACACATATGTGTTAGTACATTCTGCCCCTTTTGGAGTAGGACTGGATAAATTCCATCCACCTAAAGAGATTTGAATGACTGGAACTTGCTAATTACCCATCTGATTTTGTTGGTTTTTACTACATCGATGGCCAGCCTCTAATCTGGCGCTCCCGCCTTTGATCTACGTGTCCTTCCGAGCCCGACAACACCAGTGAGTCCTGAAAGTGTGCCTATATGAGCAATTTGATATTTTCCGTTAGTGTTTTTGTGTAGGTTTCATCCCCTTTTTGAGGAAGTCTGCTTCATTTGCATTACAACGATCCTTGGCCAAGACCCCGTGGATTATGGAGGCTGCATGACCGTCACTGACTTCCTCATAAAACTTCCTTCCTCAGGAATCTCCATTAGCCCTGCAGATTTTGTTGTTGTATTGCGGGAGTTTAGTATTATAGATATTCCAATCTTGGTTGGATTTGATTATCGAATAGTTTCCTCACTTTTATTCTAAGGCTAATAATCATCTAAATGAACAATAGTGCACAGTAAATATCAAAATTAACACGTGAATGGGAATTACTAATTATACGATGATAAATCCTAGTAACAAGCAGCAGAAATAAAGTTAAAATCGTAGGTATTACGATTTTACTGAGAAGAAAAATGCGTCCCTACAAACATCACAGATATCTAAAAATTACCAAATCGGGTTTTGCCAATATGCACTATAAATGTGACAGACATTAGCCAATAACATACAATTCTTTTTTACTTGTTTTTTTTTACATTTTCGGAACCAATGAAACTTTGAAAAATTGCAAGGGTGCCAAATTACTTCTACAGAACGTTTTCTATTCTAGCTTAAAGTCGTGGGTAAGGCAGTTGAAACTAGAAATTTTTATTATTAGTTTTAAGTGTTTACCATGTCAGTATAGTTCGTCTAGCCCAGTCGATGAACCTACAAAAATTTGCAAAATTAATACTTATATTTTTTTTTATTAAGTTTGTGAAAGTGTATAGAATAATATCCTTAAAAGTTTACATTTCGTTCGGATGCAGAACATAAAAGAAATGAAAAAAAATTTTTTCATGCATTTTTTCAAAATTTTGAAATTAAGTCAAGTTAGGAAATTATAAAAAATACAGATGGATAGATCACGTATTTATGAACAAAAAATGTACTAACAAAATTTATCGCTAAAGGCACGGTTTTCTGGAAAAAAATAGTCAAGTGTAACGTTACAACTCTGAGCGAGATCTATGCATGCGCGCGCTTAAATACGCATGACTGTGACACCGACGCATTGAATTACATGTCACTAAATCAGAATTTGTTCAATCTATATGAGTGTTGATTCATTTAAAAGATGGAAATTTTAGCTTTCTGGTGCTTTTTTGTTTGAAACAATACAAGCAAATGATGATTGGGAAAAATATACTTATATATATATTATTACGCCCGAACTCCATCGTCGCAATAAAAAATACAGAAAAAAGTAGTCTTCAAAAAAATTCTTTCTTCATTGAGAACTGTTAAAAAGCACGTACACTTCATGATTATTATGGTCTATTTAGTTGTAGTAACGTGGATTCACAAACAAGTACATCTCAAATCATTTTAATTTCCTTGCTTGATGATTTTCTTCATAAATATATATATATTGGAGGCTGTAACTTGTTGAACTTGACCCATTGAAAAAAATAAAATATCACTATACGGAAAAAATGTATACTTTTCGAATGTTCAAACACAAATTTGTTTACTTGTATGCATTTTTTCGAAAATATTATCAAGCAGATCATGATAAGAAATTGCGATTTTCACGATATTATCCTTATAACTATGAAAATATCTAATTGTTTTGAATATAAATTCTGGAACTTTTCCAGTACATTAACAAATGAATAAGGAATCCATTGGATATGGCTGAAATTTGGATAGGTGTACCTGTAATAAATACAATACAGTAAAGGCACGTAAAAATTCATGCGAGCAATTCAGCGGCTATGTGTGGTGTCTGCGTATGCGTTCATAATTATATATTTTCCCTTCGTACTCACTATCACATACTCACAAAGTTTCTTCACTATTTTTTCCGGGAAAACCGTGGCTTTAGCGATAAATTTTAGTAGGATATTTTTTGTTCAGAGACACGTGGTCTATCCACCTGTATTTTTTATTTTTTCTTACCCTGACTTCTCATTACTAATTAAAAAAAGATATTCATTTTGCAAGTTTTGTAGATTTCACTATAAATTGTTCTCTGTCGTCTGGGCTAGTCCCAACAAAGCCTGCTGCTTGCTCATTTATTTTTGTGACAATGTCAAAATAAGAATTTTACTCTTCACCGCATATACTTAATTATCTTATTTTTAAATACTGTTTCATTAGACTGTACACGTTAATGTGATAATTATAAGCTCTTCAATATTGACGTCAATTAGAAGAACCAAGAAGATGAAATCAGTATCACATGCAATTAAATACTGAATTAATACCACATATAATTAAAATAATTAATTTGCATTCGACAATTTTATCAACTAATAAGCAATAATTATTTAAAAACATAATACAACAATTGCTGAAACATTAATCGATCAAATAATGTATTAATCAATGGGCAAGGTAAAAAAATGACAGTGTTGGCACTGAATAACAATAAAATAAAACACGAACTGGTTGCTAAAATTCTAATCCACAGTCAAGTCATGAATTTTTCTTAGAAAACCAGTAGAGCAGCTCTAGTCTGAAGTTGCTCTTGCCCATAGCAACTACTTTACTCGCTCGTCTAGTCTTCAACAACTTTGCCATTAGATGTGCGTTAGACAAATCGCCAGTGTAGTCGATAGTTAAAATTCCTAGATGTTTCCCTTTCTATTCACAGAATGAGGCTTAACGGATGGACAATAAAAAATACTAATAGGCTATGGCGTATGGGAATAAATTACTGAGTAAGCGGACAAAGAAAAGACCGACTGCAATAAGAAAGACACGTTTTCAATTAAAAAAATTTAAAACAGCTTAGAGTGTTATACATTTTTATTTTTAACCAGTGTCTTTAAGTCAAAATTCCAAAATTAAAAGTAAACTTTGCGTGCTTAGGTAAGAGTGGCCTTGGTTTTAGCTGGCAAAATTAAATATAGAATATTTATTCGTTGAAAGCGCTTTACTTTGGTCCAGGGCCTTTTCAATATTAAGTGGATCAGAGTTTACCATTCAAGAACGCTTGTTTTTTTAATTTCAACAAAATATGAATAATTTCATTCTTCATATTCAAAAATCATGTTATATTTGTAAAAAAGCAGTTGCTAATAAATAAAAACATTGCATTTATAAGTTTTTAAGGTCGTTGATCTTCACGAACCTAGTATTGTAGGTACACTCTAAATTTCAAATAGCAGTTGCAATAAAATCTATATTATATCATAAATAATGCAATATATTGCAAGTTATTGGGGAAATGCTCTGCTCTCTGAATAACCATGGCTTTGATTTAAAGCTAGGCGAGCACTGATAAAAAATGCTCGCGAGCACTAAGCACTCAACAAAAGTGCTTTATTTTTCGATCACAAAGCACTATTAATAATGGTAGAGTGCTCTCGATCACTAAACACTCTGAAAAAGTGATTTAAATTCAGGAGCTCTAAGCACTAAGCACTTTTTAAAAATTTAAATAATGGAGTATCTACTAATTGAGGCTAGAATTTCATTGAATGTATGCGTTATTTATAAAAAAAAAGGTCAACAAAAACAACCAAGATTAATGATTAAAATAATTAAATTGAACCAAAGTGCGTAATAACATGATAACAGAACATCAATAGAAATATTACATATATTTTTATTTTTCATTTTTTTAAATTATTTTTATTGACATTAGAAACAACTTTTTCCTGTACCAATCTCCTCTCAAAATACTTGACACAAATTCACGTTTCCTTATTTGTTAACCATCCTATATGTTATTTCGAAATTCTGACTATAGCTAAGGACTTTTCAGAGTAAGCAAAACATTTTATGAAGAGTGATTTTTTCTCTAAAAATGCAACATAAGAAAGATTTCAAGTATAGTTAAGTGTTAGGTCCGTCCGGGGACATACTATAATACTATATACTTTTCTGATTTTCACCTTGGTGGAGAATTATTTTTTAAGGAAAGAGACAATTTTTCACTATCACATCTTACATCATGTTTTTAGGTAGAGGGTAGGTTTTGTACTTCTGACTAAATCAGAATATAGATAACAATATGATAAATGATAAAGGTATCATTTTTACGTGAATTTGGTAAGTATGCTTATTGTGCTTGTAATGTAAAATGTAACATAATATGATGACGTATGAATGAATTTGATAATCTCAGCCGTTTCCGAGCAAATATGAAACAGGAAACCATCATTGGCTTGGCACATATCCAATTTAGAAAAAAATATTTGAGGATATTTTGAAAAAAGTAATGAATGAAAACAATTTATTACAAAGCATTTTCTTAATAATTACTATTATTGCACGAGATGTAAATCAAATTTTGAAGAAATTATTCTTTGCTTGCGAAAATTTTAAAGTGCTCAGGAGTCATAAAATGCTCAGGAGTCATAAAGTGCTTGAGAACTTTTTGGAATGCTCGCAAGCATTTTAGCGCTCGCGTGCGCTACTCATGAGCTTCAGGTACTCATGAGCACTTTGCGGGATTACTAAGCACTAAGCCCTTTCGCAAAGTGCTCGAAGCCCTAAGCACTAAGCACCGATTTTAAGAACTGCTCTTAAGCATAGTGCTCTCGCGCACAAAAGTATTTAGAGTGCTTGGACAAGTACTAAGCACAGTGCTTAGGAACGGCTCTGCTTTGATTTAAAATTTTCAAAATTTGTAGAAGATTCAAATTTAAAAATATTATATTTTGTTTATTACCTTGAATCCTATTTCTTTATCCATATTGCCCCACTATAGGCACCTTACACACAATTTTCAAAATATGTCGAAAAACAAAAATTGTGGTTTATTTAATTTTTACCTTATGAACGTTTCATTTCAAGGAAACACAATACGGTCTTTTTCTCAGTATTTTATGAACTCTGGAAAAAAGAATCATAATAGTTAAGTGTATTGCAACACGGGATGGAAACTTGAAGATGTGATAGACGACGAGAAAAGTTTTCAATCGATGCGATGTATAGAAACATTAGTTAGCACAAACTTTGAGCACTTTTCCTCATTTGTCTGCTCTATACCCAAAAAAAGTTTAAAATGTCCATGCCTAATACTAATATTGCACAACTGTAACAAATATGAGAAATTAAAAGAAAATCTGTAAAAATATTAATGGTAATAAGAGCTTTTTACAAGTCGTACTTGCCTTAATTTACAGACAGCTTACTTAATAAGACAACCAATAATTATTTATAATTGCTTGCTGAACCAAACATATTCTCGGTTCACTAACAATAGCAGATTATATCTTAATAGTAATGGAGACCTGGAAGAGTTAGAACGTATGATAAGAACGAACGATGCAAGCAGAAATTCATTTCCGTGTTCTCCAGTTATAATTAGAGAAGAATTGGGATGTTTTCAAGGCTAACCGCATTTAAACATGCAACAAATTGGCGTAGTAAAAAGCTGATGCTAACCTGATATTAGCAAAAAAAGTCGATGGAGCTTGAAACCTAATATTTTAGTATCTGTTTTAGCATTTGAAACTTTTTTTTTGGTCTTGGTATTATTAGATGGTTTATTAAACTGAAAAATACTCTTCGTGAGAATTTTTAGTAATTTAGTTCTTGTATTTATTAAACTAAGCTTGTTTAGAATATTATAGGCTATTATAGATTCTGGTTAAAATTACGTAAATTACATCTGTAATTTAAAAAAAATACACAGCACTTACTTTCTCGTGTGACTGTTTTTTCCTTTTTATAAAAAAACTACTTTTAGATAAATTTTCCGAGAAAAAACAATATGACATATTGTTATGTTTGCAATTTACTTTTAATGTACAGCATTCGAGTCGTTTTAGAGAAAATACATTTTTTATCTATACGTGAATTACCCTTAATTTTACATGCAAGTGGAAAGTAAATATAACATCTCGATATATTTCTAAGAAGACTCTAGATATCGAATTTAAGTAATATCGTTTAGTTAGTTTCTGCACTATGCTGGGCAACGGTCATTCACACATACATACACACACAGAGATGTTTTTTCTAAATTCCTTTTCAAAGCGATTTGGAATTAAAATCTGTCAAAAGTCGAATTTTTGGATGATTACAATACTTTGTTCACTCCCAGTGTTGCTTGAAACTAAGCATAAGTGGATATAAATTTTTAGTTTCAAGATAAAAATGTTTTGTGTAATGAAATTTAAATCACGTAAATTAAAATTCCGAAAATGTTTTAGATTGCATAATGCATACAGAGTGATTTGATTACGTCAACAAATTCGCGAATGTCTTCAAAGGCTAAAAATAATGGGAGAAAGCGTTCTTAGTACGGATTATCAAAGGCTTCCTAGTAGATCTATGGGATATCAAATATGTTCTCTCGGAGATAAGAAATTTGAAATGCATTTGAAGTGGTTAAACACGGTCAATTGGCTATTAATAATATTTATATAAATAAATGATGACACATGAGTCCGTTTTTATGGAAAAATTAGGTAGAAGCGCCATCTTATAGTTTACCACCTATGTGTTATTGTAAAAAATTACCTCGTTAACGAAATTAAATAGAAATGCTACCTAGCACAAAAACGATCAGTCCTCCAAGTAGCCGAAAAATAATCTTCTAAACCCTCAAACCAGATCCGATTTTGACGACTTCTTTCTTAAATGTTTGTTATGAGTGATGAGGCAAGGCACATGATTTTTTGATCCCTAAATTTAAATTTTAGGTTTTCATATATTAAGTCCGGTTTTCGAATAAAAAATATGCCAGGGGAATTTTTGGAGTTACTGATTACGAATACACTGTCACAAAAACTATTTTTTGGAGTCAAAATAAAAAAATTCAAGATGTCGGCTAAAATATGGAGGATGGAAATTTTTTCTAAAACAAGTGTTTTAAAAGGACAAAAAAATTGAGCATCTAGATGATGCTATACATTAACAAAAACACAATTTTTGAAAAAAAAAAAAATTATTGCTGGGCAACTGCAATAACAAAATGGCGACATTTTGTAAAAAAAAAAATGTGAAAACGCACATTGCTTCGGTCATAACTTCTTTATTACTTCCACGTCCGGTGGAAGTATAGTAACGACAAAAAATTTTTAAAAATTTTTATTGTTCAAATAGGCTTAGAATGTCATGAAACGTCGAGATTTTAAGTTTGAGTGGAAAAAAAAAATGTATGTCTGTCTGTCTGTCGGTCTGTCTGTGTCTGTCGGTCTGTCTGTGTCTGTCTGTAACTTTTTTTGTGCGCACGTTTACTCTGGTACACGTATGTATTTTAACGAGATCTGGAACTAGATTATATTTTCATCTTGTTCCGTCGAAGGGTTGGGGGTAAATTGGAGTAAATGGGGGTAAATAGGTAAATGAAGCAGGTAAGAGTCCAAAAAATTGGTATTTAGTGTATACAAGAGAAGCTAAGGTCTCAAAACATTTTTTGGCATTAGTCACCATCACCACCCCCACCTCATTATTAAAGGAGATGAGAAAAGATTATAATTTAGTGTGTGTATTGTGTACAAGAACCAAAAACCTCAAAGTATTTTTTTACTTCCCCCCACTACCCCCACCCCACTACCGATGTGGAGTATCGTTTTATGGGTTTTTGGGGTAGAGGATTTCAAATAATATATTATTAAAGATCTATAAACAATTATTTCCACATACAAAATGTTTTCGTTATGAGAGACTTGGATAGAAAATCTGGATGTGGAAGTAGTGATTCCTTGGGCAGCGGTTTTTTTATGATACAGAAACAACCAAAAAAATCATTTAAAAATCTGAATCTTTAATTTTGTTTCCTAGGAATTTTGATGGAAGTTTTATAGTTTCTAAGATATTCAGCATTTAAACTAAATAGGTACTTCATCCTATAATTTTTCGGATGCCACCTATAAACTTAAATATATCCGAAACTATTAATTCTACGTAAATATTAAAATAAAACAAATTTATTCTTAGTGTATAAGCTTTATTTTTAATACGTATTATTTTTTCGCTTAAACTAATATTTATTGAGATATTTGAAAAATTTTAAGCGTCTAAGTTATGCTATATGTTATCGAAAAACAGTATACGAGAATAATTTTTTTTAATTACTGACTATTTACATAAAAAGATGGCGGAGCATTTATTAAAAAAATGTGAGGAAGCAAATTGTTCTGTCATAACTTCTTTGTTTTTTAGAAATAGACAAAGAATCACTTGAAAGCCTAATTAATATTTTTTCATTTTGATCGTTAGTTTCTGAGATATTTAACATTTTAACTAAATACTTCGTCTTATAAACGTTTGGACGCCATCTTTATACTTCCATATCTCCGAAACCATTAATTTTACAGAAATTAGAAAAACACCAAATTAGTAGCTTTCTTATTTGTCTTTAGCATGTTTTCGCTCAAGATTCGACAAAAATCGTGTTAAAATACAACCTTTTTGAAGATAATGTCCCAATTTTCAAGTCGTTATAACGTAAAGACTATCAATTTAAATAGAGTTTCATAGAACCTTTCTTCTCAAAATCGGCTAATAGTTACGTCAATGGTAACTTAAACAGCATAACCAGAAGTATAAAATGGCACGTTTTCAGCCAGATCCACCGACAGTCATTTTTTGTTAAATCTGCCCCTGGAGGAGGTTGGAATTTCCCATGAAACACTACCTCTGAAGCAGTTTGCGCAATAACCAAAACACTTGAACTACACTCGAATACTTTCACTGCACGCGAGTTTCACCAACCGTGTTGGCACCATCTAAAGCTAACCTCCAGATGATAGTACAAAACAAATTTTCCCTAAAAAACCCTTTCGTCTGTTCGAGAAGCCACTGCGTGTTGTCGTAAACCCTCGATCTGTAGAGAATGTCGACACGTTTTGGGAAGGAATTACGAAACTACGAATACATTTAATGGCAACACTCCAGCATCACCGCACTAGGAGGATCTTTGCCGCAAATATATAAAAGATCCAGACGGAGTCAGGATGGAGGAAGTGCAATAAGCTCTTTCTGGCACCAAGAACTTCGCTGCCACTTGCCCAAACGGTATAAATAACTCGTGGTTGGACAAGGGGCAGCAAATTCCTGACTGGTTACTTATTTCCAACTACAAGTTATTTACCCGTATCTTGTATGCAAGGACATTAAGGTCAGTTGACTCGGTTTTCTGACAGATACATGAGCAGCGTTTTGGTAAAAAATATTGTGTCAGGCCACAAAGAGAACCTGTTGACAGATTGGAATATTACTCAGGATTATGTGCAGTACAAGCGCAAGCTATCAATGGCGTGGATCGATTATCGCAAGGCATTTGATGCAACAATCTCATGAGCTACTATTACACTTGCTCCAATGCCCTGGGGTATCAGCACCACTAGTGAGATACATCGAACAGCTGATGCCATCTTTGAGGACTCACGTATCCAAAACATCAGGTGCTCAGCTGGTTATGACAGAGCTGGTGATATTGAGGAGAAGAGTTCTCCAAATGGCTCCTTGCCTGAGGTCTTTTCCTTCACACATCTCACTGCTGCCGTTATCCTTTGGACGCAGCCAAACCTGCGGATACCGGAGTAGACCACTTAGCAATCGGAGGCACAAGGTCATCCATTTATTTTATATAAATAACGTGAAACTTCATGCTTACAGAGTAACTACAAAATGTTCAGAGAGTGGTTCAGGAATACACAGAGATAATTAGAATGGAGTGCGTAATCGTTCATGTCGAGAGAGGGTGATCCGGTGAATTCTCTGAATATGCGCAGCTCATACATTTGGATGCCGGTGTCCGCAACTAAAATCCTTGCTGTTTCGATTTCACTCTACCATTTGAAGTAGTTAAATGGACGGCAGTATAATTATTTAGAATTGTGTGGTTGTCACAAGGACAATAACATATTTATAATAAATTTAAATAGTAATAGTAGCGATGAAAGATAATTTTTCATATGAGCTAGCTTTGTGAATAATGAATAAATGCTTTCTATTTATTTACAGTAAATACATGTTATATCTTATAAAATAAATTAAAGCGTTTGCGATCTTTTGCTTTATCTAGGTGTTATCTATTTCAATCAAGAAAAAAGTCATTCAATTTTCATCCCTAACGAATATGTTTTTAATAGAAATAATTAACGATAATAACATATGAAAATATGCATTTACTTATAGTGTGTCCTACTTAAGGTGGGATGAAATAATCGAATGATCGTTTTTTTGTTATTTAGAGCATTTGCAGCCACAGTTTTGGATCATATTGCTATGTTTCAGATGTCGGTGCACAGCCAACTACTGTTTTTTTTTACTTCCCCAAAATTTTAAAAATCATATTAGGAACTATTTTAGTCAAAAGTTTGCATTATAATCTTAATTAGGACATTTTGAAACGCCTATTTACAAAATTTCATTTAAATAGGTCAAAAGGTATTTATTTCATTGAAAATCAAAGTTGAAACTAGAGCTATTTAAGTTTCTAGAAAAAAATTAAGCAGGCCTCGGAAAAAAACAATAGAATGTGGAAGAGAAAAAAAATATTTATTTTTAAAAAGGACAAGTGATAAAGTCATTGTTTAATTATGCATTTTTATGAAAAACCCTGTTGAAAAAGGATTGGCTTTCTCGGATATAAACAGATAGTTCTTCATAAAAATGTATACGAAAACATGTTCTGCACATGTTCATTCTTATTTAAAATAAAAAAAATAATGCTTTCCACATTCAGTTGATTTTTTTCCAAGACCTACTTAGCTCCTTATTAGAAAATTAAATTTTGCTTAACTTTGACCTTCACTAAAATAAATACCTTTTGACGTATTTAAATGAAATTTGGTATAAAGGTGGTTTAAAATGTAATAATTAACGCTTTTATATATTTTGATTTAAAAATTTTCTAACACGATTTCTCGAATTTTAGAGGCATAAAAAATATCGTAGTAAGCCATGCATCGACACCTGCAACATGGCAGTATGACCCAAAAATGTAATTTCCCGTATTCTACATAATAAAAAAAATCATTCGGTCATTTCAAAAAATAAAGGTTTTACGGGCTTGTGTCCACTTTAAGTGGACTGTATTAAAATGCGAAATTTGCGAATGCACCTTAATATCCACTGCCCTGCAGATTAAAACCTTAATAATAATTATATCAGCAGGATTTTGTGGTGCATTCTAATTTTTCTTGCAAGTTTTTATGCGTCAAATATCGCTTGGCGTACGATACAATAGCGTGGGCATAAAAAAACGACTATAATTTAAATATCTACATATCTGAACTGAAAGAGAGTTTTACTACGTAAGAATTTTTTTAAGAATGCAAGTGGTTTCCAAGAAAAATGTCTGACCTCATATGGCCGCCGCACCCTGTATAGTAAGTATATATATATTTAAATTTTGCAACAAAAGTTATTGTACGTTCAAGAAAAATGCATGACGTGCAGATAAATCGACATTTTTTAAATTTAGCAGAGAAGTATACAAGACTCTGACGAAGTAAAGAATTTATTTCAAATTTCTGAAATGTAGATGTGAAAAAAAAACCATTATTATTTGAGTGTGTATGTTTTGATACTGACGTTGTGGCGTTCTATTTTAATATGGCGAGTGACTTCTCATTTGAAAAGTCGGTCTCTTCAAATGAATGGTATGCTCCTTTGTTAAAATGTTAGAAGGAATAACAAAAAATCGTTTTTTATTATGCTTTATCGTTTAAGTATCACGCCTACAAAAGAAAGCTTGAAGAAATAAAAACCTGTGAGGTTGTATTAATTTTTCTCTGCTTACTAGCCTTGCAAAGTGTTATGCCCACATGTATTATCAATGAAAAATATTTTTTCGCCGATTGACAGCAAATACTAATATTGCTGACTAATTTCAATCAGCAAAGTGTCACTTTCCCTGCCTAGGCTGGAAAGTATTCACTTTCCAGCCTAGGCAGGCAAAATGATTGGTCAGCATGGCAACTAAAGATTTGACACTTTTTGCAACTGATATTTACTAAGAAACAATTACAGACAATTTCCAACAAAAATTAACAACTCATTTTTAGTTATTTTTAACATTAACATTAATATTGGTACAATTTTGAATAAACATTTTTTCGAAACTCGCATGAAATTTTGTAACATCAAACTTTGATCACTACGGTGACTATTGACATATGTCAACACGCAACAACTGCGACTTTTATGAATTTTTATTAAATTTATCACCACAATAAAATTAATAATAATTTAAATATTTTAAAATACATTTAAACAATCGGCGAAAAAATTATACGATCAAACGAACCTACTGAAGTGAAGTTCGATCGTAATTATATGAAGCGTCCAGTCCGAATATATATCTTGATTATTTACCATGTAGTCCGCTTCCAGCGGCAACCCTGCCTGCACCAGTGTACAAAGTTTCGAAAACAAACACCGGTGGACCCCCCCCCCCCCTGTTACCTCCGGCACCATTTAGCGGAAACTCACCATTCTTTTAGAGCTTCTACCGTTCATTATCAGCAATCAAGTGGGTTATAGGAGGGGGTGGGAAGATAATATATTCGGACTGGACGCTTCACATAATTACGATCGAACTTCACTTCAGGTAAGTCCGTTGATTATTTACCATGTAGTTGGTATTGCTGATTAATGAGCAGATCAATGCATATAAACAGAGCGTATAAGAAATCGATATGAGAGAGAAATCGATATGAGAGAGAAAAACGCAACACAAGAAAGGGTCCAAATAAACGTTAATATATTGATATTTTCATATTTTGGCAGCAGAAAGATTTAAGATTGATTTGGCAAAAACAGTCTTATCCGAAAAAGGGCGATTGTAAAACTTCGCAAATGTTGATGTCCGTTCCGACCATCCAGCCGTTTTATAGATTGTCTTTAGAGGTACTTTTTGAATGAGGCGGATGTCGATGCATGTCTCGTGGAATATGGCCTATATTTGGTGATATCAATCCCAGCTGCTGACAGCATCTTTTTAACCCATTTGCTTAACGTTTGCTTGTTTGCTATATTATCTGGTTCTTTCACTGTTAGGAAAAAAAATCCTGATCCGCTCTTCTAAGTGGTTTTGTTATGTCGATGTATTGTGTTAGGGCCGCTGCCACACATAGTTTTGGTTTTTCTTTAAAGTAAGGAATGTGCAATGTTGGTTGATCTTTATTAACCCCTGGAGTCTTGATGGGATCTGTAATGTTGATTAATGTGCCCTTGTTTGGACAAAAATCTGTCGACAGTAGATATATCAATCAATTTAAATTAAAAAAAAAATGGAAAATACCCTCGAGGCATTGTACTTTAGAGTAGTGTTGCGACAAAGTGGCTTTGGGTTAACGTAACCTAAAAATCGCAGATATTTTTCTATATTCCGCGTTTACCTCCTTGGTCGAGAGTCACAAATAAACGAAGTAGTGTTCATGTAGATTGGATACCAAATTCATTTTTATGGGATAATAAGTTAATCGCTTAAGTTTCTTGAATCGTTTTTAACGTATGAACCATAACCCTTTTAAGAGGTTAAAATAGGAGTTGAAGGTTAAGGTGAACATTCAAGATTTAAGTGAAATAAAGTTTAAGTGATCAAAAGTTGTTCTTCAGGGTTTTTTGATGCTGATCTCATCTTTAGTCTTACTCGCATCCTATCGATCCTTCGAAGGAAAGAAAAATTACGATATTCCAAATACACATCCCTACTTGTGTTTAAACTTGTACATTTTTCGCCCGAGTGTCAAAATTGATGAGCAGGTGGCAGAAATCTAAAAAAATTTTTTTTAATCAAAATTGATAAGCAGAGAGAAGGAAATGGAAAAAAAATTTTTCTCGAAAACGAAAATTGATTGCGCGCGCCTCTTCACGCATTGTAGGCTGTAGCGTAATTAGCCTTATGGATAATCCGGTCCTTCGAGTGTTGCTCTTTTTCTTTGCGAAAAATCAAATAAACACTAAACTAAGCGAGACACGCATGTTAAACGCGATTTAGGAACAGGTAGACATTACCAAGTAAATATAAATGTGAACTGAAGTCCCGTCAAGCGACGGCGATAATAGAGCGTTGCGTGGTGCGTGCCTTCAAAAATACGTTTTATATGGGAAAATGGGCGCAAAGTTTGATATATTTTCTGCTTTCAACTTTATTATTGTTATTATTTTTTTTAAGAATAATAACAATATTACGGTCTCTCGACGCCAGAGGCCTCAGGGGCCCCAAAAATGGTAAGTCGAGGGCCCACCGGGAAATTTCCCGGTTTCCCGGTGGTACAATCCGACGCTGGATATTCTGATGATGATTGGGTGCGGACATCACATTAGAAGTTAGCAACAAGTTTGTGAAATATTCAGTGAAAAAAATGTCCAGATAGATTGATTGCACAGTTTATTATTAGTGCAATTCGGGCAAATCATACAAAAGAACTCCGTGAGGGTTTTCATTGAATACATACAAATTTACGCACGGAGAAAATTTCAATTCGTATTGTTGACAGTAGCCCATAATAATTTTCACAGTAATCGTTTTCACATATCGATAAATTTGTTTGTACCCTCATAGGGTTCATTTGTCTGATTTGCCCCAATATGGAATAAGTTTCAAGAATATGATAACGTTAATATCTATTTATGTAACGAGTTACAGAAGACGTTATTTTATGTAACGAGTGGATGTTTGCGGGACGAGCGAAGCGATATCCCGCAAAATAACACGAGTTACACAAGATTGTCTTTCGAAACGTGTTACATACATGGTTTTTTCTAATTTTAAAAGTCTAAAAACCCTTTAAACATAAATGAAATAGGTGTATTTAAAGATCTTAAAAATTAAGTAATCTTTTTCATAGCTACCTTTGCTGCTATCACACATTATAATTTTATCTAACCCCGTTATGAAAACTCAAATTTTAAATGCATTTTTGACGTTACGAAACGTCACATTTTTCATAACTGTCATTTTCATTACATAACTAGTTACGTAAAAAAAATTTTACGTAACTGATTATTGAACCTATTTTCTAATTTCTTATATACTTCTTCATACCTACTTTTTGATTTACCAGGTGTTATTGAATTTACTGCTAAAGCCGATTGTTTTAAGTATATCAGATGGAATATCCATATCTGAATCAATCAATTTCAACTTAATTTGCTTCAAAAAATTCAGCAGATTGACAAGTAAAATTTGTTTATACAAACGTCAATCCGTACTAACGCTCAGGTATAGCGACAAACACAGAATTCATTTGTACGGCTGCAAGGGGTAGCTATGATTGGAACCGTAAGATAGTATTCAAAATAAATTGTCATTTCTTTTCTAATTTAGAGCGGGATTAGATAAAATTTTGTACTTAACATGTTATGAAAACAGTAATTTTACTTGACTCATGTAATTTGCAAAACTCGCTCGTTTCGCTCGCTCGTTTTGGCAAATATTACATTCGTCATGTAAAATTACTCTTTTCATAACTAGTCATGTATATAACTATTAATGTCAAAATTGACAGACGTTATTTAGCCAAGTTACAATATTATTTGAAATCCTAATTTGATAACATAAGGTAAATCTTATTAATGAAAAAGTTTTGTTAGCATATTTTGAAGGAAAGAAGAATTTAGAAGCTTCCACTTTATGGACTCAGTATTCCATTTTGTGTTGAATAAACATTGTTTCTTTTTCTTTTTGAGAGTTGTTTATTTTTTTTTGATGACATAACGAACTTCTCCTCACCAGTTACGTAAAATTTTACTTTTCATAACTGGTTATGAAAAGTAGGACGTTTTGACATTTACGTCAGTTTTGAAAAGTGTCACTATATATGTCAAAATTAGAAAAAAATATATTAGAGGTCGGCATCGCTTGACGTTTGTTAGTTTAGTGTTACATCACCTAATATCTCTAGTGAGGGTTTATAATAATTAGTAACGTTGGATGTTGTGGAATTAGCGGAAAAACTACAACAGAAGATACTGTGGTATAGAAGCATGAAAATCTTAATGCTTTAACATATCAACATCTGTTATTCCCTACAGTTAACCCTGGTTTTGACGTAATTTAACTCGATATCTAGTCATTATACCTTACCGCAGTGACGTCTTTATCATCAGTGTACGTCCAAAAAAAATCAAATTGACTTGTCTGAAGTTTCTTTTCACAAGTTCTTTGTAAGATAAACATAAATTTTAACCATTATTTCTGTCAAACTGTGTACCTAGAAATAGTCGAAATAGGTCGGATTTTGATAATTTTTTTTTAAATGTTTGTTATATCTAATTATTCAAAATCAGAAACATTTTAGCTGGGGCCAATTTAGGGGGTATTCAGGAAAAAAAAATACTGGAGCTGAAAGAGAATCAAATCTTGAGAAAAAAACGCTCTATGCAACTTTTCATTTAAATTGATAGTCTTCAGTTTATAACGACTTGAAAATCGGGACATTAGCTTGAAAAAGGAGGTATTTCAACACGATTTTTGTCAAATAACTCGAAAAGTATTGCATTGAGAGAAAACATGCTAGAGACAAATAAGAAAGCTACTAAATCGGAGACAAATCTCTTATTTTTCTAATTTCTGTAAAATTAATGGTTTCGGAGATATGGAGATATGGAAGTATAAGACGAAATATTTAGTTAGTGTTAAATATCTCAGAAACTATGGCACTTACGTCAACAATGCTAACAGCCAAAATGAAAGATTATTAATTAGGCTTTAGAAAAAATAAAATCCTTTCAAGTTTAGCCATTTTGAAACATTTTCAGAAAATTCGGAGAGGAGAAAATTTCAAGAAAACCTTGCTTCTGAAATCGATCGGCAATGTCTACATTTTCGGCGCGATTTCAGAACGAAAATTGCAGAATTTCAGAATTTTAGTCCGTTACTAAGAAACTATCAGAAAACAGACCGGAAAAGATCTGTTTGGCCAAGCAACGGTCAACAAAATGATCACGTACGGTTTTTCATGTATATTTTACACAGTAAATAAATACACGCAGACAAACCAACTCACATTGAAATTGCATTTATTAGTGAGCAGTTAGATTGTCATGAAGAAATGTTATGCATTAATACAAATTCCTTAATTTATAATATTGATTGTGACTTCAGAAAAAACATTTTTTTTAACAACGTATTAGTAACAAGCGACACCAAAAACCCCCACAAGCTTTTTTTTTTCATTGAAAATGCGAGTATCTACGAAATGTATGAATTATTCAAATACTACGGGAGCCCGCCCTAAGTGCACGTGCACCCCCCCCCCCCCCCTCGATCCTTGGGGACAATGTTTTTCATAAAAATTAAAGCCTAAGGAGCAATTTAAGACATGTCCTAAAAAAAAAATTGGCTGCACTTTCAAAATGTTTCGTCCGTTTAAAAAAAAAATTGCAAATATGGTTTTTGTCATTTAACACAAAAACTAAAAAAGATGGAGAAAAACTTTCTTCACAAAAAACAAAGTGCATAAAATTTTCTACAATTTTGTTCCTATACAATATTTGGATAGGAGTTACCATTTTCCAGATAAATGATTCAGCTCTTAAAGTAAAATATAAAATTCAATATAAAACGTAATACTACGGGAGCCGACCCTAGCAGTCCGTGCACCTCCCCAATCCTTGGGGACAATGTTTTCATAAAGATTAGAGCCTAAGGAACAATTTAAGACATGTCCTAAAAAAAAACTGGCTGTACTTTCAAAATGGCGTCCGTTTAAAAAAAAATGCAAATATTGTTGTTGTCATTTAACACAAAAACTAAAAGTGCATAAAATTTTCTATAATTTTGTTCCTATACAATATTTGGATAGGAGTTACCGTTTTCGAGATAAATGTCTGCAAATTACAATATTATTATTAATTTTTTTCAGTTTATTTTATTCATTTATTACGTTAATAATATAAAGTTATATTATACGCCTTACAATAATTGCCACAGTTATTTCCTCTAAATGATTTACCGATATATGAATTTCCATGTTTTCTTAATTTTGGACTCATTTATCTGGAAAATGGTAACTCCTGTCAAAATATTGTATAGAAGCAAAATTGTAGAAAATTTTATGCACGTTGCTTTTTGTGAAAAAAGTTTTTGTCCATCTTTTTTAGTATTTGTGTTAAATGGCAAAAACAACATTGGCAACAGTTTGTTTTAACATATGGCCGCCATTTTGAAAGTACAGCCAGTTTTTTTTTTAGAACATGTCTTAAATTGTTCCTTAGGCTCTAATCTTTATGAAAAACATTGTCCCCAAGGATCGGGCGGGGGGTGCACTACAGCTGGGGAGGGCTCCCCGACGACTAAAAGCATAAAGAAAAAATTCGCAATTTTCCAAATTAGAATCCAAAAATTTTATTCCGCTCGCCGGAATATCTCTGATTTCAAGTAATTTTCAAGTAATATAGTATAATAAATAATTTTTAAAAAGTTTCATCATAATTGGTACTGTTCCTGAGAATTCTGAAGTTTCGCCGATTTGTAGGCTTCATTGACCCGACTAAAAACATTTGTTTGCGACGCTTACATCTTTTCCGCTTAATGTACACACCTATAAGTAAAACTTAGTACGATATAAAAACTATTATTTCCAATTGAAATATGTGATTTGTTGACAACATGCCTAGATTGTGGGAAAGATAACGCATGAGTTAATTGGCTATAAATAAATTATTAATTAATTTCGGTCATACATTCGGTAGCAAAAAATTAATTCTAAATATAAAAAAACCTGTGTTTACATGACACACTGAATATGATTATTTAATGAGTTATTATTAATTTTTATGTGTTGTATGGTTGTGTGTAAACACTACAATATGAATCTATAAAGAGGTATTGAAGGCGTTGCGCAATGGTTTCCCCCACATGACAAAAATAAAAAAGCTACAATTTCTTTTTAAACGGCGCATCATAATGCGCCGATGATAAGGATTTGTAATAGTATAAATGTCATAGTCGTTTGATGAAATACGTCCACCGTCCGATGAAGACACCCTACGGAAGAGACATGACGATCATCCAACCACCCACCCAAGACCCTGCGGGTACCGGACAAACAACCGTCCAGTACCTGTAATCACCCTGGCTCCGGGCAGACCGAAAATGCTACCAAAGCATTTAGGTCTGCCCTTCCTCGAGCTACACAGCTCATCCTTACCCTACCGACGATCCGGATGACAGGATGTCAGTTTTTATTCTGTGTGCCGGCAGTCACTCCTGCCAAAAGCCCAAAAACACCCTACTGACCGATGACTACCCCCCGGGGCACAAGCTGGCGAAGAGAAGAAGATCAAGACAGAAGAACGCCAGAAGAGGCCTTAGTCAGCAAGGTCCAACGAGCCAGGACCCAGGGAGGTGGGCCGAAATCTTCTGCACCGCTCACATTTTTGAGTGAGGCCGAAGTAAAGTAAGCTCGCCCGCCCTGCACGAGGCAATAATCCTGCCCGGCCCCAGTTATCCGAGACCGACATCTATAGCCAAGAATATTGGCGAAATACGTCATTTCGTGAAAAGCCTAGGCAGTACATGAACTGCCGGCATATCTTGTAAATTCTTGAGGTCGCACAATCTGCCTAGACATTTCGTAAAACGCCGTGGTCGTCTCGGCACTTGACGTTTAAAGTCATTCTACACGATCTGGCGCAAATTAGAAAGGCAGATTGTGTTCTATTACTTGCTGATTATTTGTTTTGTTTGTTATGGAAAGTAAGAGTGAAAAGACTTGTTCAGTGATCATTACAAAGAGTACTATGAAGCAAAGCCGGATAAATGACCGTATACCGTCGGAAAATTAAACGAGGTGCGAGAAATATTCAATTAATTTTGAGGTTAGGTTAGATTAAGATGCTATATTCGTAATTCGTAATTTCGTTAGCAATCTAAAACTTGAAACGTACCGAATAAATATGAACCTAACCTCAAAATGAATTAACCATTCATCTCTTTGTAACTATCACTGAACAAGTCTTTTTCACTCCTAATTTCCATAATAAACAAAATAAACAACTCAACATGGTTTCCGAGCAAATAAATCGATAGAAACGACAACTAACTTAACCCCAAACACACAACACAGCAAAATCTGCCGGGTATCAGTCACTTCATGAACAGTCAACATATAATTTGCGGCAGATTGTGTAGAACGACTTTAAACACAACGTGCCGAAATAACCACGGCATTTCACAAAATGTCTAGGCAGATTGTGCAACCTCAAGAATTTGCCGGCAGTTCATGTACTGCCTAGGCTTTTCACGAAATGACATATTTCATCAAAAGACTACTACTATACGACATAAACATTTTGTCGTTATTGAAACTCCGTCATTTCTTTTTTGTAGTCGGAAGTGGCCACATTATAGAGCGCTAATTAAGTGTTATCGATGTGTCTCTGTACCCACTTTGTTTGTCGTGCCAACTTCTGGAATAGTGATATTTCTGAAAGTTTTTTGCAATGGAATTTCAAGATGATATGTTGATCAATGTTGTTATTTTGAACATTTTTTATTTAGTTATGCAATATTAGCCTAAGGATTAATTGCATTTTTAGACAATAACGCTTGCTCTGTAACTTCAGATAGACTTTAACTAATGATATTAATGAGCCATACATTTGAATTTGCTACTGTAATGAATAATGAATCTTCAATTTATAGAAACAAAAGGAATTAGCTGCGTGGTTCTGTATTTGTGGTCACGATTTATGCTATCATAGACATTTCGTGGCATGTATCTACAAATGCAACAAGCGCTTTTTATGAATTTAGCCCCCCCCCCCATATAGGAAATTAAAAACATTTTCATGTTAAAACTGTTTTAGGTTTATTAGAATAACAAAATGTCTGGTATTCATCGTGTATATTATTTCTTAAGTATATTTAAACATTAGTTAATAATTAGTATAAGACCTTTAGCATCATTAGCTTTTACTTAATTGTATGTGTAGATATGCGATAACATAGCTTTCTTAGTTGTATCCAAGAAAATATGTTTTTATGTAAACATTTTCTTTGTCTAAATAAAACCAATAACTTTTCTATGTTCTGGCTATTTTTTGTCTAATTAATACTTTACTCAATGCTATATAAAATGTTGCCAGTGTATTTAGCTTCCCTTAAATATATTATTTGTTGCTGTCTTAGTGGATAATATCATGCCATTTGTGAATTATTTTATTAATACACATATTTTATCTCTAAGTCGTTGCATTCTACTGCATTCCTTAGAAAATATATCTTATCAGATTACTCTGTATACGGATGCTTCTAAGTCTCATTTAGGCACAGGATGTGCATATTACAGCCCACAAGAAAATGCCCAAGCCTTGTATAAACTCCCTTCGGATATGTCGATTTTTTCTGCAGAAGCCTTTGCTATACTACAGGGCATAAAATATATTATGTCTAAAAATATACCGTTTTCCGTCATCCTCTCTGACTCACTCTCCGTTCTAACAGTCATCAAAAATAGCTATAGCCCAAGCACTATTTTAGACCCATTTGTTACAAAAATTAAATTACTCTTGGCCAAATGGAAAGCAAATGGTGGGCTTATCTCGTTTGTATGGACTAAAGGGCACAATGGTTTACAATATAATGAACTGGTTGATACATTAGCTAAAAATAGTATCTACTTTGGATCCGACATAACCGATGATATAAGTTTGAATGATTGCTTTAATGTTTTTAAGACAAATATGAAAAAAAAATGGGCTCACCTCTGGCGACAGTTTTGCTTTACATCTCCTACAAGATATTCATTTATTCATCCGGAAATACCGATAAAGTTTTGGCACGACGATCTAAATATTCCCCGTAAGTACATAACCATTATAAATAGATTAAAATTTGGACATGGATGTTATCCAGCACACCTTGCCAGACTCAATTTAATTCCATCCAGTTTATGTGAATATTGTAATACCGAGGGTAACTTAGATCATTTAATGTTTAACTGCCAAAAATATATGAATGAATGCAACACCCTGTATACAAATTTAATCATAAGCGGAGTCATGGCTCCATTCAACTTACTACATGTTTTGTGTCTAAACAAAGTAGAAATACTGAAATATATAATTACTTTTCTCAGTAGAACTGGAGTTAAAATATAGAAAAATTTAGGCTGTGTAATACATCCTATCGTCTAACCTCATGTTGTTCTCCTTTCTTACCGAGGCCTTACCCTGTTTGTATAAGAACATTAAAAATGCCTTGATCGGCCCCTAGGCGAGAAACGTGTGTCCCTGTCTACTTTCCTTCAATTGTCTCAAGTTCCATTTAAATGTATTTTTCCACATCTGGTCTTACCTTCAATATTTTGTTTCTGGCTGATTGGACTAGCTCCACAGTGCCACAAAAAAAAAAAAAAAAAAAAAAAAAAAAAAAACACATATTTTATATGAAACTGAGTAGTTTTTATTCTTCGTCGAATACGTGGCTCTCCTTATTTTCTCAGAAGAGCCTGTCGCTGGAATATCACGTTTCTGACTTACGCGATTTCAGAGATACGGATACCCTTTAGACCATCTGCCACCACCGTTTTCATCCCTTCAAAAAGTGAAAATCGAAATTTCGTCTTACTCGTGTCTAATAGATTCCAATACAGAGTATTTTTCCAAAATTTCAAGCTTCTAGGTCTAACCGTTTCTGAAAAGCTTAAAAACCTCCCCATTCCCGTTCACCCGTTCGGTGGGTTTCGCTTTGAAAACCATCGAATACGTGTCTCTTTATTTCCCCAGAAGAGCCCGTCGCTGGAATATCACGTTTCTGACTCAAGCGATTTCAAAAATACGGGTGCGCTTTAAACTATCTACCACCACCGTTTTCACCCCTTCAAAAAGTGAAAGTCAAAATTTCGTCTTACACGTATCTAATAGATTTCAATAAATAATATTTCTGTCAAATTTCACAAAATTTCACCGTTTCCGAAAAAGCCTAAAATTTCAACTCCCTTTTTCACCCTCTTGGGGGTCGAATTTCGAAAAATCCCTTCTTAGTGGTTGCCTACATCATTCGAGAAAACTCTATGCAAAATTTGAAGTTTCTAGACCCAGAGGTTTTAGCTGTGCGTTGATAGATCAGTCAGTGAGTGAGTCAGTCAGTCAGGGTATCTTTTATTATATAGATTCAAATTTCCATACAGATACTTACTACTCATACAGAACTCTTGATATAGTCTGCAGTTTTATTTTTAACGATGTTAAATTTGTACTTCTTTTAATATCGATAAGTAGGTTGTACAAACATCGACACGAGCATACCTTCAATCAACACAATTATTTTTTTTTATTATATTTTTTTGCTATCAGCCTGTTTTGTTAAAATTTTTGCCGAGTCTCAGTTTATTCCATGTCCGTTCGCCCAAGCGTATTCGCAAATCTTCGACTGACCTACCGGCGCTGTAGCTCAGTAGGCTAAAGCGTATTGTGCGGGGAATATGCTAGTCGCACTGTCTGTTGTGTACTGCCTGTTCGAGCCCTCGCTTCGGCACCTACAATATCGCATTCTTCCTAATGTAATTGTTGTGCTCACCCAATATTACATAGAATGGTCTGAATGATTCACCCACATAATATTTGTCACACCCATTCGGAATACTGTAAATGCAGTAATTTTGCTCAGGGTTTAACGATTTTTCTTTTGTTAAAATATATCTCAAAGTATTGCTCGTTTGAAATATCGTCCGTATTTTTTAGTAAAATACTGAATAAGTGTATTTTTTTGTAGATCTTAATGACATTAGAAGAAAGCAATATGGCATAGAATTCTAAAATGAAAAACAGAAAAATTAAGAGAAAGCCACAAATATCATTTAGGACATTGTCATTTATTGATAAGAAAATGGCCAATTATACTTATCTTTTAAATTACCTATTGGCCATTTTCTTATCAATAAATGACATTGTCCTAAATGATATTTGTGGCTTTCTCTTAATTTTTCTGTTTTTCATTTTAGAATAGACCTTTAATAGACCTTTAATACATTAGCCGCCGCGATCCCCAGACCTCACGCTGCTAGATTTATTTCTATGGGGGACAATTAAAAATAACGTTTATAAATCAAGAGCACAAACAAGAGACGCACTTTGCGATCACATTAGAGTGGCTTGCCGCAATATCATCAGACAAACTGTGGAGAAACTAATTAATAATAATCGACGGCGAAAAGAAAAGTGCATAATGGAAAGTGGTAGTCTAATTGAGATGCATAAAATTTAGTTTCATTTGTAACCAATAAAAATGATACAAAGAGTTCCTTTCCTTTAAATTTAAATTTTTAAATTTCGTTATTTTAAAAACTTATTTTTAATGTTTTGGGCCACCCTGTATTACTATCATGACCAAAATTGGTACAATAGGTATATATGTGGTCCTGAATAAGAATTCTAAATATTCTGAAAAAAAAAAATCCTAATAGTACTTCTCAATACATATTTCGCACTTAAACAATGGTTGTAGTTGGCCGTGGATTTAAGTTCCGGAATTAATAGAACATATTCTAACGCCTTTTTGCGAGATCTACATAATAAAAAAAAAAACATAAAAATCGGTTAATAAATAAAAATTTTACAGGGGTGGCTAGTCCTTAAGTGGGACACAGTTGTATATTACCTGATTTTTGTAGAACTATTAGATCTACTTTATTGCTAACATTTTGTGTGGTAAAAATTTTGCTACGGAATATATGTTTCCATTTTCAATTTTAATTCCACATCCAGTGCTAGTAACGCAAAAAAAAATAGAAATTGGAATTGAAAATTTGTATTGTTCAAATGGGCTCAGAATGTTATGAAATGTCGAGCTTTCAAGTATCTAAAAAAAAAAAATTCTGTCTGTCGTTCTATAGGTCTGTCTGTCGTTTTTACCTTTCTTTACTCATTTAAAAACCTGGGAAAAAAAATCATAACTTTACCTCGTTGACTTTTCAATTTGTTTCAAGAAGACAAAAAATCAATCTTCCCCTTAAATGGTTTGTCCAAAATATCGTTCATATTTCTCTGTGTTAACGTACAGATTAAATACGTAGTTAAAAATGTATTATGTAAGTAATGTAACATTTTCGGTGAAATGGAAAACATTAAATTTCTCGTTCCGCACAGCAGTTTGATTAAACATCAGGAAGTAAATGCATTAATCAATGAATAAAGAAAGAATATGGGTTATAGATTACGTAATTGCAAAATGCCAAAGCCTGGTTATTATATATAATATGATCATTATAATAAATTCTATAATTTCACGCATAATAAATAAATAACGCGAGAGTTCCTCAAAAAGTCCCACGAAATATGGAAATATCGTAATAAATATTTTGATTAAACTAACAAGATATATTTAAAAATAATTCGAACCACCTTCAAAAATGAAATAATTACACAGCCACACAAAAAAAAAAGTGGTCTGGCCTGCGGACCAGACCAGTGTATTCATATGTATTTGGACCCGCTGAAACCGAATCCGAAGTCAGAATTGTCAGATTGGTTCTTATTTCACCCTCAACTCCAAAAAAACACCCCCCCCCCATAAAGGAGTGGTCTGTCCGGTGGACCAGACCAGTGTATTCTTATGTACTAGGATCCTCTGAAGCCGAATCCGAAGTCAAAATTATCAGATTCGCTCGTCTTTCAGCTCTAACCCCAAAAAGTACCCCCAAAACAAAAAAAAAAGTGGTCTGACCTGCAGACCAGATCAGTGTATCCTCATGTATTTGGACCCTTTGAAACCGAATCCGAAATTTTGCCGAACCTCTTCTCCTAAGAAGAGTAGGGATCTTTTACATTTAATAGAATAGGGGCCGCCTGCTTTACATCCCCTCCGAATATAAATCTATTTTGTTGAAATTCAGTTCACAGCACTGTACCCATTTGTTAAATATTTCTGGGTGGTTCAAAGCCTCAAATCAAATGGATTTCATTTACTAATAAAATGCTGTCTTTCATGTGCCATGGTAGCCTAAGCATATTCCTTTTTTATAATTATGATTTGAAGGCCACACAAAAATAAAAGTTCTGTGCAGCGGACCAAATTATATGGATATGGTGTATTTTTCAACGCTGAATCCGAATCCGTGGTCAAAAAAAAATCTATAGTGTCAGTTTTGTTTTTTAGTCAAAAACATCCCTTAAAATTGTGTAAAATCATAGAAATAATGTAATAACTTAATGAAGTGTGAAAAATGGTAGATGTTTTGAAGTCGAGAGTGAAGAATATAAATTCGAGCCACAGCAAGTTATTTCTATAAATTAAACTGAAATCCGCCCTTATGGGGGAGTGAAAACTACCGCTAAAACTCAAAAGACGCAGGTGAGTGTAAATAACATGTACAAAGGACAAATATTTGTATCTCTTAGTGCAAAATATTTTACTCTGGTGCGACAACCAGACATTACACCCGAAGGGTGGAGAATCAACCCTATGGAGGGTTAAAACTACCTCCACCCCTCATAAACGGGGAAAAAAATTGAGGCTTTTGTAGTTTTAAGCAGGGTGAACAAATATGGGGCGAACTCGTTCCAACCACCGACACATAACTAGAGTCTACCCTTAGTAAGAGCTACCCCCATGCTCAAATGATGCATATAGGTGCTATTGAAATTCGGAAAGGGTCAAATACTTGTAGCTCATTGTGCCAAATATACGAATCTGGTACGACAATCACTCAATCTTAATAAGGTTAAAAATTACCCCATTGGGGACGAATTTCATTACTTCTAATATCCTGGAACAAAAATTCAGGAATATGTAGTTTTAGGCAGGGTAGATAAAAATGGAGTAAATTCATACATTAAGCATTGACCAGTTGTGTTTTATTTATTATACCATATCTGCTTATTCAACTGTTTATCTTAACATTTATCAACTTATCTATCTTTTAATCTGTGTAAAGCTATTATTTTTCCTATTTATATCGTACTTTGGACCATCAATCCAAATACTTTCTTTTCTTATGATTTTTCTCTCTTATCTTCAAAATATCTTTTCCCTAGTTTTCTTTCCTATTTTTTTAGCCACACATATAGGATGATATCTCTTCAGTGACCATTTTTTTCTATCTATGTAAGCTATATACCTAAATTAACTAAATTTCCGTATATCTATTTCCGTCCGTATATGGGGGTAGTTTTTATCCTCCACCCCAATTGGGGTGATTTTCAACCTTATTAAAAATATTTGGTGGTTGTCGTACCAGATTTATATATTTGGCACAATGAGCTACAAGCATTTGACCTTTTCCGAATTTTAACAGCACCCTCAGTCTCTATTCATGTATTGGTGGTTGGAATGAATTTATTCCATATTTGTTCACCATGCCTGAATTTTTTTCCCGTTTTGAAACCTATGAGGGGTGGAGGTAGTTTTAACCCTCCATAGGGTTGATTCTCTACCCTTTGAGAGTAATGGCTGGTTGTCGCACCAAAGTCAAATATTTTGCACTAAGAGATACAAAAACTTGTCCTTTGTACATGTTATTTACACTCACCTGCGTCTTTTGAGTTTTAGCAGTAGTTTTCACCTCCCCATAAGGGCGGATTTCGGTTTAATTTATAGAAATGGCTTACTGCGGCTCGAATTTATATTTTCCACTCTCTACTACAAAACATCTACCATTTTTCACACTTCATTAAGTTATTACATTATTTCTATGATTTTACACAATTTTAAGGGATGTTTTTGACTAAAAAACAAAATTGACATGATAGATTGGATTTGGATTCAGCGTCGGAAAATATACCATATCCATATAATTGGGTCCACTGCACAGAACTTTTTTTTTGTGTGGCTGTGTTATCCATCAAATAAATGATAAATAATATACACTCTACAAAGTAAAACAAATAACATTTATTATTATCAAGTACATTGGATCTCTTCATTCAACCACAATTAACGCCAGAAAGTCTATACATAACCTAAAAGTAAAATTTATAAGAGAATTTTCGAATTCCCATTTTAACAATGACTGAGAAGCTTTTCCATTAATATCAAGAGAAATATTTCCTATAGGGTCCGACACAGATGTAATTCTTCTGCCAATAGTGCCAATCGTCATAACTCGAGTAATAAATGAGCTAGGAGACAAAAAAAAAGCAAAATACGTGTCTTTCAAAGAGGTGAAAATTACTTTTAGTTATAAAATCTCAATATATGGCGCGCATACCATGTAAAACGCAAAAAACCGTAAACAAACGTGAAAAACCGAGAAAATTGAATTTTTCAATATGGCGCACCATTTCAAACAATCTGAAAAAATGAAACTAGTGTTTTATAATTGGAAAAAATGGCTAAATAAAATTTGGTGTACATAATAATTAACTACACTAAAATCACATTTTAGTATTTTCTACATGCTTCAATAAGCCATGAATCTCTTTAATGACCTTAAATGACCTTGAAAAAATTCCCCAAAAGAATTTTCTAATAGCCCACCTTCATGGAAAATTTCAGATTATTCGCTCAAGCCTGTCGTTACAAAAAATAAAATAAAAACAAAAAACACTTTTTTAGCCCCTCGCGGGGGGCAATGAACCTATTGACCTAGTTTTGAGGTCAAAATAACACTTTTATCCCGATTTATTTAAAAATCCAAGCTTAGGACATTTCACCTATCTTACCCAGGGATACCCTTTATAAGAAATTTGGTAATGAAAATTTCTGGCATCCTTTGATTACGAGTCTGATGTTAAAGCAAAACGACGGATATTTTTTTTCCTTTAATATGTACAAGCTAAATATAAGATCACTAATTAGAGAATATTATTTACGTATTAAGCAAATCAAAACATACACACTTTTCTATTTATTATGAAATTACCCATTTTCTGTATATTGTTGCCCTAATCTGGGCACGCTAATGTACTAGTTAGGTAAATACTTTAAAACACTTATTATTGCAGAATCAATCAAAACAACTACTCTTCTATCTAGTATTGAATTACATGATAGGATTTTTAGTATATTAAAGCAAAAAAATATATTAAAAATACCTACCTAAATCATTTAAATTCAGTCATTCACACTTTTTTATTCAATATGAAATTATCTACTTTCTGAATATTGGTACCTCATTCTGGTCACGCTAATATACTACTAAGGAAAACACTGGAAAACGCTCATCATTGGAAAACCAATCAAAACAACTATTCTTCTAGCTAATACTGACGAAGTATTAAGAGTAGTTGTTTTGATTGGTTTTTCAGTTATGAGTGTTTTCCAGTGTTTTCCTAAGTAGTATATTAGCGTGACTACATTAAGGTACCAATATACAGAAAATAGATAATTTCATATTAAATAAAAAAGTTTTTTTAGTATATTTTTTTGCTTTAAAATGCTAAGAATCCTATCATGTCATTCAATACTTCATCAGTATTAGCTAGAAGAGTAGTTGTTTTGACTGGTTCTGCAAAAGTGAACGTTTTAAAGTATTTACCTAACTAGTATATTAGCGTGAAGAGATTAGGGCAACAATATACAGAAAGTAGGTAATTTCAAAATAAATAAAAAAGTGTGATTTCCTTAATACCTACATAAAATTCTTTAATCATGATGAAAGCAGATAAATAAAAAAATAACTAATTGTAAAAATAAGATCACTAAAACGGGCAAAAAATTGAACCGCCTTTAAGAAAACTCACTAATATCGACATTGAAGCCAGTTTAAAATATGTTTAATATTGTTGTTGTAAGGCTAAATTAATAGGACGATGACACGACATTTAATTTCTTAATTTTTGATGACCTTTTCTTGGAGGTAAAATTTTTTTTCCAAAAATGTTTGTCACATACTTATACGAGAATAAACTTCAGCTATCTTGTAAAACGTCAGGAAATGAAATTTAAAAAAAATGTCTTTAGAATTAGACAATAAAGTGAGTGTGTTTTATGAATTCATTAATTTTTTACACATATTCTAATTTTAAAATCAAATACAGCAAGAAGCATGTAAAAATCACGAAATTATAAAACATTTAAATTTCGATTAATAGCGCTTATAGAATATTTCTTTATACTGAACAGTGGTCTTATCTACTCTCGGAGATAATTATTATTATAATGATATTCGAAGAAATACATTAGAAAGTTAAATCATAATAATACGAAAGTAGTTAACTATACAAAAAGAATTATGTAAACACTAGGAATATGGCATTGCTCTTTCAAGTTTTTTTCTTAAATTTTACATATATTAAACTTCAAGTCATACATACAACAACGTGCTTAACTAGCATTTCCATATATTAATGTTAATATCTTTAATTTACCATATGCAAATCCCTTAATTAATTAATTGTAAGGTTTGTCTCAATGTAAAAAGCTATCACTCATTTTTTCTATTCACTCTGCTTCATTGTATCCGTATATTGATATCTAATAATTCTAATGTAATTTATGTTAAAAAAAAGTGACAATGCAGATGTAGGAATAGTTTAATAAACAGCACCTGCCAGCTAATGTTTCTTTATGTGTCTATTAGTGAATAACGATAATAAAAAATGTAACAAATACAATCGTTTACGTATGTTTTGAAACGTATGTCCACTACATCCAGAGCTTAAGAGCTGTTCAGCGATGATATGGATTCTTTTGGCAGATTATGATCTCCGTACCATTTCTATAACTGTGACTTCTGTTTGGAACAGTATTCAAATCATACAATTTTCACCATTGCATGATGTGAAGGGTAGTTAAAGATATAAACAAAATCGGTAATCAGAAGACATGGAAAAAATTATGAGAAACAGAAAACTCCAAGATTTCTATTTGCCTGAAGAAAAAAAAAACTCCAAAACGTCGTGTGTTGCTTAAAACATATCCGACATGTACTTTATTTTCTAGTGTCTCAGTTCCAATTTCATCGATCACATTTCTACTTTAACAGATACTTGATTACGATTTCCATTCGCAGGGCAATCTGGTTTCCCCAGTGTCGATTTTTTATTATGCGAGACGGGGCAACGATGGCAACTGCAGATGCGCTGATGTATGTGCGTAGACATATACAAGACATTATTCAAAATGAAATATAATTTGGAGGAAAATTTATTGTTTTGGCAGGAGCTTTTATAAAAGTTTTACCAGTAGTTTCAGACGAATTGCGCCAATCAGTGGTTCAACACTGTTTTAAAAATTGCTCCCTACGATATTTTTAAAATTTTGAAACTTTGAAATTGAATTTTCTTTGGCAAATTCCAGGTGATGAAAATAGAATTGAAATACCATCTGAAATAATTGCAAACGAGGACGTTATTACATACATATTTGGCGACAGTTTATCAACTAACTCTCAGTTGTCCTAAAGTTGTAATTTTAGTTAAATAAAAACGAGTATTGTTGTTGAAATCAACAACAAAATTATACTTCTTTTACCCGGAGGCAATAATGGCAACTGCAAATACACCAATGTATGTTCATAAGAATTTACAAGACATTATGCAAAGTGCACATCTCGCAAGTTGTTTTGGCCAATAAGTGCTATGCGTATAGTATATTAGTTAATCGGTCAAAATTTACCAACAATGAGTTGTGGAACGATTGATGATTGAAGACAAGCTAAAAAGAAACACTGAAAGTTGATATACAACCTGTTTAATAATGAAGAACCTGGAAATCTAGTAACTGCAATAATGGGTCAACATAATGAACCAACAATTAGCAAAGAAGAAATCATAAACTCAATCGAAAAGCTGAAAAGCAACAAACCATCAGGGTCTGATAACATGCCAGGGATCTCGTCAAACTTATAGAAAAACAGTTCCTTGATGTCTTTGTTGAGATATTTAATTATGTCTACGACTCGGAAGCTATCTTAAAGGATTTGTCAGCATGGAAGAATGATCTACTGGTACATTAAATCAGTATATGATTATAGTGCTGTGACATACACATGCGATTTTATAGAAAACTTATAATCCTAGAGAAAAAGTTTCAAATGAAAAAGTTCCAGGCGATGAAACTACAATTATAATGCCTTCTAAAGTCTTTGCTAAAGATACTATTAAAGAAATATTTGGTGACAGTTTATCAACTGTTAATAACTCAGGGTTTTCTAAATTTTCAATTTTACCTAAAAAGAACGAACACTCGATGACATCAACAACAAAATTATATCTCTTTTATCCGGAACAATAATTGTATTGGATTATGAGAATGATATTTTACAATTTCCTTCAAAATTTTTCAATACTTTAAATTTTACATTGCTTAACAATGCTTAATATTAAAAATAGGGACAATTGACACTCTCTTGCGAAATATATATGTGCCTAGTGGTTCAATAAATGGAACAATACCAATACCGCATACTATGAACAGTTTGTATTTTGCCGAAAGAAACATACCTCACATTAAATAGTGCCTAAAAAGAAGCGTTACAAATTGAAAACTTTTTTACAAGGAGTTCCTTTAGTCAATTTTTTTCTATGACTACATCGAAACGTGTCAATTATGAATCTTTCATTGGTTGCTAAATCTAGTACATTAAATATAAATTTTTATTTCATATAGTTAACCTATCTTCCTACAAAAATGGGGAGGTTCAGTAACTGGTTCAAAATCGAAAAGATAACACTGAACGAAGAAAAAATAGCAAGGATATTCCAACACAGACATACACAAAATATAGTCGCTGTACTAAGCTTCGTTTAATTCACTTATCACTTAGAATGTTGTTATTTTCCTAATTTTAAAAACATTGGAATGTAGTTAAGCATTTCGTGGACAATGTTTGTATAATAATCTGTAGGAAAAATAAGCTAGTTTCTATCGAAAATATTTTGAGGCCTTACAGATATTTTAGAATCACAGAATAAAATATTTTTTTAACATTCGATAGCTGAAGCGTTCGTAGAAATCTATTTTTGCTCAAAATATTTCAGCTAACAAAATATAATTTAGTAAATTAAAATTATAAGTTTAAACAACTCTTCTTTATTTATTTTCAATAGCGGGAATGGACAAATAATCATTGGCATTAGCATGTTCTGTTAATATTTATACATTTGTCATCGCATGGTTGTATTATTAAAAAAAATATATAGAATATGTAAATTGGTATCAATGATGTTATCATTATTGAGGCTTATATTAGAATTAACAGTTATAATCTTTAATACAAAAAAATAAATGGAAGACTTCTGCGGTCTATGCATTACTCTAGTTGGCTGCCCTTTGCAATATGGCACGCCATCTGTTGCGATTGCCTGTTAAGCAAATCTCCTTCCCATCAACTCCTTGTTGATGGCAAAGCAATGTTTTTGAGGATGACCTCTTGGCCTTTTTACAACTGGCAAGAAGAGATTAGAATTAAGGATACATTAAAATATCTCTGTGTTTCTTTGCAATTTCATTTAATTAAGATCTGATTGATATTTATTATTCATTTTTGAACGATCTGCATCTGTCAAAATAATTAGAAATACGTCAATACCGTCTAAAATTTTTTCCAGAGCGTATGATTAATAAAACGACATTGGTATCTACCGTAGAACTTAAAAATGTAAGAAATATAGAGGGTGTTCCATTTAAAATAATTAAGTTGGTTGCCTCTTCCAATCTTACAAAGGTGTAGAAAGGCCACTGAAATATATTTATATAATTAAAAGATTCCGACTTTATTTTCGAAATTCCGACTTTAATCTCGGAGTTTCGACTTTAATCTAGGAATTCCGACTTTAATCTCTCTGTCTTAATATTTGTGTAGCATTGAAGCCACCCCCAATACCATCACCACCCCCTTCTGCACTACTAATGTGCCATATCGTTTTATTGGTTTTTGGGGTAGACGATTTCAAATATTATATTATTAAGAGTATAATCTGCGGTCAGTGAAATGAAGAAACGAATTATTCGGCTTATTTTTGAAGATAGAAACTTCAAATTTTGTACGTATGTATTAAAATATATATTCTAGTTCGTCACGTTTTTATTTTTTGTTTTAGTCAAAAACACGTGATCAACGAAAAAATGGACGTCGAAAAATTGGAATTTACAAAAAACGAAATCGTGACGACCTAGATAGTCCATAATTAATTACGTGGATAAAATATAACCTCTTGTTTTTCAAACATAGATTCAATAAATAGTTTCCAATTTTGCCGTCAATAGATGGCACTCGCCTCGGCATTCGCATAGCTTTACACGCTCTCAGACTTTAGGGAGGAACTTGTTGTCATGGAGACCTGACGCGAATGAATGCTTGCCAGGGAAGCATTTAGGAGTTCTGGTAATATCTTAAATTTATTTATAAATTATTTTATCTTACAGGAATGACTTAATAGATGAAATTCTTGAAAATGTTAATACATAAATAAAAGGTGCCAAATAGAGAGGACCGTTTTGTATAAACACTCCTACAAATTTTATTATGAAAATTTGAATGCGGTTTTTAGTTAGGTCAGAAATCAATTTATTCGAAATTATTACCAAGCAAAATGTACAGGGTGTCCCAGTCAACGCGCTATGCTGGGTTTTCTCGGTAGTTTCTGAGATAAGTTTATGGTTCAAAATCCAATCTGACGTAGGTTTTCCGAGGAATCTCATACTGCTAAGATATTTAGGAATCCAAAATGACGGACGAATTTCGTCATCTACGATCCTATTCGACTGAAAATCGATATCTGGGGGTTTTCGGGGATGCGGTTTACGAATTTTTGGTCAAAATTTAGGAATCCAAGATGGCGGACGAATTTCGTCATCTATGGACCTATTCGACTGAAAATCGATATCTGGGGGTTTTCGGGGATGCGGGTTATGAATTTTTGATCAAAATTTAGGACTCCAAGATGGCGGACGAATTTCGTCATCTATGGTCCTATTTGACTAAAAATCGATATCGGAGGGTTTTCGGGGATGCGGGTTACGAATTTTTGGTCAAAATTTAGGAATCTAAGATGGCGGACGAATTTCGCGATCTATAGTCCTATTCGACTGAAAATCGATATCTGGGGGTTTTCGGGGTTACGAATTTTTGATCAAAATTTAGGACTCCAAGATGGCGGACGAATTTCGTCATCTATGGTCCTATTTGGCTGAAAATCGATATCTGGGGGTTTTCGGGGATGCGGGTTACGAATTTTTGATCAAAATTTAGGACTCCAAGATGGCGGACGAATTTCGTCATCTATGGTCCTATTTGGCTGAAAATCGATATCTGGGGGTTTTCGGGGATGCGGGTTACGAATTTTTGATCAAAATTTAGGACTCCAAGATGGCGGACGAATTTCGTCATCTATGGTCCTATTTGGCTGAAAATCGATGTCTGGGGGTTTTCGGGGATGCGGGTTACGAATTTTTGGTCAAAATTTAGGAAACCAAGATGGCGGATGAATTTTGTCATCTGTGATCCTATTCGAATGAAAATCGATATCTGGGGATTTTCGGGATGCGGGTTACGAATTTTTGGTAAAAATTTAGGAATCCAAGACAGCGGACGAATTATAACTATATTTTGACCCCCCTTTATTTATGTTATTATTGGAGACAAAAAAAAGTTTCGTATAAGAGTTGTAAGGTTGTATACATATTTTTTTAAATGCAATTAAAAAACAATTGCTTGGATATGTCACGTGATATAACAATGAAGGTTGCTTTTTAAATGAAAAACCCTGTATATTTTTACATATTCTTTTAGATCCTTTATCCCCGATTTCAAACATATAAGGATCTAGCTGTAATATTTTTTGATATATCGGACATTAAATATGCTCCAAACATGCATATAGGTATTTTAGGGTTTCTGACGGAGCGCAGTCAGTGGCGGATTTAGGGGGGGGGGGGGGGGCTATAGGGTAAAATCCAAGCGCGGCAATTTTTTTGAAAAACACCAAAGACATAAAAACAAAAAATTATTATTATTAATATGTTCTATCAGAACATGTTTAATTTATTTGAGAACGTGTTTTTTATAATAACTAGACTAAAGTTCCTTATTATAGTCAACAGTACAGGGTGGGTGTGCAAACGTTAGAACCTCATTTAACTTCTTTATTTTTGGAGTTACGTAAATACGTTCAAAAATAAAAGTTATGAGATATCACATGTATTTTCAGCAAAACAATTCAAACAAGTCGAATTTCGGAGATATGAGCTTTACCTTGGTTTTACTTCCACATCCAGTGGAAGTATAGTAACGCCAAAAAAATTTTTTTTAAATTTTTATTGTTCAAATAGGCTCAGAATGTCATGAAACGTCGAGATTTTAAGTTTGAGCGAAAAAAAAATTTCTGTCTGTCGGTCTGTAACTTTTTTGTGCGCACGTTTACTCTGTAACCGTTTAAGATATTGACTTGAAATTTGGTACACAAATGTACTTTAACGAGATCTGGAACTAGATTATATTTTCATTTTGTTCCGTCAGAGGGTTGGGGGGTAAATTGAGGTAAATTTGAGGTAACCTGCTAAATCAAGCAGCTAAGAGTCCAGAAAATTGGTATTTAGTATATACAAGAGAAGCTAAGGTCTCAAAAAATGTTTGGCATTAGCCACCCCCACCCCATTACTAAATTTTTTCGTTGTGAATGAGTTGGATCGAAAATCTGGATGCGGAAGTAGTGATTCCTTGGGCAGCGGTTTTTTTAAATAGAACACCCCCATATATTTTTACACCATTTGAAAGGCCATAGAAAAATCTTTTCAATGATATATGACCCAGTATTTTTCTTAAAAACTATAGTAGATATTAAGTTTTATATTTTCTTACATTAAGTCATGGTAGTCCGAAAAATATATACAGTCTGTTTCACTTTTTAATTTTTTTTCCGATTTGAATCTAATTTTACTTATGGAACAAATTAGGATCTACTTATTACCAGAAAAAAATTCACGTCCTACAAATGCAAAGCCACCTGCGGTACCAAAATATGCGGATAAAATCAAAAAATCATATTAGGCATATTTTTATTGGAAAATTTTGTTAATGAAAGAATTGTTCAGAAACCTTAAGTCCAAAATTTAATCAAAAAAAATATATAAATTTTTATTAAAATAATGTCCAAGTCCGAAAATATCATTTGAATGGGTTTTTTCGTTTAGAAAACTGTACTATGACAATTTTGTTTGAAATTAAACCCAAGCTGCCAGGTAGTTGTAAAACAGTTTTTTTTTTAAATACCTAATTATTTTCAAAATTTTTTAAATTTCAAGTTTTTCATTTTTTAATTTTGATTAAATTTTGGCCATTTTGGACAATTCTGAACAAGTTTTATTAACAAAATTTTCCGATAAAAAAATGCCTAATATGATTTTCCGATTTTCTCCACATATTTTGGTACCGCAGGTGGCTTTGGTACCGTAGGAGGCGAATGTTTTTCTGATCATAAGTAGATACTAGTTTGTTCTATACTTAAGTAAAATGCGATTCAAATCGGAAAAAAAATAAAGTTATTGGGGTGTTACCATTTCAAGTGAAACACACTGTATCAATTATTGAAATTCTCCATTTTATTTAAAATAAAGTGAAATTAGACAGAACTAACATATTGTTTATTTTAATTTACATACTTTTGTTTTCCATGGCTAATTTGATAAATTGTAAATTTATAGTAAATTAGACAAAATTTGTTTAAGATAAGTACCATGTATTATATTATAAATACAAAGCTTTTTTTATGGCGTTTCAAATGGTACATATATGGAGTGTTCCTTTAAAAAAAAGCAAAGTAAAGTTCATATCTCCGAAATGCGACTTTCAATAGGCATGTCCACAAAATTTTAATTTCAATTGGGAATGGTAGAATTATCGATATTGTACACTAATTTAACAATAAAAAAAACCGCTGCCCAACTTCCACATCCAGATTTTCTATCCAAGTCACTCACAACGAAAAAATGTTGTATGTGGAAATAATTGTTTAATAATATAATATTTTAAATTCTCTACCTCAAAAACCCATAAAACGATACCCCACATCGGTAATAGGGTGAGGGTGGTGATAGAGGGTGGTAGTGGGGGTGGATAAGGTAAAGAAATATTTTGAGGTTTCTAGTTCTTGTACACACACTAAATTACATTTTTTTTCATCCCCTTTAATAATGGGGTGGGGGCTAATGCCAAAATTTTTTTTGAGACCTTAGCTTCTCTTGTATATAGTAAATACCAATTTTATGAACTCTTACCTGCTTGATTTACCTATTTACCCCAAATTTACCCCAATTTACCCCCAACTCTTCGACGGAACAAGATGAAAATATAATCTAGTTCTAGATCTCGTTAAAGTACATAAGTGTACTAAATTTCAAGTCAGTATCTCAAACGGTTCCAGAGTAAACGTGCGCACAAAAAAAAAGTTAGACCGACAGACAGACAGAATTTTTTTTGCTCAAACTTAAAATCTCGACGTTTCATGACATTCTAAGCCTATTTGAACAATAAAAATTTTTAAAAAATTTTTTTGTCGTTACTATACTTCCACTGGATGTAATATATGTATCCTTATTTTGCCAGTTATTCGTAATAGGCATCACCCCAACATAACGAGGATTTTTGGTAATTTTTCAATAAAAATTCTTGGCCTATGAAGTAAAAAAATATTTTGAGGTTTTTGGTTCTTGTACATACACTAAATCACACTTTTTTTCGTCCCCTTAAAAAGTGGGGTAGGAGTGGTAATGGGGGTAGCTAATGTCAAAAATTTTTTCGAGACCCTAGCTTCTCTTATATATACTAAATACCAATTTTACGGACTCTTACCTGCTTGATTTACCTGTTTACCTCCCCATTTACCCCAATTTACAACCCAACCCTTCGATGGAATAAGATGAAAATATAATCTAGTTCCAGATCCCGTTAAAGTACATAAGTGTACCAAATTTCAAGTCAATATCTTAAACGGTTCCAGAGTAATCGTGCGCACAAAAAAGTTAGACAGACAGGCAGAATTTTTTTTTCGCTCAAACTTAAAATGTCGACCTTTCATGACAGTCTAAGCCTATTTGAACAATAAAAATTTTCAAAAATTTTTTTGTTACTATACTACCACTGGATGTGGAAGTAATCAATATTCTATTTTCAAGAAAAAGAACGCCATTGCCATGTAAACCGGAAGTGATATTTAAAATTTACATGCCTTTTTTTACTTCCCTTTAATGCTTTAATAGTCAATTAAGAACATAAATAATCCGATCAATTCTTCTTTGATGTTCAATTATATGTTTCTTAGCGGCATAGATTCCCCGAAAAAAAAAAAAAAAAAATACTTATCTCAAAAACTACCGAGAAAATCGGACATAACACGTTAACTAGGACACCCTGTACACTGTAAATATACATTATGTACCTACAGATAGTTTTTTCTTTTAATTAAAAACCACTGCCTAAGGAATCACTACAACCGCATTCAGTTTTCCTACTCAAATTACTTTAAATAAAAATTCTTGTGCACCCAACGCGAAATTCGACTCTGTACGACAGAAATATGTTTGAACTATTTCTCTTATATATTACACAATATGTTATTCTCCGCCTTTTTACTTGGTCGGCATATTTCATTGATCAAAGGTGCACGCCCACCCGTATATACCTTTTTCATATATATCAATGAAAATATGTTTTGTCTTAACGCAGATTATCCTCTTAAAGTTCTATGAACTATGATTTTGGCATAGTAGTGGAGTGCAAATATAGTATCAATTATTTGTTTACGCTCTAATAGGCTTGGATAGAAAATCTGGATGTGGAAGTAGTGAATCCTTTGGCACCGGTTCTTGAACACATCAATAACAATAAAATAATTTCTTTCTGGCGATTACACTATCGCCCTCACCTTCATACTAACAAATTGGCACTGAAAATAAGTTTATTTTCGGTATTTAGTTTCTATTACCTCCTAGACGAAACTTAGTTAATATAAAGTTGAAGAGAATCAAATTTTCTGTAAGTCTAATTTTATACTTTTTTTAAGTAAATATCAAAATCTATATAAGGAATCATAATACATTAGTTTAACAATTCAAAGAAATTTATTTTGTGTTTATTGTTAATTTATTTCGTGAATCTCTGTACCTTGGTTAATCCGTCTGTATATACGCCATTATTCAGATTTTTATACAAAAAACTGTTTAGGACTGTACAGGATGGTCTCGCGAACATTAAAACACCATTTAACTTCATTATTTTTGGAGTTGCGTGAAAAAGTTTATAAATAAAAATTAAAGTAGAAAACCACATGTATTTTCCAATTTGTCAGAAAAACTACTGAACACCTCATATTTTTACATCATCTGAAGGACGTAAAAAAGCTTTTCAATGATATAAAACCCATAGTATTTATCTTACAAACTGTTGGTCCTATTTATTCTATATTCACAATCATCAAATTAGCCAAATTGAAAACAAAAGTATGTCATTTAAAATAAACAATACGTTAGTTCTGTCAAGTCATGTGTTAGCAACTAATTTCACTTTGTTTTAAATAAAATGGAAAATTTCAATTATTGATATACAATGTGTCCCACTTTCCACGGTAACACCTTCTATAACTATATCTTTCTTGAGTAAAACAAAATTTATTTCAGTCACTGACGTGCAAGTGACTGAAATAAATTTTTATTATTTTTTACTAAGAAAAACAGGATGGATTTTTCGAGAGGTTATAATAGGCATTTTTTCATCTTCATCTTTACACCGATGTATTTCAAACATTAGCCTCATGTTTCCAACTCTAATCTACGAACTCTGAGATTCTTGGAATTCTGAGATTAGAGTCGGAATTCCAAGATTAAAGTCGAAATTCCGAGATTAAACTCGAAATAAAAGAAATATATTTCAGTGGCCCTTCTACGCCTTCGTACAATCCAAATGGTAGTGGCAGAAAAATAAAAATATTTTTTTAGATAGAGCACCATGGAAAACCCATATATAAGAAATTTCGTAGCCATACTCTTAATAGTTTCGGAAATACAGATAGTTTCAGGTCATGGTGTCATACCCTGTATATAACTAATTTATTTTACTTTTTTACATGCACATGCATCGTAAATGTTAATTCATTATATTAAAAAAGAACTATATTATAGTTAATACGTTACAAATTGATTTTGCGGAGAATACAAAAAAAATGCAAAAGTGGAGCTCGGCAAGTTCTTAGTACGTTATTATTGAGCAATAATAAAATATTCAAGTTCAAAATAACCCATTTAAAAACATAGAGAAGTTAATTAGGTTTATATCTATTTTATACAAATATTCAATTCAGTTCCTGTACTTCTAGAAGTAATGATAAAAATAGTTGACAGCATAATCTGCCTATAAATTCTATACTTTATAATCATATTACGTACCTAATTAGAAGACTCAGGATATTTTCCACTATGCTACGTGCGTTTCTTACCTGTAACAAAAAAAAGCAGTTAGCAATAAATAATTCGTCATGACAGGACAGAATGAGGAGAACAGCTCCTACACACATTTAAATAATTATCGCACTTAACCTATTACATGTTAAATATATAAGTGTAGCTTAGGAAATAATTATTTGCCTTTATGATAATTAGAAAAAAATAATGTTTTCATAAGCAGACTTGCAAATGGTATTCAAGATTCTTTTTGTGTTTTAATAGTTTTCTTAGATAACCTGCATTCATTATACAGTCTTTGTGTAATGAGGATTACAAAGTTATTATTAGTAGATACTTGGTTTGTAAAGTAAAAATTTATTTATAAAATGGAATTTCTTTTATCGAAAATTGTCAAGTGGCCGCTGTTTTCGATCGTGTAACGTAAATCGACAACATTTTCCGTTATGTTTAGCAAAATATCCGGGCTCAATCCCCGGATAAACAGGGTGTAAACCAATTCACAATTTGAAAATTTCCTCAATTTTTTAGGTTTTCCAAGGCTTTTCAATCAAAGTTCCAAGATTTTTCTGTTGCGTATTAATAGAGACATTTTATTGAGACTATATAAAAACCAATAAATTCTTTACCGTTTTATGTAACAAATTAACTTTCTTATGGTAAAAAATCGTTTAAAAAATAAACTCACTTATGTAGTAAGGCAGCTTGTCATGAAAATGTGGACACACCGGACAAAACCACCAAATTTTTTCCAGGTACTAGTTAGGTACGTAGCTTTCAATTTTTGATAGAAACCAACTCCTCCGTCGACCATCTTGGATTTTATAGCGCCCATTTTGAAATATAGGTATATTATCAATATCTCGGCTTCTAAATCACTTAGGACCACAAACGTGGTGTTTAAGTATACATATTGGGGCCAGGGAATATAACTACACAATTTTTAAATGTATCACACTATATATTTAGTCACTAATATATCTACCACTATTCACCGATGAACTGTTTTGTCCGGTGTGTACACATTTTCTAAGATATTTTTTTATTTTGTTTCAGATTGAATTGTAGTACAAGATGGATTGGAACAAGTGCATGATCTGTCAGAAAACAACTTCAGAAAATCTAAAATGTCCACTCAATGCACATGGAATCGAAGACAAGACAACACCATATCGGTCTTTCTTGAACAATATGAATGAGTTTAGAAGCTTGGAGTCATTGAGAGTGAAACTAAATTTTGGAAGCGACATGAACGCGGATGAACTGGTCCAAAACCATGGTGCATGGCACAAATCTTGTTACGTCAAGTTCAGCAATTCGAAGTTGGATAGAGCTAAAACGCGGAGAATTACTTCAGGAGGCAGCACAACTGTGGAGAAATGATCCCGGCGTGAAGCGAGTGACAAAATGGCATGTTTGTTATGTCGTAGAAGCGACGGATCCCTTCATGAATTTCTAAAATTAATAGCTGATACGAACATACGAAAAATGGCAACAGAAATGCAAGAAACCCGGTTGTTGATAGCATTAGAAGGTGGTGATCTCACTGCCCTTACAATTTCTTTGCGTACTAACTTGGCAGTCTTAGCTAACAAAAGGACATCATGTTCGTAATCACATGACATGGCCTGCTGCAGCATTTCCTGCATGCCTTCTTCAAACACCAAATCTTTATACTTTCCATCACTTTCTTCTTGCGCTTGTGGAAAGTAAGCTAGCGCTTTCTCCTTCAATCTGGTTCTGTTAATCTCCTTCTTAACGCTAAGGATTTTTAATCGGTTCTCATAAAGTTCATGCAACTTTGAAAATTTAAAGTAGAAGGTACCACCATCATTCACACTGCTCTCTATATAAGTATAAAGCTCCACAAGTACTGTAGCCTTCATCTGACTTTCCTCTGCAGATACTCCCACCAAATCCTGCTCTAGTTTCCATAGGTGAGATCGGTAGCAATTTTTCAGTGCTGTATAACATTGCAGATGATATTTGGCGTAATGAGATCATCACCTTCTAATGCTGCCAACAACTGGGTCTTGCAGTTCTGTTGCCATTTTTCGTATACTCGTATCATCTGTTAATGTTCGAAATTCATGAAGGCTGCTTCCTGAAATATTTATCTGCTTTTTAGCTCTATCCAACTTCGAATTGCTAAACTTGACGTAACAAGATTTGTGCCATGCACCATGGTTTTGGACCAGTTCATCCACACTCATGTCAATTCCAAAATTTAGTTTCACTCTCAATGACTCCAAGCTTCTAAACTCATTGATATTGTTCAAGAAAGACCGGTATGGTGTTGTCTTGTCCTCGATTCCATGTGCATTGAGTGGACATTTTAGATTTTCTGAAGTTGTTTTCTGACAGATTACAATTCAGTCTGAAACAAAATAGAAAAACATATTAGAAAATGTGGACACACCGGACAAAACAGTTCATCGGTGAATAGTTTGTAATGGGTACATATATTAGTGAATAAATATATAGTGTGATACATTTAAAATTGTGTAGTTGTATTCCCTGACCCCAAATATGTATACATAGACACCACGTTTGTGGTCCTAAGTGATTTAGAAGCCGAGATATTGATAATATACTTATATTTCAAAATAGCCGCTATAAAATTCAAGATGGTCGATGGAGGAGTTGGTTCCTATCAAAAATTGAAAGCTACGTACCTAACTAGTACCTGGAAAAAATTTGGTGGTTTTGTCCGGTGTGTCCACATTAACGCGAAATTGGACGTCAAGCTGACCCACTAATGGTAACTCAAGTGGTTTTAATTAATTTTCCCTCGCTTTTTTAATAAATTTATAAATTCTCTGACTTTTCCAGACTCCACGATTAAAATCTAATTCCCTGATTTTTTCAGTTTTTTTTCTGCTTTACCGGATATAATCCTTGGATGGCTTTTGACTTGTTGATAGACCATCTTCTTCAAATGACCAGAAAGGAAATGTTGCTTTCGTGAAAATTAAAACGCCCTATAGTAGCTCGGCAGCGTTTGCGGTGATCTCATTTTATAAAGAGTTAGACCTCAGATTTGCTTAATTTACCATATGCCAAATCTACAAGAGATTGTAGTGTTAAGTTATGTAGGCAGTTTTCTTTATAAAAATTGAATACTTTTACTTGGCAGTGACCTGACCATAGGTATAGACAGCCTGCTCAAAGCAAGCGAACACAGCTAGAAGGAATTGCTTGAGACTTTAAAAAAATTAAGCCAGAAAAGCTATTGTGACAACACATCGACTGTATTCGGTAAAAAGAAGAATGTCTTCAAGCTTTTGGAAAGTCTGAAACGCAAGATTTGGCCTTTGTTTCCAATAGCCTGTCAGTTGTGAAAGCAAACATATAATTGAGAAAACACATACAGTAGAACGAAGAAGAGACGAGAGTAGCGGTGGTCTTTTTCTGTCATTTATATCGGCTTTGGCTCCTTTGTCGGTAAGTTTTTCGATCCGACTCGTTTAGCACCTGTCCTGCACATAATTTCCTATGGCTGCAAGCCTGAGTGTAGGACTCTATGCTCCTGCAGACCTTCGAGTCTCGCTTGCTCCATGATGTTCACGAACTGCAAGAGTCGAAGACTACAATGACACTGGAGAGAGTGAAGAAGAAGACGTAAATGATCCTGTACAACTAGCATTATTACACTAATATTAAACTGAATTGTCGTATAATTGCTTTTTGTGGTGGAAAAATGCACTTTTATGTTCTATCAAAGTACTATTATGAACCAGTTAGCTCTCAGATAGCAGTTCTTAATAAGTCCTCTTACGGAGAATCTTTATGAAGGCATTTCATACTCTGAATGTATAAATAAATTTAATACTGCCAAAAGTTCACGTTGCAGCATCTCACTTGCTGTAGCCATGATACGTGTACCATTACCGCCAAACCAACCAAAGAGCTATATAGTTTAATAATGGCTACATAATACACTGAATTGGTCTATTGAGAATTATCTCCACTACTACCTGAGCTTGTGGAGTATATAATGTCTGCGTAAGAAGTTGAATTGTTCTATAAAGTAAAGAGTTAAATTGTTATTACGCATAATTCGCAGTAGTTTCTACACTACAAGGAAATGGCAGTATATAATGTTTGCATAACGAGTTAAATAGCTCCATAAAGTAACTTTTATAGTATTTATTTTTTAAAGTTGGAATATGTGTAATTATCGCCAATAAAAATGAATTAATCTTTAAGATTGATTCTATTTACACCTATTAAATTATTCCATATGTACTTTTAATTATATACGTATGTCTTATATAAATAGTTTATGGAAACTAGGGATGGGACGGATATCCGATCCGGCTACTGCATCCGGCCAATCCGGCTTCCAAACCGGATATTCGGCTCCGGCCGGATATAAAAAAATATCCGGTCAACATCCGGCCAAATAAAAACTCTCCAAAATGCATGAAACTTAAATGTTATTTATTAATTGTCAGGTATATATCAAAATATTTATAAAATTAACAATTAACTAGAAACTACAATCAAAATAAATAACAAATATAAAAAAATAAGTCTTAAATTCTTCCATAGGCCTACATATCGACAATATGGATATATAATATATTAAATAACATTGAAAACAAAAGATCAAAAAATCAAAACACAACATAAATTCTTAATATATAATAAATAATATTAAAATTTAAAATCAAATTCTTTGGTCCTAATAGACTAGTAGGTAAGTATGGTATAAATACTAAATAATAATAAAATAATGAAAACTAAAACAAAACTTCCTTGATTTGAACTGTAATATTAATACCAATAACGATAATTAATTAATGGTAAGTTATGGTGAACAAACATTAAAGTTTCACCATTTGCGGCGTTCCTTAGAAAATCATATTAATAAATACAAAAACACCATAACTGTCGATAGAACCAAGTACACACATATAAATATCTATTATTAATTATATTATATTATATTACTAGTTCTGTCTGGTGTACCATGAGCATTTCGTGTAATTACAATTACTTGCAGCAATGTGCAAGATTGGTAGAACAGGACAATACGGGTGCGACTTGAATTTAATTGTAAATATTGCGGCCTGCATGTAGATAAAGCGACTGCTTGAAAAAACAAGATGTCCGGCCGGATTATCCAGCCGGACCGGATGTTGAACAGGCCGGATATACTGTATCCGGTTATCCGGCCAAAAGCTCATCCGTCCCATCCCTAATGGAAACTAATAACTAAGTTATGTAGGTATAACCACCCCCTTTTACCTCCTAGGGGGTGGCAGAGGGAAGCTGACAAGATAGAATTTTTTGCCCAAAACTGGCTTCAGAGCATCAAAATACTTCAGAAAAGTTAGATCAGAACGTTAGGACAAGAACTTTTTTTACCCTTTTTAGGGGATAAAAGGGGTAGAGAAAACACAAGATTTGGCTTCAGCGTATTAAAATACTTCAGAAAAATAAAATGAGGACCTTAGGACAAGTCCTTTTTTTTTGTAGACTTTAGTAATTCAAAAAAAGAAACTTACAGCAAAATTTCTCATTTGGAAACTCTTCGAATGGTAAGATTGATTTTGTACATTAAATATTAAACTGACTAATAGAAATCAAAATAATGGATCTAATGGATGTACTCGTATTTAGTCACCAAATGGATAAAGCGAAACAAGGCTTGACTTGTGTTCATATAATCCGTAGATACAAACTGTTAAGAAACGAGAAAGTCCTTCAAATTATTTAATAGACAACAGCTCTGCTATACACTAATACATCGACAATAGAAACTTGCAGCAAAATTTATCATTTGGAACCTTTCGAATGTTACGATCAGCTTTATACAGTAAATATAAAACTTACTTTTAGGAGTTTAAATAGTCACCATGACAATACTACTCCATAACTGATGCCTCAGTGGGTTGTAAAAGCATATTATTGTCATATAGACGAGTGTAAACGAACTTCTGCTAGACTCTTTGCAACTTTGTAAGAAGATATTTTATACATGCTGTGAAAATGTTACTGAAGGGTATTAAATAGTTGTATGAGTACTGCTTTTGTGGCCTTTAAATGATAAAATGGTTTTATAAACCTACGCTTGGGTATATAGTGGTTGTATAGATACTAACAGAATGTTCTCAAAACTTAAATATAAAGCTTTTACTCTTATATAATGGGGATATAGATGTTCTTATAGCTATTATAAAATAATTATTTTCAAACACGTTCTACGAAGTATTTTTGTTCAATTCAAGGTAATAAAACAACCCCGTATGTTATCTGCACTTACATCCTTCCTGCACGTGAAAAACAATAAAGCCTTAGAACTTTTAGTATGTTGTTTGGCAGTTTGGCACACAATATTTTCACCAATTCACGATATTTTTTCTGGGTCAAAACCTAAAATGACAAGGATAGAGCGTGTATAATTATTTTCAAAATAAGCATGAGTTGTTGAACTGCTTCCTATATTGTTAATTGGTTTTCAAGAAAACAGGATGCTCATCTTCAGATTCTTAGCAAGTCGAAAAAATATTTTTTAAATTTTGTAGTACTAAATAATGTACTTTGTCATGGTTGAGAATTAGTACAAGAATATCTTATCAATTAATCTTATGTTTACTTGTAACACAATTTATATTCACTTAACAATTTGCATAGTATACACTTAATAAATCAAGTTTAATAAAGTTCACTTGAACCGGTTAATTCCAACTAATGGTTAATATTAATGTTTGGGCGCTGAATAATGACAGCATAATCAAATCAATGTTATGAAAACATTTTTATCCCCGAAATTTAAAGGTATTTTCAATGAATAATAATAAATTTGCAAACCTAGCTCAATACTGTATGCACAATGTACAAACATACTCTTTAAAAATAAACTAATGTCGAAATTAAGACGTTAGAAATGTCTAGTTATAATTAGATTCAGTTGATGAGATTCAAAAATAGTATGTTGTCATATGTTATTGATTAGCAAGAGTTGAAATAGGCTAATGAAATAATTGCTCGTTATTTAGTTGGAATAACAATTACTTTCCTGAATCATGCAATGAGTTTTCCAAAGAATCTTTAGTTTATACAATGCTCTTTACTTATTTAATATATGCTGTAAATTCTTGATTATTTAATTCAAATTATAAAACTAAATAAAACAACGGTAATACAACAACTGTTTGCATCTTAAGAGCGCAAAGTGCATTATTGTCGCTCGAGAACGGCATGACATTTTGTGCTCGAATTACATACATAATTTTATCAACGATCTTGAAAACATCAAAATAAAGCACATAATTAAGTAAAACTTTTGGTTTGACGCCACGATTTGTCAATCCAAATTTGTTAATTAATTATAAGCTTAATTATATTTAGGTATTGATTGATTTACCATCGTGCGGTAGGCATTGCTGCTACTGCCAGGTATACAGCTAGGCCTGCTACGTCCACGCTGGGTTGGACTAAGGTCATGCTTGTTGCCAGCAGCGAAAGCCACATGGCGCATGGTAAAGGAATGTAGGATGGGAGGTGTAGGTATTTGTGAGATGTGTTACCGCATTGTGTCATGAGGGAGCGTTTAAGCTCCCTTTTTTTGCGTCTTTGGTTCTGGACTTCTGCCTCTTCTGAGTCTTGTGAAATAAATTGCCTCGTTGCGTCGTAATATGGAGTTAGTCCAATAAAGATATCATTTTTCAAAAAAATTTCTCCCGGCAAGCTGATTTTTTCAGGGTCGATGGAGTATCCGACCAAAAAGTCACAGTCCACGCCTCTTGTAGGGTGTTGCAATAGGGGTGGTTTCTTATTTTTTGTTTTTTTTGAAATTTTCTATAATAAATATGGTGAATGTTTTCCCATATAATGGGCGCTGGACCGTCAAAAATCAAAGTTATAAAAAAAATTTATTAGGCAAAGTTGTAGAGAATATTACTATGTACAAGCTGGAAAAAGAAAATTAAAAAAAAAAAACAAAAAATAAGAAACCATCTCTATTGCAACACTCTACAAGGTGACTTTTTGGTCGGGGGAGACACCCCTCCATCGACCCTGAAAAAATCAGCTTGCCGGGAATTATTTGTGATCACCCCCTATAGAGAAGGTCGACTTTTACTGTACTGTGTTTATGCTTTTCCTTTTGTGTTTCTGCTTCTTATTCAACTACTCACAAAAACAACAGGACAAAAACAACGACATAAAACATCATGACCTGTCCTTTTTTAGCAGTTTTCTTATCGCAATTTTTATTTTTGATTACTCATTGATATCCAGTCTAATTCTTCTCCTGTCAGTTGCTTTTCGATTTCTTCGTAGTATTTCTTCTGGGAGTCTTCGTGCTGTAGTAGAGAACTATTTCAGGTACTCTGTGGTTTATTGTTGTTTCCTTTACTTCTTTTCTCTTCTTTTATTTCCAATTTTCCGCATAGAATTTTGAGGTCTGTGTTGACTTCTGCTGTCCTTTCTGCTTTAACGTTTTTGGCACTTTTTCTTATCTCTCTACCTACTAGGATATGATCTATTTGTAAGATTGAGCTTCCATTCCTCCAAGTGCCAAGACAAATTTGTCTTTTGCTCCACGTGGTTCTTATTGTTAAGTCAAACATGTGTGCTTCAGCACCTTTTCATTTCCGTAAACCACTTGTGGAGTAGAGTTCTTACAATGATGCTTTTATCTTCCTCCATCTGGTCGTCCTTTCCTATATATGCATTGAAGTCTCCTAATATTATAATGGGCATTTTTCTTTTTCCGTTTGAGAGAAAATTGTATCATGTGAATTTCCGTTATGCGTTTATGCAATGTAAAAAAATTCAGTTTTGGCACGGTATACTAGTAAACTAATAGTACGCCACTGACCAGTTCGGGCTCAGTTCAGATTCGATATTTACAGTCAATCAGTAAATAAAGTAAAGTAAAAATTAAGAATTATTAACCTGTAAGAAAATGTGTTTATTTAATACAAGTTAAAAATCTTTACGAACAATACGTTATTATTTCGGGTACAATCCATTTGAATATTTTTATAATGGTAAAAAATAATTTATTTGAAGGTTTGCAGAGGGATATCTTGGCCATACTTCAACAATTCACTGCACCCATAAACCTGTCGACAAAAAATGTCGACTCTTCAAGAGTTTGATGGGCCTAAACACTTCAGTGGTTATAAATATACTTAGAAATGAGATTTCTTTGCCTGTGTTGGGTAGTTTGCTTGTTTACGTTATTTTCGTTTCTTTACACACAGCACTGGTCACTAAATAACTCTGTATTAGTTATTTTCAAATATTAATTCTATTTCAACTTTGTTCTTTTGTTATGACGTATCGATCTACGCTGAATTTGTTGGACTACAATTCACCTAAGCTTTATCAAATTTGACGGAGTTTTACCCGGTATTTTCGCGGTTATAGTGACTCCTAGGTCAGTTTATTTATTATAAATAAATTATTTAATTGTTACATCTTGCAACTTATTATATTAATAACAAAAGTTTTAGGGCATTATTATTTCATAAAAATTGACAATTTTGTAACCAAACTTGTGTAAGGACAGATGTACTCAAATGTGCGTTAAAGCACTTTAACGCTCGTTGTTATGGGAGACGAGCGTTAAAGTGGCATTGCTCAAGCTATAGCTCCTCGGTAAACGTCAACTTTGCATTGTCAAATGTGAGCAAGAAAACCTATTTTATATGTCGACTGTAGATAAAATATATTTATTACTGGTCACGGCATTGTTTGGGGGCGTTATACAGATAGTGAGTAATGAGTACTACGCTCCTGGGTTCGAGTTTCAGCTGCGGCATATGGTAACTATAGTAAGGAACGGTTGTATAATTAATTGATCTCAGAGATAGACGAAATACAAACAGTTATAATAAATGTAAAAAGTTATAAAATCTTTAATTTCTCACTCACCCGCTCTTACAATAAATACTGCCATAATATGGCTGCTATATCTGCACTATACAAATTATGGGATTATTTATTGAAAGTATGAGTGAGTGGTAATAGTGTATTATTCAACGAGTGTGTAAGAGGATGACGTTTACGGCACGAGCCAAAGGCGAGTGTCGCAATTCATCCGAGTGAGTAATAGCGATTATATGCGAGTAGAATACTATATTTCTATGACTACTCAAGAGGAAGTTGAATGTGCTGAAAACAATAATTGGCGGGATTTTTCGGGAAAAATGCGGAGGCGCACATTGTCTCGGTCATACCTTATTTATTTTTAAGCTGCAGAAAAAATAAAACAGTTTTCTAGGGTAATTGATGATCTTTAATTTGGTTTTTTAACATTTTTGGCGCAAGTACTATTCGTTTTTGAGATATTTACCTCTTGACCGATCTTCTCCAAATTTGGTAAGGAAACACTTTTTAAGATAAGAAACAATAATTTGTGTATTACATCACGCTAGCCCGTGGAGGGCGCCTCATGAGCTATATCTGATGATGAATATTTTTTCTCTTTTTTTCTACGAAACGTAGTGGGACTTCTGACTAGAACATCTCATGGAGGAGTCATTTCTACGTAAAAAAGGTACTTGATAGAACTTGATAATTCTTAATAGAACTTGATAATTTCAACCGTTTTCGAGAAAACTGCCGCAGAGATCTCAAGAATTCTTTGAAAATAAACTCAATTTGAAAAGGACAAAATGTATTTATTGAAAAGTGTGCTTTGGTGACGCCTTAGTTCTGTCAAAGCAAAAAAAATAGAAAATGTTCTACAAGTTTGAAATTGGGGTGTTGACGAATTTTCAAAAATGGTGAAATATGGTAGTGGAGGACTTAATTTAGTTATATATTTAATTTGGAAGACAAATTCTTAGCGCAACATATTTTAAAAAATTGTTAAACTTCGACTATTTGAATGTGCCGCGAAAACAGTAGTGACATCATAACGGCAGTTAGATGTGAACTTATAAGCAGAACAGATGAAGACGAATAAGTTGACATTGCTGACAAGAAAGAAAATAACCTCATATGTCAAAAGTAAATTTGACGTTTAGCTAGCAGTGATTGATATTTGCAGTTATTGTTAATATTTTTTTTACAAAACGACTTAAGGCAGTATATCTGTAAAAGTTAATTCTGATATTCTACTTGCGGTAAATATATTTATGGTTGCAATGGTTGGAAGTGCAAAAGCTGCAAGGTACTTATGTGACAGCTGCGATAGACAGTACAAACTATTGTAATTTTTGCAAGAACTTCCTTTATCTTATCTTATTAATATTACATAATATGTCTAATATGTATTTTATTATTTAATTTAGATGAATTTGTTAACTATACTTTGTATTTTATTAAATATTTCCTTTTCATTGTTTTATTTCCTATTAACTAGGTATATACATGCGTACCTATCTAACTGAAAACAAAATAAGTTTATCTACTAAAGAAATTATTTATTATCCATTGATACTCACTTCTAAGAAGAGTCAGAATGAGACTTACAAAGATATCAAGAAAGGTCTGTATTATAACAAAAAATAATAAATAGGTAAGTATTTTATGCCAGTATCTATCTAAGCAATAAACAATATGTATTTATAACACACATAATTCAAGGGGCATTTATAACTACAATCCAACGCATTCGTAGCCATTTCCGACTGATTGTGTTCACCGACTTTAGACGACTTTCAAAGTTTGTTTCATATAGTTTTTCAACGGCGAGTTTTTAAATTTCCTTTCTTAATTTACTGATCATCCTAGTATTATGGGCCGTCTAGGGAGCTTCATAAATAATCAATAGCTAACAAAAACAACTGCACTTTATTCCAAGATAAACTAGGTAAAATACATAAAAGCAGATTAAAGCCATTTCCCTCCTTTTAGGAAGTCAAAGCATGAATAACATTCTAATCTAGAGCCGTTAAGAATACAGTAATACACCCTGTTTTATCCACCAGTTTGGCGGGTAATTTAAATTTGTAACAGCTAGAACGCCACACAAGTCTTGTAATGCGGCCGTTTTTCCTACAACATAAACCAATATTAAAAATCAAATTCCTACATTAAGATACAACTTACCACAAATAAAACGCTTAGAATACATTGTAATTTGTTACTTTACTTGACATTGAAATGGTCTCCACAATAAGAAGACTTGGTCCTTCTCTGGTGGCTTTGAATCATTCATTATTAGGTTCAGCGTTTATTATTGGAACACAACAGTTTTTCTGGTGAATTGGTGGTATTATTTACACAGTACGGCAGAAAACATTATCTGTACTTATATTTATCCATAACTAGATGCTGTTAAACTATACAGAATTGTAACCTACGAACGTCAGTTGAATTTGACGTTAAATATAATGTCAGCTTAAACTGTAGTGATTGTCTTTTTTCTCCGTCGCTATCAGCGAGTTTCTAAATCAGTATACCCGTTTCTCGTCGTTTTATAACTAACTTCTCTACAGACTGCCGTTATTATGTCATCTCCGTTTTAAATGCATGTATTTTTGTAATTAATATTATAATATTATAAGACTTTCTTTTCAACTTCTACATGTTTCTAATGATTTTTTATGAATAATTGTTATTGTTTAACACAGATTCTCCTCAAATTTTAACTTAGTGCAACAACCCAATTGCATATTTTTATATCCGATCAATGGTTTACGAGATATTTTGAGAAAATTATTTTCAAGGGCTGTAGCTCGTAGATTATTTGTTTTACAAAATCGTGTCTGTGGCAGAACAGAAATTGTAGAGAAATTAGTGTTCAAGATTTTCATTTGACATTTTAATTTATGATCAACAGTTTACGAAATAATCCGCAAAAACTACATTTTGAAAACTCTGACGTTCTGTAACTCGTATGGCTGAGTTGAGCAAAAATAATCCTGTGAAGGGATTTGTAGAAGAACTTAGTCGTGAACAAAAAAGGTCCTTATCATTTTTGTTATAACGTCAATAGTAAGTAAGATATTTGCGTTTGACTTTTCGTAAAGATAGCAGCTAACGCCAACCACCGTCGACCCCGCCAACTTAGCAATATACTCAGGAGGCACCCCGGAACACATTAAAAAAAAATTGACTTCACTTTTTGCATTACGAACATACTTTTTTTACCTATTGATTGTATCAAATTTGGTTTTTTTTCAAATTGAGTTCATTTTCAAAGAATTATTGAAATTATCATTATCAAGTTCTATCAAGTGTGAGTTTGAAAATGCGGATAGCTGGAAAAACTGTGTATTGTGGGAGATAATGCTTAACAAGTAGACAATTTTATAATATTACAAGTATTTACAAGGCCATATTAAGTAATTGGTCGAGGTCATCGTCAAGATCATCATCGTCGTCGCCGTTGATGCAAACGATTGGAGGGCCGTTGGTACACGAAGCGGGGCAACTGCTGCACACAAGCGAGCAGGGTATGCCTGCTTTGCGGCACCCGCAGCCAGTTGTGCACCCTCAAAATATATTATGTGACACAATCTTCTCTAAGCACAATACAAAACATAAGTTAATGTAAACAAGCATATATTGATACAAACCTGCAAAGGAACTCTAAGAAAGTGTTGGTGAGCAGCCGCTCTGGTGGGTGGAAGGGCCCCAAAATCAGGCTTTGACTTTGTCAAGGCTTTAACAAAGGCCTGGTGTCGTACCCGGTTCAGGTCTACTTCTTGTGGGGCCTGGTACAATGCCAAAAAAAGCTGCTGTCCTGCATCAGCTACCATGTCCTGTGTTGCTAAGGGATCACAGAAGACTTTGTAGATGTCTGTGACCTGCTCCTCGACCTTCAAAAATACTTTCACCACACCTCCCTTGCTCTTGTTGTGAATAGCGGAGGTAGTATCACAACCGCTGAACGAATAGAGCAACAGAATGGTCTTCGCAAATGGCTCCATAAGTTCAGCGGTTGTGATACTACCTCCGCTATTCACAACAAGAGCAAGGCATGTGTGGTGAAAGTATTTTTGAAGGCCAAGGAACAGGTCACAGATTTCTACAAAGTCTTCTGTGATCCCTCAGCAACACAGGACATGGTAGCTGTGTAATGTTCTTGGTGTTTAAAGATTACAACTTACAATCAGGTTTTCAAGAAACGCTTTATTTAACAATCTGAATACATACATGAACATGAAGTTATCTACGACTGACTTGCTTACAGCCAACTATGACTAAAAGCTGTGTCACACACTTGGTTAAATCTAAAGGGCCGCACACACTAAAGCCATATTTCTGTTTTTTAGCTAACACTGCACTACTCACAAACATAGTCCTTAAATCTAGTAGGTCTAATAACATCTCTTCCTGACCTTGTCTTACTAACATTATTACTACTTACAGAGGGTAATGTAACATTAAAATTGTCACTTGTCTTAGATTGATCTGAGATAGGTAAACTTTCAAAATCAAGTTTAGTTTTCTGTTCGGGGACAGGATTAGGTGATTTTTTTAATAAATGAGGAATTTCTACGTTTAACTGATCCATACTCATCCCTTATTTCATATGATCTGGGTGTGTTACACGTACCTACTATTTCCCCAGGTACCCAATATTTATTATATTTATTGCCTGCCCTAACCATAACAATATCCTCTATTTTAAAATATTGTCTTTTCCTAGCATTCTTATCATAATATATTTTTGATCTATTCCACTTTTGTTTTAATCGATTGTACACATTCTTTACCAAATTTGAAGATCAGTCAAGAGGTTATTCAGTTATTCTCGGTGGAATTTATCGATGTTGGTTCTGTAATTGACTTTTAGGACAAACTCGATAAAAAAATTATCTGCATTAAAGTTATCGATGGTCGATATTTTTAGCGATGGAGACTGGTAATAGCACTGAATATTCTGTAAATTTCAGCTAGGAAGATATTAATTTTGTCTCAGCTATTATTTTAGCTACGTTTGTAAGAATATATTTGCAAAGCTATTGATGATCTGAAAGATACAAATTTATGCAGCTGCATTTTCTTCATGTTTTATATGCATAGAAATTCACTTAACATACCTAAAATATTTGCGGTTTCGCTAAAAACTAAATTAAGGTGTACACTATAACGTAATTTAAAATATAATCAGCTATCAAAACTATACATGTAAGAGTAGTTAAGCTAATGTAGTTACTGTGGAACAATATTTATGAACCGCTTTCTACGAACGTGAATTTAGAGGACATGCAGCATTATTTATGTATAAGGAACATTTTTGAAATTCTCTGATAAAAGTTGAGCATTTATAAATGCTCAGCACAGTACACATACTACTATATATCGATAATAATTCACTAAGCTATACTAAGGTTTACAATTAAACAAAGTTATTTAAAATATCAAATGTACAGCATGCAATTATCAAGTTAAGTAGAAAAATACTTAGGTATTCGCTGCTGGTTCGTTATTTTATAATTTGTGTTAAGGATAATGAATAAATAATAAATCACAGACAAGGGAAATACAGATGCATAAAAAATTGAAATAACCTTCTGCTATATATTTATTTATTGCAGCTAAAATTAAATATCTATTTTCAGTTTCACTGATGAAGAAGTTAAAAAAAGTGAATTATCATTCTTTTGGTGTTGACCTCTCGCATTCGCCAAAACCATCTTGAGACATTCTTCTCGTGCTTATTTTTCTTCAATCTGTGTTTTTGCGTTTGTTCTTAATATTTTTGCATTCCATTTTTATTTATATAATAATTTAATTAACAAATTACCGGCTGTCAGTACTGCGTAGACGATCAATACCTCCTCAACCGTTTGAAATTAAAAAAAAAAAATGTCTTAATTAAAAATTGTGGATGATCAAAAACGGCATATTCTAAAATTATTTTAAAATCTACAGGGTGTTTCACAGAGTGGTCGCAAGCTAATACTAGGATTTTAAATGGAAATTGGATGTTTCATTTAAAATCCTAGTATTATTATATTTTTATATATTTGTATTTGACTCTTAATCCTGACATGTAATTACTTTTGGACTTACACTGCGGCATTGCCACGTTGCCACTTTTTGCGAATAAAAAAAAACGTGGAAAGTGGCACTAATTTCACTTTAACATAACTACTTTTTAAAATGAATATTAAAAGTATTGCCAGTCTATTTCACATCATTTGTTAATTGAGTAATAGTCTAGGAGATAGTTGCATATATGGGGCCTGGGATATAACATGTTGGCATTGCTGTTATGTTTTAGCAAATATTTTGCTGAGTATTAGTGATGGGCGATATATCACGAACTGTGATTTAATCACTGATATTAAGAAATCACAGGTAACGACTGTTAGTAAAGTTGGCAGAAAAGCGTGACGTGATCACGACTTACCGTATTTCGTTCCCTTGCCGTGGTCTAATATCTTTCACGATATTTACTTTGAGTCGATTATTGTTTGCGGCCGTATGTATTAACACGTAAAGTAAACGATCCCGTACCTTAGCGTTATTAGATACGCATTTCACACTATTTAGATATTTATATAAATATCTTTGTTTTTTATTGACTGGCGATGCTATGTGGCGATGCGAGGCAGGGTCGTGAAGGAACATTTTTGTTATAACACCAGAAGTAACTAACTACTAAAACCATGCGTAAAAATATTTTATATGATTAAATTTAATATACCAGCAATTTTATTGCAAATATTGAGCATTTACGTTTCGGCATGAAATGTGAATAAAAATATGAAATTCGACAATAAAGCAAATGAAAACATTTTTAAAAACAACCTTATATATTATAAAACAACAAAAAGAATAACACTAAAAAATAAATTTACCATTTTAAATTAACAAAAATCCGTGTAAAATAAACATAAATATAAACAAGAAATTTATTGATGCTTCCGAAATGTTAATGTTTGTATTGTTATGAGCAAAAAAATAGGACAACTATTTTTCGAATGTAAATCTGTCTCTATTTGCACACTTGCAATGAATTTTGACAAATAACTGACAATGTCACAAAAATTACAGTTAAATGTACACAACTAGATTTTAGCAAAAATACGTTATAAGAACTGTCCCATTTTTTGCGCACGACAGTAAAACTTTATAAAAATATTCTATTATCAAGTTTCATTCAAAACCTAGTGCTTTTGCTTTATTACCAATCCATACATCAGGTCATTTGGATAAACAAATCATAATATATATTATACACATTATGCATATCTGCGGCAGCACAGATTACCAAAGTAGCTAATTCACCGTCTGTCGGCGCTTATTTAGGGATAGGAAACAATTAACAATTTCTCCCGTACGTCGTATTATGAAAGTCGTGATCACATCACGTTTTGAATTCACTGATTAAGAAAATCACAGTAACGATTTACGTTGTGATTGAAAAATCACGATATCGCCCATCACTACTCAGTATTTTATCTTATGCGAGTCAGACCTCCCCCCCTGCCCGTCATGGCGCTAGACGCCCCAGAAAATATTCAATTGTGGAACAGAGTATAATTGGAGCTTGATGTTAGTTGAAGAGGGTACCTTGGCGATCAACATATATGCTAACATTTTTTCTTCGTGCAATTGGCAGTACTGAGGACGTCAATTATGGCCAAAATTGGAACGTAGTATAACGCTTTCTGACCAGGCGGAAAATTTTCGTTGTCGATGCTCATTGGTGGAAAACCATATGCCAACATTTTCTGCTTGCCCATTTTCCAGATTTTTGGGCAAAAATTGGACTTTTGGCCAAAACTGGTGCTTTTCAAAAAAAAAAATGTTGGCACCTTCTCAAACTTGTAGTTCTTGTACCAAAGAATAGTCTCTGTGAGTGCCCCCCCTAAACTTTTTGGGGGGGGGGAGATTTTTGAACTTTTGTATTCTGTTTGGCATAATAATCGGTATTTGAAAGTTGGTTATACTTATAAGTAATACTTATAACAATTCAATTTGTCATGACAAACCTCGTGACAAACTGAAGACCAAATGACGGCTTACTACGATTCCAATTAAAACACACATTATTTTAAAATATGCAATGTTTCTCGATGAAAAAAGTTCAATTTTTTTGTTAAAACGGCATACATACACACTAAAAATATCATTTGCTATGAAGTGAACGGATGTCAAATTGAATAAATTTAACTTGTCCATAAAACATTTTACGTAGAATATGTTTTTACTAAAAATATGCACGAATATTTCAAATACAAATACAAATACATTTATTGGTCTCATAAGCTACAAAATTTGTAGATAAGACAAGTCAATAGAGGTAGTTTAAAACAGTAATTACGTATATATAAAATATAAAAATTGTAAAAATTGGACATTACGATAAATTAATTAAAATGTTTAAAAGCCAAACATCAATAATTTACTTACAGAAAATCGTACGTATATATAAAAACATAAAAATTGTAAAAATTGGACATTACCATAACCAATTAAAATATTTAAAAGTAAACATCAATAATTTACTTACAGAAAATCCTGTAGATTGTACGGTTCAAGATTACATATATAATCAAATGTATAATTTTTAAACTTTTTAAAAGTACACTCTTTAATGTGTTGGGGAAGCGCATTATAAAATTTCAGACACTGATAACGCGGACAATTTTCAAGAAGTGTGAATGGTTAATGCATAGTCGCCCTTGCATCTGGTATTATAGGGGTGATGTTGTTCGTGCTCTTGAAACTGGTTACTGTGTTTTTTTACATATAAAATGCATTCATAAATAAATAAATAAACCCGGTATGGTAAGTAAGTTACTTTTGAAAACTCCCCTGCAGGAAACTAAAAAGCCCATTTTATATATGATTCTAATTGCTCTTTTTTGTATAGTAAAAATTTCCCCAAGATTAGAAGAACCACCCCAAATAGTTATTCCATATTTAGTTTTGCCGTAAAAGTTTGAATAATATATGATTGTAAGCACCGATGTATCAAAAGACCTTAATGCATAGCAAACGAAATTTAACTGTTGACTTAAATTTTTTATATGGTCGTTCCACTTTAAGTTCAAATCCTAAGTTATTCCAATGAGTTTTATGCTATCTTTGACAGGTATTTGTAAGTGCCCTAGTAATAAATCAGAAGGAAAGTTCAAATTCGATTTGTCAGTTCTATAAAACATACCATTGGATTTGGATTCGATCGTTTAGATAAACGACAAACAGAAGGGGCCCAAGCACACTACCTTGTGGCACTTCTGTGTTATTAGTAACAGAATCAGAAACGTATTTTTGCCCATGAATCAGAACTGATGTTTGTTGAGTACGATTTTTTAAGTAGGAAGAAAACCAAGTAAACATACATGGTTTAAAGTATCAAACGCCTTAGATAAGTCAAGAAATAGTCCGCAGGCAATTTCCCGACCATCCAAGGCGCTTATTATTTCATCAACAAAATTAAAAAGAGCGGTATCTGTGGCCTTATTCTTCATAAACCCGTGCTGAAATTCATTAAAAAAGTTGGTACTGTTTAAAAAGGATATCAGTCTTTTGTACATTAGATATTCAAGTATTTTTGAAAATACGGACAATAAGCTAATTGGACGGTAGTTCTCCAAATCATTAGGGTCACCCTTTTTATAAATAGGTAGTACCAGTGCTAATTTTAAAGTCTGTGGAAATTCACCAAGTATAAATGATGTATTGTAAATCTTTTCAAGAGGGGATGCAAGAGCAACGATGCATCTCTTTAATAGTTTTGGTGAAATACTATCGAATCCACTAGACGATTTTGATTTAAAATTATCAACAATATCACAGATTTCTTCTGACGATGTTGGGGATATAAACATAGATTGTGCATTGGTTTTTATAAAATCATTATAATTTGTATGAATATTTGAGGTTTTTATATTTGATACTAGATTTGAGACGTTAGTTATAAAAAAGTTATTGAATTTATTAGGGATGAGTGGTACGTCAACTGTTTTGGGTAATAAGTTATTTGTTTCATTACCTAGTGTACGATTTACAAGATCCCACATACATTTGGATTTGTCGTCTGATATGTTTATTAGGTTGTTATAATAGTTAGCCTTCGATTCCTGTAGTTTTTTACTATACAAATTTCGCATCTGTGTAACAGCTGACTTATAATCTGAATTATATCTTGAAATGTCTTGTAACAATTTTAATTGATTTCTTAAGGAAATCAATTCGGGAGTGACCCATTTGGCTTTGGTATTTAATTTCAGAAACTATTCATAATAAATCTGTATAGGGAGTTCAATGAAAACGGTTTTCATCCATCCTAATCTGAAGAACATAATATATATGATGTTGTATTTAAAATAACAAAGTTGGTGTCACTTCCGCGAAAATCGGAAGTGATACAGGGACCGTGCAATGCAGCCCAAAAAGTGTCATTTTATTAATACAAATCGACGGGATCGAACGTTTTTGTATAAAAAAAAATAGATGATATATAAAAACTTCAGACATAGTTGTCCACAGTTAATTGAATTATATTTCTGAATTTAATAATGATTATAATTAACACTATTCAAGCTACTAGCGCTATGGAAATAACTTATTTCATTTTTTTGGTGGTCTTAAGTTTCCATAACTATCAAAATAGATTAATGAGTTATTTTTCTTCACATACGCTGTGCAGTGAGTGCCGGGTCCAAATGGAATATCTAAATTAATTACACTATATTCATTTTTTCGTATGTTTATTGGCAACGCATCTTTCATTAACATGCCGCGAAAGTTAGGGATATGTAAAGCTTTAGCGTATTTCATTAATTCTATATTGGTTAATGCTCGGCGAGGTAGCCTTATTGGAAGTGTTTTGCTGGGTATAATAACATACCTTTCTTATAAGGTCGTAGGTACAATTCTTTTCCTATCGCAGCTTGCTCAATAGCTATGTTGTGTCTTTTATCATCCTCGAGTTTTGCTTTTGCAGCCTTTGCATCATTAACGGCTTTTGCAATACCTGCAGCACCACCTCCTTTACTTCCCAAAGCACCTAATGCTGCAAATATAGGTAAAAGGAAAGGTAGAAAATCACCCGTTTTTGGGATAGGAATAATCCGTTTCTTTGGTAAAGAGAGTTTCTTTGTTCTTATTGACGTTAAAGCTTGTTTACCGGCTTTATTAAGATTATTAGAATTACTGCTGTGAATACCACGTCGCGCTCGTTGTACTGCATTATTAAAACTTAACGTAGCTTACGTAATCCCATACCATGTTTCTGATTGGACCGCTTTTTTCTGCGTAACCCCATTCCAAGTTTAGTTTTTGCTTTCATAGCGCCAGCTACACTTAATGCAGTAATTTCTTCACCAACTGATGAATCACTTGCTGATAAGCTTTTTCTGCCAACACTTTATCTGCTTGATGTCTGCTCGTTATGTCATTAGAACGTGAATATACGAGATTTTTATCGAAGATTTTTCCTTTCGTTGTGAATTAATTGCATAGGTAAGACAATTGAAGCTATATAAACCTGTAAAATCCGTACTTAAGATAATTTTTCAGTAAAAGTGGTTACTTATATGCAATTTTATTTACATATAGTTTCTACTATTAACGATGTTATGATACTAGTATGTAAATATATGTAGTTACTAGGTACGTATTATATTTTATTCCAACATTCAAAGCGTTGGCCAACAACTGGAAATATTTAATTCTATTTATAATAATCTTTAAATAACTTATTTTATAAAACACAAACGTTACGGTAGAGAATTTTTCTACCGAATATAAAAATTTATTGTAGCTGTCGGGAAGATAGCAAATAATATAAATATATAAAAAGTTTTCTTTGTTTGAACAGATTTATAAAAAAAAGTTAATGATATATTATTAAGTAAATGAAATACGCAAATATGTTTGTTCTGTAGTTTCCAGCCTATATTTCAGTACTACTGCACGGAAGAAAATGTTTGCCGAATATATAATATTCTAAGGCGTGTTTATTATACCTGTTTGATTTAATCAAATAGGTATATCACAGCCGAGCAAACTTTTTTAATAATCACTATAAAATATTTTTTATATACAAAACCTCGTTTCGCAATAGGCTGAACTCAAATATCGAATAAAATATGTCTTCTTGTGAACACGAACTTCTGTTAAACTGATAATTTTTGTTTCAAACTTGGCACATATGTACGGTAGCATGGTAGAATACTTCCTACCGAAATTGGGCCATATCCCTTTCATACAGGGCGACCGCCAGAGGCGTAAACTATAATAATTTATATAAACTCTGTTATATTATAATTCTAGGACAAAATGTTGCCAAGGTTTTTAGTTAAGCACACAAAAATACGAAAATGTACAAGAAATGTACAAGACAGAGTCTCCACGGTTCGAAAAAAAAAAACTGCAAATATTTAGAGATATGTTAATTTTACTTTAAACTGTTATTGAGGTGTTTTTAATAAGACTAGTACGAAACGAAGAATATGTATCCAGGAGGAAGACGGTTCCTGGAGAATAATAATGAATTTTGAACTTGACCACCTGATCAAAGGAGCCGATATTGTTAGCAGTGTTGCCAGCGTCAGCCCGTTCGTGCATTTTTTAGACCCTTTTGCAACTTTTAGCACGTTAACACCACGCTGCGAAATCAAGCCCGGTTTAGCGATCGCCGCTGCGTCTTCCCCCCACTTCAAAAAACATTATTGCCGTAGTTTTTTCCCATTGCTCACCAAAAAATTCATCGCCACGTACCCTCCCCCGCTTTTCAAAAAAAATTTGGGTGCCTCCCGGAGCCCGTTTTAGACTGGATCTATCCAGTTTTGTACTTCTAGTTATGTTTGGTTTTTTAATTTTAGACCCTTTTTCTTTCTAGCCCAAATTTATACTAGGACTTAGCTCGAAAAATAATGTAGTGCTGGCAACACTGATTGTTAGGTTCATAGTAGGCAGGAGATTAGAGTGGCTTGGGATGTGCAAAGAATGGATGACGAAAGAACAAAAACAAGAGTAATGCAATGGAAGCCGGCGTGGAAGAAACATAGTGGAAGGCCACGTTAAAGATGGATTCAAGATGTGGAGCAAGATATTAGGACACTGGGAGTGAAATGATGGAGAAGGACCATTTCTGAGAGAATGGAAAATAATTGTCGAGCAGGTAAAAACTCACATAGGGTTATAAAGTCATAAGTAGAAGAAGAATAATACGAAACGAATGAAAGTATCAGTCAGGCGCGGCCGAATACGAATATCTATTAAACACAATAACTTTAGTTAGACTTAAAATTTTTATTTCTTTGGAACATTTGTAAAATAGTATAATAGAGTACTCTTTATTGAAACTGGGTCATAACTGTCGTACAGAGTGATCATCAAAGGCGACTATTTTTCTGTAAAACATGTTTTTTTTATAATATTAGAGCAAAGTGTCACTGAGGTACTTGATTAAACACACAAAAAACCGCTGCTCAAGAAATCACTTCTTCCACATCCAGATTTTCTATCCAAGTTTCTCACAACAAAAAAAATGTTGATTCTATATTTACTATGTGGAAATAAATGTTTATGAAACTTTAATAATATAATATCTGAAATCCCGAAAAACCCATAAAACGATATGCCACATCATTAGTGAGGGTGGATGATGTAAAAAAATGGTTGAGGTCTTTGGTCCTTGTACACGCAATAAATCACAATTTTATTTTTGTCACCACCTTTAATAATGGAGTGGAGGTAGTAATGGGGGTGGCTGGTGCCAGAAATTTTTTTGAGACCTTAGCTTCCCTTATATATACTAAATATCAATTTTATAGACGCTTACTTGCTGGATTGACCTATTTACTCCCCAATTTACCACCAATCCTTCAACGGAATAAGATCAAAATATAATCTAGTTCCAGATGTCGTTAAAATACATACGTGTCCCAAATTTCAAGTCAATATCTTAAACGGTTCCAGAGTAATCGTGTGACAGACCGACAGACAGAATTCTTTTTGCTTAAACCTAATATCTCGACGTTTCATGACAATTTAAGCCCATTTAAATGACGAACATTATCAATTTTTTTTTGCGTTACCATACTTCCACTGGATGTGGAAGTAATACAAAGATTTGAACGAATTTTACGTAGATTATTGAATATATCAATGTAACTTTAAAATGTTATTGAAATATGTTTAATATGACTCTTATGAACCGAATGAAAGTTGCAATCGATCGTTGCCAAATGACAATACCTGTTAAACACCATAATTTCCGTTTAACTTAAACTCTTTCTTCGAATTTAGAGTATATGCAGAATAGCATTTTAGACTATTCTTTATTGAAGTCGAAAATGTTCGTTATACAGAATGATCGCCAGAGGTGTGGAATCAGTGATGTTTTAATAAACTACTGCTTTTGGTGAAATATGTTACTAAAGTTTTTGACTAAGCACACAAAATATCGAAATTACAATATACAGTATGACCTTCATGTTAGAACGGATTTTACGCAGACTAGGATATGTCAATTTAGGTTTAAAATATTATTGAAGTGTTTTTAATAAGACTGTAGCGAAACAAATGAAAGTTTCAATCTAGCGTTGCCGACTGCGAATACCAATCAAAAGAAAAATAGTATATACGTTTAATGCACAAGTCACAGGGTGGACACTAATAAACAATGAAGAAAGTGTGACGGAGGACAATAATATTTGAGAAATCTGCTATATTTTTAGTGACAATACAGATTGATCATGCTAAAAAGTAATTAATTAAGAAAGCCATGAAGAAAAATAATATTTAGAGTGTAGTTACCAGAAGCTGGGTCGAATCCTCTAAAAATGGATTCGAATCACGGATCCGAATCATCAAAAATGATTCGAATCACGAATACCAAGTTCGCATCCTTTTGGTATAAATAAATGATTCGAATCGCAGGATCCGAATCCTTTTTTTTTAACTTCAAAATTATTGTTACAGTTCCAGATATCGATTTTGAGTCGAATCGGATCATAAGTGGCAAAACTCAGTTGCCATCTTGGCGCTGTAATTTTGATGTCTGAATTTTGATCAAAAGTTTGTAATCCGCGTCTGAACTTTTAATTTTTGTCTAAAAATTTGTAATTCGCGGTCCTGAAAACCCCCAAAGGTCGATTCTAAGTCGAATCGAATCATACACAGCAACATCGTTCGCCATTTTAAAGTGCCATCTTGAATTTTTGTGATATAAAAGTGTTAAAGTGCATTGTCATGGAAGCCACGTACGCATGCCAAATTTCAAGTTGATCGGATATGTGGAAGTGGGTGAAAACTGAAAGTCGAGTGCCAGTCATTTTTATTAATATATGTATTTAATTCAAATTTACTTGGGATTACAATTCCCAAGAAAACAAAAAAGTTATAGTTTCATTTACATCCAGTATATATATATATATATATATATATATATATATATAGATATATATATATATATATATATATATATATATATATATATAGATATATATATATATATATATATATATATATATATATATATATATATATATATATATATCATATCTCCTTTTTAAAAACAATGACAGAAGAACTAGATTTTATCTAATTCGGTAACTTATTGAACTGATCAAAAGAATTTAAAAAACAAAGAATTTCATGCAAGCCTGTTGAGAGAGGGGGTGATTTTCACCTGGTCCGGGCTCGTTCTGAGGGGCCCACACTTGTTTGGGGAGTCTGGATTTAAAATGTTGAAAATTTGTATTATAACTTTTTCTTGGCGTATTTTATTTCTCCCCTATGCTCATCAAATTTTTTTGGATTTCTTTCCCCCTACTCATCCAAAATTTTTTCGAATTTCTTTCCCTCCTCATCAATTTTAAGAAAACAAAATTCCACCGGGCTCGTATTTTCTCTCCACGACCCTGATTTCATGCTATTTTTATAATTATTTCTAGCAATGTACAGTTATTAATTAATAATCACACTTATCGTGATATTTTCACACTTTGCTAATTTATAAACAACAAATACACACACACTATGACCTATCACAGTCAATAATCAACACACGTAGGGTTTCGCGTCAGCTGGTTGTGGTAATGCAAACAAAAACAAATGTCTTATTCTATATGCATGTCAACATGTTACAACAGGCAAAATCTTAACTCTGCAGAGTGAGAGGGAAATATGCGTTTATTTTGGGTTTATTATAAATATTTAAAAAATTATAAATAGCATAATTTTTAAAATAGTTTCAGATCCTTCCCATTGCTCTAAGGAATACAACCTTATACAGTTTTATCATAAATTTTGTATATAGTTAAATGCCATAGGTACTCTAATAATGAAATTAGGAACTGTTTTAACTGACAAACTACGATATTCAAGTCCAACAGAAATTTACAGTAAAAAAAAATATATACTTGTATTCATTAGAATAATGGCAATTATTTAAAACAGTTTTAAAGATTATACTATGTGTGTTTTTTAATTATTTATAATAAACCTAAAATAAACACATATTTCTTTCTCACTGTGCAAAATCCTATTCTCAAAATATAAAACTTACCGCCTTCGCAAAAAGAACGTGAACCACAAAAAAGGATTCGTGTCATCAACAAAAGGATTCGAATACGAATCCTTTTTCATTTGTCTTACGAATCCGAATCACGAATCCTTTTAAATAAAAGTATTCGAATACTGCTTTCGAATACTCAAAAAGGATTCGAATCCTGGATTCGAATACTAAGTGATTCGAATCCTACTCAGCTCTGGTAGTTACAAAAGAACGCAAAGAACTTGAACTGAGTCGTATTCGAGCCAAATATCAATCAATAGGCATTCGAGGTCGGTGACGCTCCGCTGCAACTTCTATTCGTTTATTAATTTAGTTTACAGAATAGGAAATATTAACTTATTTAATGAGTTAATTGTAAAAAATATACTTATAGCTAAGATATATAAAATTTATTATCCATATAACTAAACTCCATACTAAACTAAACTGAACCAATATTTTTAATATACGAAATATAAAGTGCATAAAAGAAATATAGCTATAAAATCATATTAATAGTACTTAAGTTAACAGAGAAGGGCAACAAATTTTAGGTAAAAGAAAGACCGTTTATATTTGCAAGACTGCCACTGAATATTCCAAAGGATTGTTTAAACTATTATATTACTACACATTTGCTGGATACAAGAAATTTTTTTCACATTTGTTCTTGAAAATGGCAAGTCAAAAAAATGGTTACGCTCTACGAATCTGAAAATATCTCCAAAGTCGACGTTGTTATCATGTGAAACCTTGTATAAATTAAATATGATTTGCATATACAGATTTCAAAATTATTTAGGAAAAACTTAGAAAGCAGTTCTCTCTCGAGTTCTCGATATGAGTAAAAACACACTAGGCGTTTTTCGCCGAGTCGGCAGCCGACTCGGCAGCCGCCTGTAACAACACACACGAAGCGGTTTAACTAGTTGTCGCAGAAAGCATCAAAATACAACGTTGTCAGTTCAGTAGTACAGCTAGGAGGAAGAATTAATTCTGTTGGGTTTATTATATTGTCAATCAAAAAAAAGAAAAAAATAGGCGTATGTGGGAACATCCAATTGTTAAGGAATGCTAGACAAAAAGTTTATATAATACCTGTCACCCATTCTTGTCTGTTATTTCACGCAAAGTATTTGTAAACAGATTTGATTTGGCAAGCACGCATCAAATTTACAACTGAAACACGCAGCCTCGTGTGTGCGGTTACATGTAATACCCATATACGAGAGGACGAGCGTCAACGCCCCTCAACGAGTGGCCCATGGTCCAGACGATGTGCCGAGGCGTGTCGCCTAAGATCAAAATCACGTGTGTGCGTTTCTATGATTTAGTATAGAACCATGTGCCGAGTCGGCTGCCGACTCGACGAAAAACGCCTAGTGTGTTTTTACCCTATGAGTAAAAACACACTAGGCGTTTTTCGCCGAGTCGGCAGCCGACTCGGCAGCCGCCTGTAACAACACACACGAAGCGGTTTAACTAGTTGTCGCAGAAAGCATCAAAATACAACGTTGTCAGTTCAGCAGTACAGCTAGGAGGAAGAATTAATTCTGTTGGGTTTATTATATTGTCAATCAAAAAAAAGAAAAAATAGGCGTATGTGGGAACATCCAAATGTTAAGGAACGCCAGACAAAAAGTTTATATAATACCTGTCACCCATTCTTGTCTGTTATTTCACGCAAAGTATTTGTAAACAGATTTGATTTGGCAAGCACGCATCAAATTTACCACTGAAACACGCAGCCTCGTGTGTGCGGTTACATGTAATACCCATATACGAGAGGACGAGCGTCAACGCCCCTCAACGAGCGGCCCATGGTCCAGATGATGTGCCGAGGCGTGTCGCCTAAGATCAAAATCACGTGTGTGCGTTTCTATGATTTAGTATAGAACCATGTGCCGAGTCGGCTGCCGACTCGGCGAAAAACGCCTAGTGTGTTTTTACCCTATAGGTAGCCAATAGCAAATTAAGTTCCGTCAGCTTTAAAAAAAAAGCGTATATTTTAAAAACCGGCCTTGAGTCCTTTCCAGATTTTGTATGTGTACATTATAAATTGGACATCGTATTATTGAGATGTGTTAAAGATGTAATTTGACAATAGTGTGAAGTTATTTTAATGTATTTACACTTGCAAAATATGGGAAGTTTCTTATAACAAATTCAGGTTTCTATAATTTTCACTGTCAGTAAGTTCCATGTGGTTTACGGACGTTAATTTTTTATCCAACGGTACATCCAAGACACAAAAAGAGTCAGGACAGAAAATCGTATGATTTTTTAAAATCTGTAATCGATTGTACTATTATTTTTGTTTCAGCCAATACATAAAACTCCACATCACATATAGTAGAAAAATCCAAAGCCAAGGCTGTTCCGAGCATTCATTGCTCTATGATCCATTACTAATGGACCACCATAACTATATAAACTAGACATTAAAAAATTTGCACTCGCATTAAGATGTAACATTATGCAAATATTTATTTCGCACAATAAATACCAACGGGTATAAAATTGTAAGAGGAGTTTTATTCTTTGATTTCTCCCACGCTTTTTTAAAATTATCATATAATAACTTAATAAATAAACTAACAACTACAATTCCATTCAACAGAGTACCCCCAGATACCATACCTTTTATTCATAATGAAGTCGCCAATTTCGAAACATACTCGTTTTAAAACATTTTACATTTACATCCGTTGGCAAGTTACTCTGTGGTATTAATAAATCCCATGTTCACCATGTCGTATAATAATGGGTATTGTTAAAGACGTGTTAATTGTTAATTTTCTTGTGCAACGAGTAAAACATCTTGTTGGGGAATTACCACACATCCGTGTATGAAAAAGTATGCACGTAAACGCACCAAACTGCATGGTGCAGATTCTTTCAGGCTCTCTGAAACAGGAAGTGCATACTGACAGGCTTGCAATTACCTCACAGCGGCGGCTTTTGCTCTACTCTAGTGATCTAGTAGCTATGCTTTAGTTCCTTTTCCTTGTTTATTATAGTTAATTGAGACGTGGTCAGTTATGATACTTCCTTGGTTCGGTTATTGTTTTTTAAATCGAATCATAGCCGTGCGAAATTTATAATAGGCGATTATTATGTAATATATCTAGTAGCGGTTGCAGTAGGGTGTGACCGAATACCAATTTGATTAAGATCTTGTTCAAATATGGCACAATTCACTTTTATTAGGTGAACCTGAGATTAAATACACGGCCACTATATATTTTTTTGTTTTTACTATTCAAATAAGTATTCGTAGTGGGCAACGCTCGACTGCATTATTCACTAGTTTCATTATAGTGTTCGTAAACATACCTTAATAGGTTTCAAAATAAAACTGATAAATCACCCAATCTACGTAGAGTTCATTTCAATTTGTGAGATTGATGAAGAACTTAGCAAAATAGACTAAAATAACAAAATTAGTAATTTTTCCAGACTATCCTAAATATCGAAAGAAAACTTTTCAATCTCACAAGACTTTATGTCGCCTAATGAAAATAGATTTTGGACTCTAGGCCAAAAATAGACATTTTATGTCGCCCCACAACATTTCGCTCGATAGCATGAATTTTAGAAAGTGTACTGAAATTTGACTTTCTTATGTGGCCTCACAGCACAAATTTTGAGAAGTGCGCTAAAAACTGACTGCGAAAAATAAATGTTCAGATCGAAATTATCTTCGAAGCTAATTTTTGTCACGAAAAATGTTATTAATCAGCAGGTTGGTTTGTAACATGATTAAGAGCTATTTTCGTGCGGTGCCAAGAGCTTTGAACGGTGGCACCGGATGGCGATTATGCAAAGTGTTATTCATGCCGGATGGTCAATTATTAACTTTTAACCAAATTCTTCGAAGATAAAAAAAGCTTCATTAAATCAGTACACGAATACCTCTATAAGGATGGCTTGAAAGCGAAACATCACGTTATTCTTATTGGGTTATATGCCGTCAATATGTTTTGCAAAAACCTGGAAAGCCTCGTATATTTTTATTAAAGGTATTATATAAAGTCAATTTCAACTTTTTTAGCCCCAAAACCAAAACCGATAAACCTGTTTTTCAAGAAATTATTTGAATCTTGTTGTGCTAATCGACTGATATCCTAACTTTCACTGTCGAATGTAGTTGCGATTAAACATTCTCCAGGGGATGTGTCCCTATTTGCCATGTTTGGTATGCGGATCTGAATTGTCTTATATATAATTATAGGAATTTTACCAATTTTTATAGAACATTTATACGAATATACATTGTATTACTGATTTTATTGGAGCGTCAGAAAGTTCATCAAATCTGTTTCAGGATATTGATTATAGTACGGAAACAAAAGAGATGATGCTAGAAAAGTGATTAGAAATTAAGAAAGGTGATAGAATTAAGACAAATTCAGATATAGTGTATTGAATCATCGAAGGAAGAAATACGGGAGAGAGCAGGAATCAATAAGTGCAGATTTTTTATCTTTTTCATCTGTCACAGGATCCCGGTCCTAAGTCGTCTCTTAAGAGTTATAAGAACTCCCTGAGAGTGAAAAGAATCCGTCAAACGTTGTAAGAGGCACAACTGGCTTCCTGAACATATGTTTCCTACAGTCGAATAGTGATAAGATTTCTACAAGACTATTGGATAGTACGGTTTCGATATAATAGAATAGAATAGAATAGAGTAGAATAGCCATTTATTAATCCAATCGATCATTACAATGATATAAGACAAGTCAATATAAATAAATACAAATGAAAAAAGTATTTATACATTTAAATAGAAAAGCAGAAAACAAAAACAAGTAAACAATAAAGCACCAATAAAAATTTAAGATTCACTTACGGAGTAAAAAGCATGATATACTAGAAAAGACTGACATGAACTATTTTATATTATTATGTTTTTTATATTTACATTTAACTTGTTATATAAAATTGATTCTATATGGTAAGGATTCGATATGTACAGTTCTAACCTGTATGTAGAATATTGCAAATTAAAGCCATGTCGCGTGTCCTGATTGGATCACGGCGAAAATTTTGAAAGATAAATTTATCTGTTTTTAGTGTATCTCTGCTGGCTATATAAGATAGACGTTTAATAGCAAAACAACTACTTGCACACTTGTTACTAATATAATTAATATGCGATTTTCAGTTTAGGGATAAGTCAATATGTATTCCAAGTAATTTAAAGTCTTTCACCTGTTGAATAGTATTATTTTCGAACCGAATACATAAAATAGTTTTTTTTCTCTGTTTATTATTAAATGATTATTTGTAAAATATTGCGAAACTGATAACAAATTGGAACTTAAATTTTCAATTGCCAGAGATATATTTTTGTCAGTTGTTCCAATTGTAATATCGTTTGCAAATGCACAATAGAAAGTTGTTACATGTTGGTTTATGTCATTTATATATAACAGAAATAACAAGAGCCCCATAATACTGCCTTGTGGTGTACCTAAACTAATGTCTAGTTTAGTAGACTTTGCATCAAAATAATCAACAAACTGTTTCCCGTTCGTAAGGTAAGATTCAAGAAGGCTATTACATTGGCCACGTAGGCGAAAATATATCTTCGTATCTTTGTGTACTTAATCAGAAACTTTAGTTTGCCCTCTGAAATTATAATAGACCCTAGTTTATATAAAATATGACAGTTTACGCCATGCAGGACATAAAACCCGACTCGTCAGATGAAAATAATATGTTCTATTTTTAGGATTATGGTCTTTGAATTTCATAAAAAAAAATTGTAAATATTAATTATATAGTATTCTCTTTTGTACACTATTTTAATAACACCTTGTCATATCTATTTAGTTTTACCTTATTTATCTGACGGTACTCTCACAATTCCAATACTGTTCGAATTCTGACAGTATACGCATACGATCATTTGAACTTATGCCATCGCCATTTGAATGCAAGATTGAATTCGTTGGCTGCCTGGCAGGTACCCTCAAAAGTATATCCATTTGAGAGATATTCTCTCGAAGTATTTCTCTCAGGTGGCCTCGTAGGTATAATACGAGCTATACATTTCCCTGAGATAGAGGGATGGAACCTTACCTTACCAATTAAGTCTTAAATTCAGAAGCATATTTCGCTCTTGAATTTGTACCGTGCATTTTAGGAACACTCAGTATAACAAATTGAGTGTCATATGTACGAGAAATAAAATATTATGCGAGATTTATCTGGAATATGCTTATTAACAGGATGAGTTGAAATAAAATCAACGTTTGAAGCGATATCCTAATGCATTTATGACAATTTTACTGCCCAATACAGATTTTCCGCTGCTTGTCTTTTCAATATCAAATTAAAATTAGTACTAATTCGTCTACTGAGTTGTATTTCTGGCAGCCGGCAAATGTTAAAAGTATATTAAGACATAAATAACTCATAACTTTTAAATTACTTCGATGATTATTAAAATATAAACAAGTTTTTATATACTTATAGACATTGTTATTTTCTTTGGAATTATTTGTATTACAGTCAACGAATATTTCTGTTACTTCTGATTTAAGCGTATAAACAAAAATGCAACAAAAAACAAATGCTTGATAAAAAACACGTTAGCGCTACCTACACTTGAATTGAAAAAAAAATCGCGTGGGTGAAACTCGATTCACAATAGTAGTAAAAGAATGCGGATGATATACATATATCTTCTAAAATATGCCAAATTGAATTTGTAAATCAATTTCGCATAATTTGGACACCCTCCCTTATTACAGGGGTAAGGTTATCATCTTCACAACTGGAGGTAACAAAGTAGGTAAAAACATTTTTCACCGGATCGAACTTTATACATAATTGTACATTCATTGCAGTTTTCTGGAAGTAAATTAATTTATTAAGTATAATTGCCATATTTGTAAGTTTAATCATCTCCCGAAAATTCCATCTTGATTGGCGAAGTATATTAGGCAATATTTTGGGTATGTGGAATCTTGTCAAATATTACAGCGCTCTTTATGTAGGTATATCTTTTTCCTTAAACGCAATACGTATTGAAAAAAGTGATGAAGAATGTTATAAAAAAGGTTAGACAAGAGCTAGAATTAAACAATCCTTATGTGAAATTTTGTAGATTTTTTATTTTTTTGACAAGGTAGATTTTTGGCAGTTGAAAAGTAAAAAAGAAAACGTTCTCAAGGCCGTGGTTGTAACATAAGACAAAATGATGACAAACTCATAAAATGTTTTTTTTTTTGGAAATAGCTCTTAAAACACGCAAAATACAAAAAATCACAGAGGTGAAAATTAATAAAAAGCACATTTTACATATAAAATATCCTCACGAAAAATTTCCTATATGCAACTGTTTTCTCATACAATAAGAACTAATGTTATGAGGTCGCGAGCCTACGCGCGAGCGTCTAAATTAGATTTTTTCAGTGTGTTTGAGCACAAGAAGGTATTTATCTTTTGAAGAAATGATCGAATCATAACAAAAAAAAAATTTTAAAGGGAAGGGTGCGCTTTCATTACCATATAAAATTTAATTTTAACCGTAACATATTTTGCTTGCCTTGAAAAACAAGATCAAACTTTTGGGATCTCTATTAAATCTCTCTTTTCGATATCATGGTAGTCAAAAATGTGCAAATGTTTTAGACAAAAAATTGTTGACTATTGCATTTTTTGCAAATTAAGGCTAAGGTACTTTTATTTAGCAACGCTCACATTTTCATTACACATTTAATTTGCATTTAACAGGAATTGCAATAGATATAACACATGTTCTACCCCCAGAGACATCTATGTGAGTTGCCTCTAAGTTCTCATGTATACGTAACAGGAAACTAAATTAGTTGGTTGGTTGGCGCGCGCGGTGTCAAAATATAGACATCTGGAAATATCTAGAACCTTTTGGAATCTGTCAGTTTAATAACTGACATTAGTGAGAAGCAACCAAACAACAACCTTCCCGACCGATATAGTGAAAAATCGGTCGAGGCTAGAAGATGAAAATATTATTTATCAGCTCAAATGGAAACGGTCCACTATGAACACTTCACAGGCCACAGCTGGCAGAGAAGCTGTCCACAAAGAATTATATGGTTTTTAAAAATAAATAAAAAAATATAATTAAATGGGATCGTTCATATTTTTTAGTGCTTTTTTCGGCTTCAAAGATCCACCGGATGGGGAGGTTCCAGCCGCTTTCCGTAGCTGCAGATTTTTTAAATTATAATTACTTCCACGTCCAGTGGAAGTATAGTAACGACAAAAAAATTTTTAAAAATTTTTATTGTCCAAATAGGCTTAAAACGTCATGAAACGTCGAGATTTTAAGTTTGAGCGAAAAAAAAATTTCTGTCTGTCTGTCGGTCTGTCTGTCTGTCTGTCTGTCTGTCTGTAACTTTTTTTTGTGCGCACGTTTACTCTGGAACCGTTTAAGATATTGACTTGAAATTTGGTACACATATGTACTTTAACGAGTTCTAGAACTAGATTATATTTTCATCTTGTTCCGTCGAAGGGTTGGGGGGTAAATTGGGGTAAATTTGGGGTAAATGGGTAAATTAAGCAGGTAAGAGTCCATGAAATTGGTATATAGTATATACAAGAGAAGCTAAGGTCTCAAAAAAATTTTTGGCATTAGCCACCCCCATTACCACCCCCATCTCCTTATTAAAGGGGATGAAAAAAAAAAAGTGATTTAGTGTATGTACAGGAACCAGAAACCTCAAAATATTTTTTTACTTCATCCACCCCCTACTACCACCCCCCTATCACCATCCCCACCCCACTACCGATGTGGGGTATCGTTTTATGGGTTTTTGGGGTAGAGGATTTCAAATATTATATTATTAAAGTTCCATAAACAATTATTTTTACATACAAAGTTTTTTCGTTGTGAGTGACTTGGATAGAGAATCTGGATGTGGAAGTAGTGATTCCTTGGGCAGCGGTTTTTTTATACTGTTCCACTAGGTACCAAAAACCTACTTCTATGCAAAATTTCACAAAAATGGTTCAAATCCAGCTCAAAATCCCTGGGGTCTGAGTTATAGGTTAAGCATTTCGGGTAATGCACTTTGCGCCACCTGATATCTAAGAACGAGAGCGAAACTAGAAGCGAAAACAAAAATTTTTTTGTTTGCATTTTTGAATACGCATTTTCGTAGGTAATGATAATATCAACATTTTTACCTACAAATTATGATCCAGGAGCTAATAAGAAGGCTGTTAGCCTCAAATTCTCAAAATAATTTTGACGACCAACGCGTATTTTTCAGGTGGAACTCGTATTTAAAAAAAATAATGATCTGGCCCTATTCGAACCGATTTTAGTCGAAAGGAGGGCTCTTTAGTTTTAATTACAAAAAAAAATCAGGTCTCAGCACATCTGACATAGAAGTTAATCGGGAAATAGTCGTTGACGGCGTTTCCGCTGTTAGCGCATTTTTTATGTTAAACTAAAATAAAATAAGATCCATTAACCTGGCCCTTTTCGGAACCTCTTTAATCGAAAGGTGGGCTCTTTGGCTTTAATTTTAAAAATAATTTAGTCCCTAGGACATCTAACTAACATAGAAGTTAGCCGCGAAATAGACGTTCACACCGCGACGTTTCGCGACTAACTTCTGTTAGATGTACTAGGGACTTAATTTTTTTTTTAAATAAAGCTAAAGCTCGATTAAAATGGGTCCGAAATGTGCCAGGTTAATAAATCTTATTTTATTTTAGTTTAACATAAATAATGCGCTAGCAGGGGAAACGCCGTCAACGACTCTTTCGCGATTAACTTCTATGTTAAATGTGCTGAGGAGTTTTTTTAAATTAAAAGTGGTCTGAAATGGGCCAGGCTATTCAGTTTTTTTTTATTAACATATTACTTGAGAAATTACGCTCTAGCAGCGAATACGCCGTCGTCTGTTTTGCAGCTAACTTTTATGTTAGATGTGCTAGGGACTTAATTTTTTTTTAAATTAAAGGTAAAGAGCCCACCTTTCGACCAAAATCAGTCCGAAAAGGGCCAGGTTAATAGTTCTCATTTTATTTTAGTGTATCTTAAAAACTGTTTTTGCATCGTAAACGGTGTGAACGTCTATTTCACGGCTAATTTATATGTTACATGTGCTGGGGACTTAATTTGTTTTTTTTTTAATTAAAGCTAAAGAGCCCACCTTTCGATTAAAATCGGTCCGAATAGAGCCAGGTTACTATTTTTTTAACACGAGTTTTATCTGAAAAATACGCGTTGGTCGTCAAAATTATTTTGAGAATTTGAGGCTAATAGCCTTCTTATTAGCTCCTGGGTCATAATTTCTAGGTAAAAATGTTGATCGTATCATTACCTACGATATATGTCTTCAAAAATGCAAAAAAAAAAATTGTTTTCGCTGCTAGTTTCGCTGCTAAAATCAGTCTCGTTATCTAAGAACATATAAACAACGCTGTATAGTTGTCTTCAGATTAACTCAGCACTCAAAAAACGTCGGCGATCTTTACCGCACCATCAACGATGCCGAAATTTTTTACTCGCATAGTAAATTCGTAGACAATTATACAGTTTCACCAAATCAGCACCACCATTCACTGGGCCAGATGAAGGTGTTTGTTCGCAATTTTTCTGGTAAACGTATGGGAAAACCTAATAGAAATAGTCTTGGATGTACTGAAATATAGAAAAAACTATGGCAACTATCCATACTAAAAATAAAATTATGATATTTTCAAAATACGAAGCCAATTTAAAACAATGGTTACACGTTATAAATTACTTTATTATTTACAGTGAAACATTCACAGAAATATTATGTAAATATTATAATACGTAAAAGTATTCTAACTGACATTTTTATGTGTTTAATTTGTTAACTGAAGAAACTTTATGAGTGCAATATCTGTCTGTATTACGTGTAAAAACCAGTAAATGTTCCTTTATAATTTAAAAAATCTCATTTAAACTGTTGTGATGTTTATTTAATATATCAAACAGAAAAATAATCAGTATAGGACAAGATACACTCATAGATTAAAGTGAATTTAAATGGTTAATAAAAGATGAATTAGTATCCCAGCAGGCAAATTATAGCTTACAAAGTTAACATTATCGATTAATCATTGTTAATCAAAAAATGTTACACAATTTAGGTACTTGGTTTTTCCGATTGCATTTGCTATTTACCAGCATTCGGATTACTTAGAAATTTTAAGGGGAAAAGTAAAAAGTGTAATTTTTATAATCACTATTTTCTACTTTCACTTTAAATCAGCAATTTAAAACGATTATGGGACCAGGTCGAGAGAGGCCATTTTTTACATTTGAATTGTTACTTTTCGACTGTTAGGTTTTGTGATCGTAGAGGGGGAGAATTTAAGACCAGAATCGTAACGAATGTAGTAGCATGGTTGTTTGCACATCCAACTCGTAACTGAACTTAATCGCCCATTTAAATCCAGCTCCCACAAAATAATCCTCAGCTAAATTATCTACGAAAGATAGATAGAAGAGTGTTAGATTTCACCTCAGATTTCACTATGGCGTGATAATATTCAAACGTAATAAATATAAATAAAATACTCACAAGTCACAATAAACAGTTTTTTGGATATTACATATAATCCAGTAACCTTGTCATCAAAAAAGGGTTCTACCTGATGTCAAATCAGGTATCTATGCTTTTCTAATATGTTGTATAGGATAAAAATTAATGTTTAACTAAACTGAGGTCGTAAACCAAGTTTACGGGCTTGGCAGTCCTCCGGGTCTTGGTCAAAAATCCAAAAAACTGGGGGATTCTTGTCTTTTTTCGGTTTTTCTTGATTTTGGTACCTAAGGCCTACTTTTTTGGAAAAACAATTTAGTATTTTTTAAAATTAGACTAAATTTGCTACAAATTGCTGCCAAAGCGGACTCTGTAGATCAAATAGTCTCCGAGATACAGCTGTTCAAAGTTTTGTAAAGTCTTCATATTTCGACATTTTTAACAATTTTTAACTTAAAAATCTGTGAAATACTACTACTACTATGCCGGGGTTCAAAAAATTCATTTTACTCGAGCCCAAGCCCCAAACAGGGTCCGAAGGGAGCCAAAAAATGACCCCCCCCCATATATGGTACTATTATATTAAATGGATCGGAAAACAGGAAGGAATATTATTTTAAAAAATCAGTTATATACAGGTTAGGCTTTTTAAAACAGTCAGATGGAGATTTGAAAAGTTTTTTACGTACGAACTGTCACATTTTCCAATGTCAATATTTACTGAAGAGGGAATACGGAAGAGCACGAAATCTTCTTTCTATGCAGCATTCCAACCAATAAAGATGGATGAGATGCAAGGAAAAACTAAATTTGTTGTAGTAGATGGTGGTCATCTACATCACAAAGTTCTGTGGCCTCCAAGCTCCTCATTTGGGTCGATAGCTGCCAGCTATCTCAAATAGTTTTTGTTTCACATTGTGGTCTAAAAGTAGCTGTAGTTTTCGACGGCTACCCAACAGACGCTTCACAAAAGAGTATTATTTGGTCTACAGAGTCCGCTCTGGTACCATTTTGTAGCAATTTAATCTACTTTTAAAAAATGATAAATAGTTTTTACCAAAAAAGTGGGCCTTGGGTGCCAAAATCGACTAAAACTGCAAAAAAAACAAACAAAAATCTCGCAGTTTTTTTAATTTTTGGAGGTCTGCAGAGGTCGTAAACTTGAATTTAACATTAATTTTTAATCCTATACAACATATTAAAAAAGCATAGATTCCCGATTTGACGTCAGGTAGGATGTATAATGTTTTGTTTTTATTGAACACTTTTGAATTTCTTATAAGTAGCCTAGAAGCCAGTGAACATTTTTTGTTTACCATGTCATACCGCCTTATACATGAAGGTGAAGTGTCAAACAGCAACAATTTTTTTTTTCAAAATTTATTGTTATTTATATTAACAATATTTGCCTATTAGTATTTTTAACAATTTTACAAAATCTTTTTATCCTGCTGTGTCTTCTTCAGGTGGCGCAGGCGATCTTTTATAGAAAAAAATGACATTTTGTACTAAATTCCGGCAGATCTCATCTGGGTTGAATTCAAAGCTTTATAAAGACATCTCTTGCATCTTCCCCACAAACATACTCTGTAACCAATTTCACGCGTCTTTTTACTATACTTAGCTACATGTAAATTATGCAATATCTAGTTTCTCATATCCAGCAACAATACTTTGTTTCAATTCTTTCTCACTGTATATTCGCTATTTCCATTTTCTTTGATTTCAAAATTCTTCTAGTTGAAATTCTCTCATATGCTGTCTTGCATCTTGTAGCATCATTAACAAAACATTTTTTGAATGCACGAAATATGCATTTCCTTGGATAGTTGAATGTAGTAGATTTTTATCATATTCAGGAAGGCAACGACATCTTTTGATAAGGTCTAAAACATGTTTTGGACTATATTTGCTTGTAGGATATTTTTTATCTGAAACCACGAGGAAACCAAAATTGTAGCTAGATTTTTTTCAGTTGCTACATGTAAATGCAATCACATTTGCAGTAGTGAACCACCTGAAATATGCATTCTTCTTGAGTCTTCCTGTATAAGTTCATAAAGTACAACTTCTTCTGAAATATGAGAACATATCTCGTATGAATATTTCTGGTCAGCACTCAAGTCTTTTTGGTTAACATAAAGCAATTCTGCTTTCATTTTTTCAAACACAGGTTATTTTTCACAAGTTCGTAATAACTTTCCAATATTACCTAAGTAATTTGTAGCAGGCATATTGCCGCCCCATAAATTATAAAATATTTTAACTTAAGCGTGAATGTCCGCGGTAGATTTAAATATATTTCTTAAAATTGCTTTTTAATTAAACACAACTGTATGCAACCAGAGTTACGCCTAAAATCAGCTTATCTTTATGAGTGGAGAGGGTAACGAAGCGATGCGATTTATACGCATCGAAAAAGAAAGCAGAACGATATAGTTTTCCGTTACTAGAAGGTTAGAACTTCGATTGCTCGATGAACTTTTAAATAGTGATGTATTTTCATTAAATTTTTCCTTGAAGACTTCAACATTGAAAGGGTTGATAGTCCCTCTTCTTGATTATGAAGCAGGCCTAATTATCTTCACCGGTTTAATCCGTAAGTAATTTATAAAGAAATAATTTTTTTGGCAGCGGCCATTTTACAACTCACGCTTACACTTTATTTCTTTCCAGGGTTTCACTATTGGATAAACAATTTTATTAATGGATAAACAATTTTCATATTGAATCCAAATAATTTAGTTTTGGACGAAAAATGTTAGTATTGGACAAAGAATTTTTGTATTAGATGCAAGTTTTATTATAAAAATGCAAATCTTCTAAAATTGGGAGCAAGTTTTATCAATCTTGGGATGCACATCGTAGTTATGCATTGCTTATTAACGTCATATTAAATTTTGGGTTGGAAACAAATTTTGTATGGAGATCGCGACGATAGTATGGTAGGATAGTTGGGATTTGTCCTTATGGAATTTCTGGAAGCGTCGAATATGGTATTGGAAACTTCTAAACCTGATCCCGAGCTCTTCTAGAAACCAACAATTATATCACTGTGGGTTGGATTTCACCAACATCATCCCCTACTAAAGTCACCATTTTCATTCACAGAAAAATTCCAGATAAGTGTCACAAATAAGTTTTTTTATCTAACGTTTTTTATATAAATACTTCATATTTTTACCTTTTAACATTTTTAGAGTTTTTAAAGTATCATGTTCTATTTTTTTTAAAAACTATTTCTATTTTCAATTTTATTATTAACATGTTTCAATGAACAGTTAATATATACTATTTTTATTAAGGTATAAATTATCGACGTTACGTCTAATTAAAAACAAATTATATAAAAGGTTCTGTAAAGACTTTGTGATCACAATTTCTACGAAACATTTAGGTATAGTTATATAATAAAATTTGACTTTTAAACACCATATTGTCGGTTCATGTTTTAGACAATATTATAAATAATATCTGCATAACATTTTATCGTCCACTCGATATATTTTTTTTGTATATAATTTCACTTAATATTAAGGCCTCAGTTTAGTTGTTTTATAATAAAAACACACCAAGTTTGATTGATTTATAATAAAATCAATTTTATAATCACATTGTCCACTTATTTCAGGTATTTTGATACAAACCAAACTTTACAAACCAAACTTTACAAACCAAACTTCACAAACTAAATATTTCGATAGTACTTACTGTATTAATTATTTAATCTTTGATAATAAATTGAACATCCTTTAGTAATATTCAGAGGTATTAATCTAATCTTGACTTGTGCTAAATTTGAATTATTAATTTACATTTTTTTTTACAACTAGTACTTTCTCTAAATTTTGATTAGTTTATCTTTCTTATAATCAAACTTCAGTTTCAGTGTAAATTATAATTATAGAAAGATTGGCGCCCCGTTATTCTGGAAAACTTACCATTATCTAAGTGAAATTAACATCTCTTAAAAAAAAATTTTATAAAAACATCTATCATTTATTAATCTTTATCTACCTAACACGTAAAACCATTCGTAAAGCATTTTCTTACCCATGACTCATCTGCCGAGTCTCTGAGCTACTGGGGTAGTAATATTTTTTCTTCAAATAACATAAAGTGCAGTAAGACTCTCAAACACTTGATGAAAATTAAATTTTATTGAACAGCGAAGAAATAATGATACAAAATGGCGCCCCACGTTGGGCGCCATCCTGTCAAAATAAAGTTCCTGAAAATTTTGGCTAACAGAAAGCTTCTGTAAATCAAAACTATTTTCTTTGTCGTTATCGTCTTAATTTACTTCCATTTATGACTTTAGATAGGTCTTCAGTATTCAAAGAGAACAGCGATTGCTATAATTGATCCAGATCTGTCCGAAACACCTATTCCATCACAAGCTGGTCCAAGATGGTAATCTCCTTTGCGATTATGACAATTTTAGTGTCGATAGTTTTGTTTACTCTTGTGTGTTACAACGGTAGTTTCCATTCGACAACCATAAAAGATAATTTCTGACCCACATACTGCAATCGCCAATTATGATGAAGTCGCCGAACGGAGATAAATCCCACCGGTTTTAAAAAATATGGTGGGATTTACTTGCGCCCGGCGGCTTCATCATAATTGACGATTGCAGTATAATATTCGATATGGCATGAGTGGACAGAAGATTACTTATCTATGAAAAATAAAGTTTCTTTCAACATCTCTTAAGATTTAAACATGGGACAATTTAATTGCAATGGACACACACAAAACACTAAAAAAACTGAAAAACGTGCTTCCCAGGCAGCTATTGTTTTCTAACGAATCTCTGTTGGCCTCTGGTGGTTTGCTTAGAATAGTCAAAGTTGTAGATTTATGTGGAATGGGAGAAATATGCTAGGGTACGAAACAACTGAAACTGAGTGGGGTGAAAAATTTACCCAAACAACATAATTGACAAGAATTAGAAAATTTAATGATTTGTCAAAAAAAACCGGAGTGAAAAAAATTATTACATTTATTTTAAAATAGTTTTTTCAAAATCACTGCGCCACCTGGAAATGAAGTTCAATTTAAATAAAGTTTAGCGCAGTTTTACTTTACACCTGGAAACTTTTGACCATATAGGTTAGCTAAGACTTCAAAAAAATCACTCCACCCCATTGTACATAATATTTGGCGATATTGTCGGTTCAAAAATGTAAAAAAATCTTATATAGAATACTGATTGATTTTCATTAGAGCAATAAATGTTGCGAAGGGATGTCAGAAAGGCGAGAACATAAAACATTCCGAGAATAATTTTGTTCTGTGATAATTGACATCATACGACATGGGGAAATATCACAGGCAGAATGTAGTGTTTCCATTCTTCATTATATCATAGCTTCATCGAAAATAAGTTGTATAATTTGTAATCAAACATGATAATTTTTTAAAATCATTTAATGCCAGCCTATTTCCTTAACTATAATCGACGATACCAGGAGATGAGCTACCCTCAACTGGGACATTTTACCGAACGTCTCGGATTTTTTACATATCGCAAGTTCTTCTCTAGTTAGCATTAGTCAAATTAAGGTCAGTTTCCCTAAGTAGTATATGTTTTTAAACATGTTTTCTCTAAAGACGGTTTCTTGCTTCGGCGAATCTTTCCTGTTTACGATTTATGGGCTGATGTAATCTTAGGGAAGATAGTGCAATTTTAGTCTATTCAAGAGCTTATGTGAAGTTTTTCTTAGAAGTACAGAGCCTCGTGGCATTTCAGAAGCATACTGAGCACCTGATGATATTAGTAAACACAATTCAATGGTAATGGTAAAATGATGAAAATGATCTTACTCGCACATATTGACCTGGGATTATGGAAGAATATCTAAGGAATGGTAAGAGGTAATGGTATCTTAGGTATGTGGAGTATATACTCTGAATATTTTTTCCTTAATCCTTTCACTTGCTAACTAATTACTAGCATTACCATAATTATTATCTTGTCTCTTTCATTTAATTTCGTTTCAAAAGCTACGACTAAACCGAACGTATGGTTAAGGTGTGGTTCACTTGAAATCTTCTTCTTCTTCTTTTAGCGGAGCGACGAAGGGTCGCCGCACTCAGGCTTTGTGGCCCATTGTGCTACCGCTACGAATTTAGGGAATTCCCCCAAAGCCAAAATCCTTCCTATGGAGGCATTCCTTATTTCCTCCAGCACCGGAAAACCAATGCCGAAGTGTTTGTGCCTCAAGTTCATAAGACTGGGGCAAGAAGTTAGGACGTGGATGAAAGTTTCTTCCTCGTCCCCACAGAGTCGGGGTTGTCTACCACCCCTATGGTGTGCAGATGTTTTCTGAAAGAGCCGTGTCCAGTCAAAAGACCTACCACGATCCTTACATGATTCCTGCTTAATCACAGGATCTGTTGTGCTCGCTTTGACAAGGGCCCTGAGATAAGGAGCTTCGCTTGCCGGAGTCCTGGATAGGCGGCTCAGAAGTCAAAGAACTGGGAACGAGTCCAATTCTCTATTGACTTCTTGGCATTTGATCTAGGGTAGCCGACAGCCGGTTCCGGACCCAGTAAGGGCCGCTGAGAGCCCTTGGCTAAAGCGTCTGCCCATTCGTTACCCTCAATGTTACTGTATTCAGGCACCCAGAGAAGTTTGACCCAGTTGGATGAGCCAAGTTCAGTTACAGTTTTGAACCAGTATTGACTTGGTTCTGAATGATGCAAGGACATTCAGGACCGCTTGACTATCATTGCATATGTGTATATGCTTGTTAGAATATTTCCTTCGGATATTCTCTTGTGCGCAGACCAAAATTGCAAAGATCTTAGTCGGAAATACTGTGGTGAATTTACCCAGGGCATAAGAAATTCAGCCCTGGGTTTTTCACCGAATATCCCCGCTCCAGTAGTTTTCTCATACCTCGATCCATCTGTGAACCAGACGATATCGGCAGGCCTGAGTAAGTCATCAGGTGGGTTCCAGTCATCCCTTTTGTGTATGACAACCTGAAAGGGTTCTGAGAAGGCACCATGCCTCCAGAAGTGAATGAGTCCTTATCGCGTCGGACCTCTTCGCGTCTTCCACTGACCACCGCACTTCAGCCTGTAGGTCGCTTTCCGAGCCTCGGCCTCAATCACCAAGTGAAGGGGCACAAGGTCCAGAAGGACCTCTAGGGCTGCTCTGGGAGTCGTGCGTATTGCTCCTGTGAAACCCAAACAGGTGAGTCTTTGGAGTTGTGCTAGTCTCTGTTGAGTGTTTTGTCTGTTTACCGCAGGCGACCACACAACAGAAGCATAAGTGAGCATTGGTCTTACTATCACAGTATAGTACCACATTGTTACCGTGAGGTTTTGCCAAAGGTCCTTCTACATACCCATAGGGTTGTGGTGACCCTTTGTATTTGTCTCTCTATATGATTTTTCCAGGTCAGTTTAGAGTCCAGGATGGCTCACTCGGAATACTTCGAATAAAATACGCACAACTGCTTCACTTATTATTTGTGTCGAGCGATTTGGGCTTTTAAAATACGGTCACCATAAGCATGTTGAGATAAAATAGATACATATGATCAACGCAACGGATTCTATTGGCGTTTGAATTTGGAAGGGGTGTACCTAATTCAAAATAATTTTGACAAAGGCCTATCAAATCAATATTATTGTGTTATGCCACTTGACACTCTTGACAGCTCAACTCTTCACTATCCTCCTTTTATGGTTAAGATACAGTTATCTCAGGTAATTCTGCAGAATTTTTCCTTATGATTGACGACGTCGCTGTATCTACAAATCGCGCAACTTCGTACATCAGTTATTATTAAACGATATCTAGGAAATACAAATCTGGAAGTTCTTTTGATCTCCTAATTCAACGCTAAAAAAACGTGTGGATATGAGGGAGACTCTCTAATTTACTTCAATGTACGTGGATATCATTGCAGCTTCATATGAGCTTCAATCTAATTATTTATTTATTTATCCTATTTGCTCAATTCTAACTGGATGTAACATTTTTACTAACAGAATGGCTCTAATTGTACACCATTTTAAGCGACTACCGTCGTATAAATATTTAGATAAATTAGTATTTACACGCATTCGTGCTAAAGGATGAATTCTGAATTATTTGATTTGGGATTAAATATTTTTTGTATTTCAAAATGTCACATCTAAAAATAGGCAACAGTCAAACATGGCATCATGTAGGTGTTTAGACACGTGAGATGTAACATATTGATATCATTTCTGCTTACCTCGTCCTCTAAGGATCGGCAAATAAGTAGTACTAAATTCCATTTGATGTGCATTTACTTTCATTTAATAAACATAATGTTTCAATGATAAACATAATAACGGACGGTTCAATTTGTTTCTAACATTATACAAATTTTACTTCCATATCTACGTAGTTTAATAACGGTAAAAAAATAATTGTAATATTTTCTGTTCAAATAGGCTTAGAATGCCATGAAGCATCGAGATTTTAAGTTGAAGCAAAGAAGAAATTTTTGTCAGCTTGTAACTTTTTTTTTGCGCTCACAGTTACTCTGGAACCGTTTATGATATTGACTTTTAATTTGGTACACCTAGATATTATAACGAGAACTGGAACTTGATCTTATTTCGTTGAAGTATTGGGGGGAAAATGGGGGTAAATAGGTAAAGCAAGCAAATAAGAGTCCATAAAATTGGGATTTAGTGTATGTGCGAGAAACCAAGGTCTCAATTTTTTTTAGATATTAGCCACCCCCACTGTCACCCGCATTACGACCTCCACCCACTTACTAAAGGATATAAAATTTGGATTTAGTGTGTATACAACTACTGCTACCTCCACTACCACTACCGATGCGGCATATCGTTTTATGACGACGATGTTTGGGGTAGAGAATTTCAGATATTATATTATTAAAGTTGTATATATGATCAATTATTTTCACATACAGGACCGCAAATCATCAATCATCAAAGTTTCTTTCGTTGTTAAAACACTTATTTCATTAATAATTTCACGCGTATTTATACGTATTTATATATTCTCAACATTTCAAGCGTTCACTTTTAAACATTTTAAACATAACTTTTGTTCAAAATGTTTTTCCCAAAGAATAAGCAATAAGTAATAGGTAGTATATACTGCTTTAACTACAGTTTTTAAAATATTACAGTTAATTTTCGAGAAATGATTCAACCTACAAGGGGTGTAAAAGTTACCAAGTTTCTTTCGTGTACCTTTTGAGTCAGCTATCATAGAGCCTTCAAACTTAAAACGAAGGTTATTTTCTACATTTGAGTGAGGCCTTCTTTGAAGGTTTTTTAAATTTCAGTTATTTAAAAATTAAAAAATGTTATACATATTTATAGATAGACTCAATATTTAATATTTATTTGAAAAGACATGAAATAACTTATTCCTTGTATGTGTATACTGTTGGTATAATTTTGATCGCGTGGTATACAACTATTTGTTGCACTTTCTTAGCATAATCCCGAAAAAGATGAAACATGACGATTTAGCGCCAATTACAAGAGTTGCTGAGAGATGTGAAAAAAATTATAAGAACATAGTCGTAGAGAATTAAAGAATTAAATTAGAGAATTAAATTTCACATAAAATCCCAGTGACGGTATATATGTATCTTTTACTATTGATGACACTCTGAGTACATTTTCTTTGGACACACCATAAACGATTGAGATTTGCCACTCTCACTGACTTTTGGTGTAAAATATAATTATCTACAACTCTGTTTTTATAATTCTCTTCATATTTCGTACCACCCAGGCGGTGTTTCGATTTGAAGCTTAATCAGCCTGTCTGCTACCTTCTATCGTGTTCTTTTCTTCCATGTGCTAGATGAGAGCTGGATCTGAAACGTAGTCGCTGCTTAGCATAGGCTAGCATCGGCACGGCGTTCTATACACTTTGTCTCTGAGGTAGTCTTCACAAACACTAAAACACTTAAATACTACACTCGAACACTTTTAGTCGACGCGGCTTCGTCAATCATGTTGAAGATTATTTTAACTGTTTTCATCAGCTCCAAATGATAAAAACATGACTGATGAAACAATGCGTCGTGTGATAGTAATTAACTGTAGTGTTCCAGTGTTTTGGTGTTCGTGGAAACTACTTCAGAGATAGCGCCTCCCCTAGGACTTAATACAATTTAGAAGTATATTATTCTGTTCACCATAAGAGAGTCAGGTATAATGACTAGGGGAACTATTATCAAGAGGAGCGTACAAATACTAGCATACGCGGATATCATTGACATAATAGTAAGATTAAAAAGGGACCTAATACAAACCTTCAAAGCATTAGAAGCAGCTGCGAAGAAAGTGGGGTTGCAGATTAACATTGCCAAAACAAAGTATATTAAAGTTTCTAATAGTAACAATTTAACGCCACCCGAAGATCTGGGGTAAGAGAGCTTATATATCTTGGATCTCAAATAAATGAAAATAACATAATAAGTACTGAAATCAAGAGCAGAATATACCTGACTAACAGAGCATACTTTGGGTTAAAAAAGCTTCTAACATCAAGCATAGTAACCAAAGGAACTAAAGTATTGATATATAAAACCCTTATTAAACCTATACTTACTTACGCGTCAGAAACATGGACGATGACAAAAAGCAATAAGTAGCTTCTGGGCTGCTTTGAAAGAAAGATACTTCGTCATTTATTGCAGAGGGGTAGAGAGGAGAACGGGACGTGGCGTAGGCGTTATAATTTCGAACTCTACGGCGGCCGGCCTCTACGTAGAGCCTGATATTGCCCGATCCATCAAAGTCAACAGATTAAGATAGCTTGGCCACCTAGAAAGGATGGATGAAATGGAATGCCCAAAGCAAATATTCCACCAAACACCGGCGGGAACTCGAAAGGGAGGTAGGCCTAGAGCCAGACTCACGGACCAAGTAGAATATAGCCTAAGAACGCTGAGAATCAGGAATTGGAGAGACAAAGCAAGAGATAGGAAATAATCGAAATTAATATTGCAACAGGCAAAGACCCACCCTGGGTTGTAGAGCCAAAGATGATGATGATTATTCTATTCAGGAAGCGATGAGGGTAGGGGCATCTATGAAGCTGTTAAGGAACTTGAGATCTCCCAACCAGACTCCAAATGAAGGCAGTCCATAGGGACTTGATAAACGCATTCTATCTTTTTGAGTTGACGCGGCTATAGTTGTCACTGAAGTTTGATTGTGGCTAGAAATAAGGCTTGAGGTCAGCCTTTGAAGGAGGCTGAGGTGAACTTCAGGGATGATTGTTCATCTCATGGCCACCTAATCTAGTCGCAGGTAAAATGTACAATACCAAACGTTGTTACTGCTTAGAGATGAGGTAAGGTCACCGGTTTAAATTCCGACACTCGATCAGTAGAGTAAGCAACGCTGAACGGGTCCGACATTTGGGTGGGTGATCAAGTATATCATCTAACAGGTAGACTATCAACTGAAACAATTCCGGGCCGTTAACTCACCGAGTAAGGCGAGAGATGACCCCTACGGCTATCCACGTGATATACCCCGAGCCGCTGGACCACTAGAAAGGCGGTGGCATGACCCAGGGTAGGTTAAAGTTGATAACCGAGGACTGTGGTTTGAAGTCCACGCTAAATTGTAAATCCCTAGGAGCAAGGGGCCTGTCATTGTGGCCTAGTTGTCTAGTAGAAAAGTAGTACTATCCGTTATCCACTAAGGCTACTGCTTTTATCGGATGAATTCCATTTCGGTTGAATATTGGCTCTTTATTGCATCTGTATTAATATTAATACAAGTTCATCTAATAACTCATTTTTAGGACTGCTACATTTTGTTTGTATAATGGAAAATTTATCTAGCAGCAATCTAATTGTGCTGCTTTATTTGCAATATTATTATCAGTTCAGAAATAAGAAGAAAGTTTCTGAATAAATTAAGACGTCAAAGGACCTATCAGGACTTCATTACACATTAAGTCAGCTTGTATTTGAAATTTAAGAGAAAAACAAGAGACGTAAATAAATTTGTTTCTTAAAAATGCTATCTGACTCAGAATTCAGTTCAATTCAAATACCTAACTAGTTGAAAGAGTTGCACTCGATATAGAAGCCAAATAGAATAATATACTCATAAATAGCAATTAAAAAAAAACATCATGAAATCAAGCTGTAGGAAATTATTTCATTCAGTACAAACTGAATAAAATAACTATCATATACTGTGTCCGCTTCCTGGAACTTGATACGAGTAGGTTAAGGAAATCCAACGTTTAGTTTGTGTTTCAGTTTGCCACCATATCATTACCCGATTTGTATTTTATACATATGTGATAAACATAACTACATACGTACAATGGAATTGCAAGTTTCACCGTTAAGAATTAAGAAGGAGACACTCTCACTTTTACAAGGAAGGCATACAGTCTACACTCACAGTAAGTATATTCAGTTAAGCCAGAATGTTTGTAGCTCTGAAATGGAGATAGGGATACAGGTCAAGATGTCGTTATAAATTTTTAGTTTTAGGTGGGCCACAGAATAACACACAATTTTATTACATTACATTATGCGTATTATCTGCAAAAACAGTAGTTTAGGTGTACCTTTGCTTGATTTTTATTTTCTTTTTTAATAACTAGTCATTTGAAAAGTATATTGAATCGGAAGTTTGGATGTCTCTTTTTTATTTGTATTTTCCTTCAATTTAATATGTTGGCTGCTAAATATTTACAATAATATAATAATAATTATATTGAAAATGTTCAATCATTAGTTTTTCACAATCCGCAGTTCTTCTGGTCATATTTTCATTTTAAAAAAGGACCTAAATGACGTGTAAAGAGAATTTACGATAAATCAATCACAAAATTGCAAATATTTTTGGGATTTTTTAAAAGTGACTATTCATTACCTACGGATAATGATATTAATGTAAACCAAAGTGATTATTATGAGATAATCAGTTTTGAGAATATACCTGAAAATAAAATTATAAATGCTATAAAGAGATTAAAAAATAAGATGACTTCAAGTCCAGATAATACACCGTCCTTTATTGTTAAATATCGTGCTGATGTTTTAGCTGTATCTTTGTGCATACCTACCGTTTAATCTTGTATTTAAAAAACAATTATTTCTTATTCGATGGAAGGAGGTCAAAGTTTATCCAGTGTTTAAGAGCGGTGATAGAGCAAGTGTTGATAATTAGGCTATTTCCATTCTTTGGAATGTCTCTAAAGTTTCTGAAATTATTTAATTTAATTCATTATGTCTCAAAGGTATTGGTTAAGGTACAAGTGGACGTCATTTATACATATTTTTCGAAGATTTTGGTGTCTTACTTAGACAAATAAAATTTGACTTTCATGCCCACGTCATATAATTCCTTAAATTTTATCTATGTAAAAAACAACAGTACGTCACGTACAATAGTTTCTTCAAGTCCTTTCATCATGGAGTCCCTTAAAGGTCCAACTTTGGCCCCTTTTGTTTTCCTTATTTATTAATGATTTTTACGACGTTATTCTGTTCCGTTTTACGATGATGATTTAAAGATATAATTTGCACTGGTGACTGCAGAAAGTTGTAATGTGAACCGGATCATGTCCAATCTTGGCATATAGATAAAAAATTACATCTTAATATATTATGCAAATGAAATCCAAGATCATGAGCATGCATTGCAATTTTTTCGACTTCGAAAAATGTTTTTTGTTATTTTTCGCAGATATCTTGTGGTGGGAGTTAGCTCGAAATAAAAAACAAGGTCCGAGTATTTTCCATTGCGAATCTTTTGCTTCTATCAGAATTTTGATTTTTTTTTCGTTTCGGAGATAACTAGTGAAATGTTGGCCATGTACGGCAAAAATCGCAAATTTTGAGCTTCTACAGTTGGCAACTTTTTAATCTTGGCTCCTACGCCAAAAGACTACTCTAGTTAACCTAAACAGAATTAAATTTGCTAAAATCCTTTTTTTTTATTTTCTGAATTCCGACAAAAATGAAGGAATTAGAGGGGGCGGCATTTGGGACTTTTTTTTTTCGGTAAAATTTGTCCATTTTGTCACCGTAATTAATCGGTAAATAACTGAAATCGATCTCATATACGATGTTCACTTAATATCATGTACTACTTTGATGCTCCGTTAATCTTGGCCCTTCGAAACAAAGGTTTATGAGAAAAATTATTTTACATAGACTCTATAGGAAAACGTATAATTTTTTACATTTCCTCGAATATCTCGATAATTATCGTTTTTCTCGAAAAATTTGTAGACAGCTTATGTAAAGAGAATTGATTGAGCTTTCCAACGCTTTTTTAATTTTTTCTCTAACATAAAAAACAAGACTTTTGACCGAATTTGCGCTCCGGGCTATTGCAGTTCGCGGAGAATTTTTACATTTTCCGCCGCGTAATATTAATCTACAAAGGTGATTTTTTGTCTACAAGCAGTTTATGCACTATTTCGATTAAAAATCACATTCTACATCCGCTTAAAGGTGGCTAAATCTTTGAAGACAACAAATATAAAAGGGTGAACAAAAATTAAATTTTACAGTTAATTTTATTAATAAACAAACTGAGTAATTTATACAATATTTTCTCAATTTAATATTTATTGTTATAATCGTAGATAAAGTATAGTATTCAACTTGCGGTAATGGTAATAACTCACTTGATGAATTACAGCACTCGCCTACGGCTCGTGCTGTAAACTTTCATCTGCGTGAATTATTACCTACATTACCGCTCGTTGAATAATATACTATTAACGCTACGTTTTATTTATGACCATATAACTTTAAAAATATCTGAAGAAATGAAGTTGTATGTGTTCATAGCAAAACTGTAGAAAAATTATTTATACTGGGGGTTTATAAGAAGATTCTTAAACCTTCTGACATTTAAAACAGATGGTACTTACCCTAACATCGGCAAAGGAATAAGTTCTGACTACTTATCTTATAGTATTAGATCTACGATGAACTTGCATGTCATTAATGTTTTGGCATAAGTTGTTACACAATATGACTCATTGTACGGATTTACTCCATGATATTAATTTTAATTGAACTAAAATTAACATGAGGCAAAAATATAAAATATAAAATACCTAGAACGAACATCCTATCAAAGAAATGTTAATAATTTATATCATTTATGTGACGTTATGTAATGTTAAATAATTTAGAAGAAATAATCTTGATCTTTTTTGCAAGTTTCGCTTATACTGAAATGGCTCATTTCTAAAATTCTAACAGAGATAAATGAATGCCGTTGAGAAATAATTTATTATAGTTTGGTGCGCTATGAAAATTTTTAAAAATGTTTGCCATATTTTCGAAAATTCAGGCTTGGCTACTTTTCAGATATTAAGGAATTAGAGATAAATGAATGAGTATCCTCGGCTGAAGCGTATTTAGAACAGGTAATTCGAAAAAAAAGGCTCATCAAGAACCTGCAACAATGTACGAGAATTGTTGTGTCATCATGGAAACTATAGCTCACTGACAGATTTACCACTAATGAGTACCTCAATTAGGCTACATATATTAACAGCTTCTTGTATTACGTTAATGCAAAACATGTGCCTAAAGGAAAATAAATGCTCCAAATACAGTAAACTAGACAATCTAAGAATGGTGATACTCGGTCACTTCAAGTGAATTGATATGGTACAAAGTAATGCTCTTCCGGTTTGTGTTGGTGCTATGAAGTCGATTAAAATTCAGAAGTTTACTGAAAATTTATATTAAAAATTCTCTACTTTTAAAAAAAATTATAAGCGCTTCGATCTGATAAATAAAATAAATACTGAATTAAAAAAAGCTCTTCACCTCTCGCGTTCTCATTTGCTCTCAAACTTTGAATATGATGATAACTGTCTTAACAACTAGAATTATCTTTCCATATTGCCTGGCAAATGTATTAATAACAATATTTTCCAAAAAAGTGCAGAAGGGCTTCCAGAAAACATGGCTAAAATCAAACGGCCAAATTGATCGGGTATTAACAACGTATGCAGAAGACATTTATTTTAGTGGTATCCAAGAATTATCTCAACGATATTGAAATACTAGTGCAAGAAAAATAAGCCTAAAAGTATGCGAACCTTGAAAAAATTAGTACAAGCAAGAAATTTGGTAGAGATGTTGCAGTTATCATCTTACTGAATATACTATAAATCCCCATTTTCAGATTGTTTAATATAAATCATTTACCATTGCAGATAAGAAAAAAGTTTCAAATAAAAAATGTAGGCGATAATAAAGCAAACAATTTTTGATATTAACATTTTTTCTCTAAATCCAACGATTTTTGAATTATTTGAGAAGTTTGTTTGGCATTTCAAAAATTTTCTGGCATTTCTTCCTACACTTCAGAACAACACGTTGAAGAAAGATCAAGTCGACAAGCTAGAGACATTCGCGATAAACAAACTTTTATAAACTGGAAGCAACAGCATAATCCCTTTAATTAGCGTTGTGAAAATTTTAGCTTATCTTCAGGGTTAGTAGCTGATCATACTATAGACTGCGATCAAGCACTTCAGAAGGGCCTACGTTCAATGTCGTTAATGGTTGGGAACAATTTTTGTGAGATCATAATTCGAAGAAATAGCAAAGTAAAGGCTAGATCGACAATGAACTTATCAATCAAAGTGAGAGAAAATATTGTTGCTGTGAACACACAACAGTTATTCAACCGAATTGTGTGTGTCGTTAAAGGAACAATGGAGCTCTAAGAATATTTCAAATATGAACTCGCACCTTCTCCTACTTCTCTTTTCAATGAGGAAAGACAAGAAATCATCACTTGTCACAGCTTTTAAAATGGAAGAATCACCAGAAATAGACAACTGTATTTACGTCCTAGATGGGGGACATATTCTTCACAATATTGTTTGGCTCAAGACATCATTAACAATTACACCTCACACATCATTAACTGGTATGGCGGTAATTGCGTTCTGGTATTTGATGGTTATCCTGTATACGCAACAACGAAGGGGAACTAACAAGAAAGAATAGCGGCAAAATGGACATCAGCAGATATAAACATAAGTGAGAATACTTTGAATACTGTCACCACAACAACGCAAGCGGAATTTCTTGAGAACAGTGCATATAAAAAACTTCTTATAAAATATCTAGCCGTCCAGTTAAGAAGTCGGGGTGTCCAGACTGTTCAGGCAGAGGCCGAAGCTGATGCCGAAGCTGATGTGTCGATCGTAGCAGCAGCTATTGAGAAAGCAAGGCATGGTTCTCGAGTCGTTTTGTTGGCCAGGACACCGACTTATTAGTTCCTTCGACCAGGCTCAGGGAATAAAAAAAGGTCAATTTTTTACATTTCAAAGCAGCGAAATTTGCACAGGAATACATTACACTGTCTGATGTTCATACATGCTGTTACAGGTTGTGACACAACCTCCGCGCCCTTTAGAAAGAGCATGATTAAACCCGAATCTGCAGGGGAAAAATTTCTGCTTGCCTTTTATGGGGCAACAAAGTCCCAGACGCTTGATGAGTATAGATATTTTTCATACAATCGTCTGATCAGTAAGCAGCAAACTTGGCAGTGTTGTCTCCTACAAGTGCAGCAGCTGCCAATCACTCATATCGCACATACCTCCAAGTCCAGCAGTGGATGGGTAATAATTTAGAGCCGACTGCCTGGAGTTGGCAGTTAAGCTTTGAAACCAGTTTTGACATATTTAGATTCAGCCCCTAGCAATTTACTGAAGCTCATATCCAGTGGTTGCAAATCGGAATGCACAAAACGTTGTGAGGGTTAAAGTGTTCTGCTATGTGTGGATATTGCCAGGGATTATCTTGCAGAAACTCAGAAGATATATTACCTGACGACGACATTGATAAAGACGAACTATGTTATAACGTATTTTCGTATTTTATTCTATTTGTTAGACATAATTACAGTACATTTTTCTTCTGTAATGGTAAAATACCTAAAAAAATGTTTTTTGTTTTACCTACAACCTTACAGTGTATTTTGTACACAATTGGGATTTTTGAAAATTCAATAACATTCATAATTCAAAAACCGTTCTATTTAGAGAAAAAAATGTTAATATCAAAAATTGTTTGTTTTATTATTGCCTGTATTTTTTATTTGAAACTTTTTTCCTATCTGCAACAGTAAAGGATTTCTATACAAAAATCTGAAAATGAGCCGCCATTTTTCAATATGGTTGCCGAAGCACAGCCTCGATTTTAGGGAACTTTTAGTATATTCATTAGGATGGCAAGTGGAACATCTCCACCAAATTCCTTGAATATACCAATTTTTTTGAGGTCAAAATTTATTTTTCCTGCGCATTCATAATGCGACGACCGAACTAAAATTAATTTAAGAAGCAAAATTGAGAAATAAATATGCAATAAAAGAAACAAGAGAATTTACTAACCAACCTCAGACGAATTCTTAGAAATGAGTATTAGAAATGTGAGTTCAACACGGTTCGAAACGATCACGTGTTTATATTAATGATAAACTATCCAAATTGGGCAATACCCTTTCACTATAATTTTTCTTGACAGGTATATATGAATTGGGTAAACCGCCAATGCATTTTACGTGTACGCACCCACAAGTTTTTAATTATGTTAATTATGAACATATAAGAAATTAGGTTGTCTAAATAAAACTGAACAATCTCGAAACTTATTAATATCATTTCCTATTAGTAAGGAATAATGGAAACGAAAATTTTACGAACCACAATCATAAAAAAGTTATTATACACGAAATTGCGACATCGGATACGCATGGTGAACCGAAATAATTTGGTAAACTCACTATAAAACCAAGATGAAAACAGATAAATTTTGTTAATGTGAATTTTAAAATAAGAAAGTGAAACATTGTCTAAATGCTAGTGTCAGACCACCGTTTCTATTATAATATAATAAATAAATTTTGCACATTAACATTTATTTCTACTTGTCCGGAAGTAAAAATTATTCTGCATCACCTATAGCTCCAAATATGATAAGAGTTAGTTATAATAAAATTTGTTATGGCAATTTAAAAATAATATAAGTATATAGTAGCATAGATTTAATACACACCAATGGACAACCATAGTTTATTTTGATATATGAAAAAAACGAGGAAAAAAATTTAGAAGCTAATAAAAATTAGTTTGAAAAACCAGTATTTCATTATCTCATATACAAATAAATTTAAAGAAATGATATTATCCTGAGCATATCTAAACTCTCTGGAGATTACTAGAATTCACAAGTTGAAGGTAAATTTATGTGGATAACCAGGTACATAATTTATAACACGAAGAAAATAATTGGTGCAGAGAGGTTATTTTTTTACTGGTGATAGCTGAATAACGTACTTACCTAACCAAATACCATTCATATAATTACCCTTATCACAATCGAATAAAAATAAAATTCCTGAAGTTTTGTGAAAAATTCTAATCTTTCGTAGTAGTATTATATAAGTGATTTAAAAAACTATTACAGAAAAAAATGTATTCAATTATTGCAATGGAAATTGATTGAAATATGTGTTTGTTAGTTGAGTACACTATTTAGCTATCACCAATAAAAAAAATCACCTTGATGCAGCGCACAGTGCGTCGACAAAATGTTGACCAATGTAAATACTCATTTTTTTCTCACTCATCCTCATATGTGAATGACATCACTTTTTCGTTCACTTTCATCACTGTTCTCTTTAGAATCTTATGAATTTATACCGCGAATAATTTCGCACAAAGTACTAGAGCATCGTCTTTTAGTCTTTGAGCGCTACACCATTTTTGACTCTATTTTGCGTAGTAGAGATCAGATTTTTTTTTTCAAATTACGTAGGTGGTATTAACCAACTGAAAGGTATGAGAAAAAGTTGGAAACTAGACTCTTGCTTTTGCAGACGTGCTTGCGGCTCAAAAACGTCATTGTGCGTGATAATTCCGGAATGATCTAAAAAATTAAATTAGCAATTAACTGGCAGCTTCTGGAGACTGATTTCTTTACAGTAGTTTACTTAACTGAATAAAAATATATACACTCAATTTCAAAAAGGAGTTTATTTAAAATTAGCGAATCTTATCATTCCAAAAGGAGGACGTTTGAATAAGTAGTGTATGTTTTAAAAATTAATAAAACTTCTGAAAATTCAAAAACCCCTTCTTAAACACTTCCATTTTAAATCAAAGTCTCAAAAATGTATTATTTTATGTAAACGAATAACATGTTTTGCATACTTCGGGTAACAACTAGGTACCGGTGTATATTAACATACAAAATAGGAATTAGGTATTTTGATTTCCAACACCTGTTTACGTTCCATCAACTATATCCGAACATACCTATTGGGCGAACAGATTCCAATAAAGAAGTAGAATTTTTACATTTGTCCATTGAACGACGCACTGTGCAGCGATAAAATTCCTAGTGTAGCGTGGGTACGCCTGGGAAAATAGAATAAAATTCTTAGCTTTTAAACCGTCCAAAATCCCACCCAGTATGGTCAACATCATTGCTTTTGGAGTCTTCTATCACCTCGCCCATTTTGGATGTCTATAAATGGAACATCATGTATAACAAATATGTAATTATGTAAAAAATGTCATCCCTCTGTATTACCACCCATGTAGGGTGCTAGCTTTAAACTGATCACGCTAGGGTGCGCTAGGTGTAAACATTATGTGGTCCAAATATACACATTGGGTGTATCGATTCCAATAAAGAAGTAGATTCACGACGCACTGTGCAGCGATAAAATTCTTAGTGTAGCGTGGAGTACGTCTGAAAAAATAGAATAAAATTCTTAACTTTTGAACCATCCAAAATCGCACCCAGTATGGTCAACATCATTGCTTTTGGGGTCTTCTATCACCTCGCTCTTTTTGGACATCTATGAATAGAACTAGGGTGCGCTAGGTGTAAACATTCTGTGGTCCAAATATACCCAAATATACCCATTGGGTGTACCGATTCCAATAAAGAAGTCGATTTTTTTACTTTTGTCCATTGGACGACGCACTGTGCAGCGATAAAATTCTTAGTGTAGCGTGTAGAACGCCTGTAAAAATAGAATAAAATTCTTAACTTAAACCGTCTAAAATCGCACCCAGTATAGCCAGCATCATCGCTCTTGGGATCTTCTATCACCTCGCTCATTTTGGACGTCTATGTATGGAACACCCTGTACAACAAACATGTAATTATGTAAAAAATTTCATTCCTCTGTATTATCGCCCATGTAGGTGTGCTAGCTTTGAAACTGATCGCGCTAGGTGTAAACATTGGTAGCAAATTTATGAGGAAAAAATAACTGGGGGCAAGGGCTAACATCAACCCGGTCTCACCCGAAAACAACCCTCATTTTTTAATTAAGCAATAGTATGCTGTCCTTGAAAATTGGTGTGCTAAGTCGTACTAGGGGTAAACATTTTGTGCTAGCAAAATGGAGGAAGAAAAAATAACTATTGGTAAGTTGACCGATCCCCTTAAAAGTTATAACTGTTTGATTTTATGTTAACTACACATTTTAATATTGTCAATTTCGGGGAGTTGAGTAACCTAGAATTGAACAAATAGGTTGTTTCACAGCAAAAAAATTAAAATGTCTAGTTAAAATATGACGGAACTTTTAGCAATATAATAGGTAAGTATATATAGATTCTTAAAGTTTAGTTGGTCAATTTCGTATGAGTAGATATTTATATTGGAAATGTATGTTTCTTATAAAAATTCTCTATTATTAATTGTTACCAGATTCATGAGTAAATCATCATTGCTTAATGATGTGAGCAACAATTGTATACAGAATGTTTTTGAAATATATCCATATATTCAGATCTATGAATACTCACATCTTCCTGACATACGCAAAGATGTCAATTTATCAAAATGCCCAAACCGAGAAAATACATTTTTAAAAATGCAAAGAAATATCGAGGACGCTCAAGATGTGGTGATATTTCCGTGTCTAGCCTACTTTTGAACTATATCTTATCGTGCAGATGTCAAACTGCAAAAAGAAATCCAATAGGTACAGTAGCAGAAAATGACAATAGTGTAGTGTTTACTGCTGTCAAAATACGTACTGATGCGTACGCGTACGTGATAATAACGGATTATTATACAAATATGGAGTGGAGAAACATTGTGTTTTGTTATGGCACAGATCGGGAAAATGCGTCAGGCTCGTACAGGTACTTTACCACCGACCGTTCCCTGATAATACGCATTTCTAACCTTTTATGTCGGCTCTGTAACAATTCAAAGGACTCTGGACATTTTCAATCGAGGGCTAGCACTTACTTTAATTAAATAAAATATCAGCTCTGTGTAGGTATGTTAGTTTTAAGTTTTCTTTATAATTGGATCATTTTGCAGCCTTGGCAACGCTCTAATAGAAGTGAACAACTTATGATGTAGAAGTCGAAATTGGAAAGATAAAGGTGGGTCTAGAATTTTGTTTTTGTTTTGAATTCTTAAATTTAAAATAGTGGCATTGGTCTTTACATTACAGGTTAAAGTATATGGATGTATTTCAAAAACACCCTGTAGATTATGTATTCGTAGTTATATCTACTTTAATATATTTACAGGTGTTTAACTAAATATGTAGTATGATAATAATTAGTAATAAGCAAAGCCTAAAGGAAATATAACTATATTAAAGTGATTATTTCACTCATTAACGCTATAGCCAATGAGAGCCCGTTTTTTCAAAACATTGTACCAATCAAACGTCATTATTAGTGGTAATTCAAGCTAGATCGGCTTTTGACAGGACCAACATGCAAAATTTATCGCTCTAATTTTTTAGGTCGCTGCAGCGGCAAATATGCGAAAATTTTTTGACGTTTTTTGTCGAGCTTTTAAGTTTTATTTATAAATATCTTCTCTAGCTTATTACTAAGTAATTGTTAACGTACTTACCTTGTAAATTGTAATATTGTATTATGTAGTAGCAAACAAAAACACACCTCAATTCCAAAGCGAATCTTGTCTGAAATATATAGGCTGTAACTTTTGCCTATCTGTAACTATTTCAGTTTTCCTAGTGTTCAATCAGGTAACAATTACACACAAAGATTGTACTTAATATAGCTCATAATACAGGAACAAGTCAAGCACAGCTTTCAATAGCTCAATAACGTAGTTACAAAGGTAAGCAAATCATTTATTATAAATGTCAAGTACACATTCGCTCTGGAACAAACTAAAAATGTATAATACTTACATATGGTAATCTACCAAAAAGTAACTCGTTGAATCAAAGCTGTGCATCAAACATTATAATTTGTTGTATTTAAAATTCACTTTGCTTAACATAGCAAACCTCAACATAATTCATAAACTTCATAAATTAAAAGTAAATATGAGTCGATGAACATTTATTTATTATGGAATATAACTTGTAGCGCTAGATGGCGCTCTCTATGTCAATCTCGGAACCATGGGTGTATATTTTATTTGGGCGAGACATCGGTACTAAAGTAGTGCTCTCTCTATCGTTCCTCGTCGTATTGCACCTCAGAAACGCCTGAAAGGTGTTAAGCCAGTCTATATATTATAATATCTAAGGTTTCAACTCGTTTTATTTACTAGTTGCCATGGAAATGTCACTAGATTATTTTAAAATATAGCGAATCTACGTTGTTTCTACTGCGTTTGTTTCAGATTTGCTGTTTTGACAATATGAGTCGGTTTGGAAATATTTCTGTATATCAAATTAATGACGAAATTGAAAATAAAGGTCAGTAAACTCCAAAAAGTGACAAGAAAACGTCTGAAGGCAGTTAATGAGAAAACATAATATTGAAGATGTACTTAATGAATTATTTATTCGTGAAATATTCTCCACAAATACCACTCGTGCTTTAAATTTTATCTAAAAATTTTTTCTCAAGCTAAGTCGCCCCTAGTTAATATAACTCGTGCAAATTGGCAGTTTATTATCAAAGATTAAATCCCTCCCGCTAAAGCGGTCGGGATTTAATCAGATAATAAACTGCCAATTTGCACTCTTTATATTACCAGGCAACACGCTTTCGAAAAAATTTTCGATAAAATTTTAAGCACTAGTGATATTACATACGAAGATATACCCGACATTTAGAAATAACGACATGTGATCAAAGCTCTGAAAAAACTACTAGAAATATCGATTTCTACATTCTACATTGACTGAAATTTTTTAACAAAAAATATGGAAAAAAGTTTAATTCATTTTCTGGTTACCATCTCTTCTTAGTTGACCTATAGGGCTAAAAGAAAATATACATCTACCCACGTTTATATCCTATAAGTCCACAGATCGAGATTTGCAAAATTACAGGTAATAAATATTGAGTTATTGTTATTCACAAGGTGTGTCATTACAGCCATTTGAACTTTCTACCTCGATACCGATACCCAGTAATTTACAACTTAATGAATTATACCATAGATAGTACCAATAAACAGTGACAGGGAATGAAATTTAAAATACAATATAAGGAAGTTGAATAAAATCAATACTAACAAATACATTTTTAATACTGATACATTCAGTCTTTCAGTTCCTAGTGCCTAGGTACTATTAAATTTGAAAAAATTCCAATATAGTCAGAATATAGCTTTCATTATACTAGTGTAATATGTGGAATATGTAGAATGTACGAGAAATAACTCTCGTCCGTTTTGCTATTTGAGGGAAAAAATATATATTTTACTTCCACATCCAGTGGAAGTATAGTAACGACAAAAAATTCTTATTGTTCAGATAGGCTTAGAATGTCGCGAAACGTCGAGATTTTAAATTTGAGCGCAAAACAAATTTCTGTCTGTCGGTCTGTCTGTAACTTTTTTTGTGCGCACGTTTACTCTGGAACCGTTTGAGATATTGACTTGAAATTTGGTACATATGTAGTTTAACGAAATCTAGAACTAGATTATATTTTCATCTTGTTCCGTCGAAGGGTTGGGGGTAAATTGGGGTAAATTTGGGGTAAATAGGTAAATCAAGCAGATAAGACTCCATAAAATTGATATTTGGTACATACAAGAGAAGCTAAGGTCTCAAAAAAAATTTTGGCATTGGCCACCCCCATTACCACCCCCACCCCATTATTAAAGGGGACGAAAAAAAATTGTGATTTAGTGTGTGTACAAGAACCAGAAAACTTAAAATAATTTTTTACTTCATTCACCCCCACCACCATCCCCTATAACCACCCCCACCCCGCTACCGATGTGGGGTATCGTTTTATGGATTTTTGGGGTAGAGGATTTCAAATATTATATTATTAAAGTTTTATAAACAATTATTTCCACATACAAAATTTTTTCGTTGTGAGTGACTTGGATAAAAAACCTGGATGTGGAAGTAGTGATTCCTTGGGCAGCGGTTTTTTAACCAAGTAGCCGTTTGATTTGGTCATTTTAGGAGACGTATTCGAACTGATTTAAATGCTTTTAGGTAATTTATATTTAACAAAAATGAAATACCTAATAGTGATGCTTCTTATATTTAGGAACTTCGGACTTCATTCCAAGAAGAGATTTATACGTTCTAAAGTAGTGAGAGCAGACAATTTGTCTGATTATGTTATGGACATTTTACAAATTGAATATGAATAATAATAATAACTACTTTACGGTTATAACTCATTTTGTCCTTTAAATACCCCCACAAAAATACATGCAAAGGTGTTAAATCAGGGCTGTTTGGCGGCTATGAATTTGGTCTACCGGATTTTTGAATTATTTTATTATTACTTTGTTTTTATTTTAATATTTGAAATCTGGGAAAAAGGCTTTAAAAGAATATGTGAAAACATACAGGGTTTTCTATTTAAAAAACAACCTTCATTGCTTGATTGTTATATCATGTGACCTAGCAAGAAATTGTTTTTTTTTTAATTACATTTAAAAAATATATATATATACAACCCTACAACTTTTATACGAAACTTTTTTTTATTGTCAATAATAACAGAAATAAAGGGGGGTCAATATAATAGATAACCCTGTACATTTTTTCTGTTTTATTTACCTCAATATTTTTATTGCAACTGGGCCAGGAAGAATTTTTTGACTTCTACAAATGACTGGTTGAAATTTTTGCAATAAGTACTAGTTTTGTCAAACTGGTTTTAGAAATATGTAAAACCGTTGCCTAGGCACAATATGAAAGTATTCTTGTTGCATTTGTTTTTGTAATGTCTTCATTGTAATAATGTTTGTTTAATATTATTATTATTACTGTTTCTGTCCCGGGAATCCCGAGAATTATGTCAGATTTTGTAGGTTCTGTTCCCGGGAAATAACAGTAGGAATTTCTCGGTCACGCGAGTATAAAAAGACGTTCTAAGAATATTAAATACATAAAAATACATAATAATTATAATTTTTATATATTTATTTTTAAAGGAGAAAGTTTTTATTTTTGCTCGTAAGATTTTTATGTTCTTTTCTGGTGTGTTGTTGTTTATTTTTAATTATAAATAAAACAGTCCGAGATTTTTTTTAGCCAAAAAACACATTTAAAAAAAAATTGTATATTTGGATGTCAGGATAACAAACATTTTGAAACAAAAAGAAAATGTGTTTTTTGACATATATATATATAAAATTTATTATTTCTCGGGATTCCCGGGCACCACAATTTTTATTTCCCGATTCCCGAGAACGAAAAAATTCGGGAAATCAGAAACCCTATATTATATTATTTATTTATTTATATCATATAATATACAAATAATCAATTTAAAGGTGCTATTTGTGGAATTAAAAATTATTTTTAAAAAATAATTTCTACTATGTATCACAAGAGGCCAATAAAGATTATTATTATTATTATTATTATTACAGAATATCCATAAGGTATACATTAATTCAAAAGACGTGCAGAAGGAAATACAGCATGCCCTACTGATGTTTATGTAGTAAAAAATTATGCTAAAAATGTGGTATTACGTAAGGCCACTTAAGTTAAGGACAGCACGCGATACATTTAAGCATATTTGGAGATATTCAGCTTGTTCAGCCACTAATAATTATCTGAACCGAAAACTGATCGATCGCATGTTCGGTAAATGTTATGTAATATAGTGACTTAATCAGTAATTTGAATTCGCAGCTGCATCGGCGAGTATATCTACAAATTGTAAACCGCTCTGCAAGGATCTGCGTACATCTGAGCGACTGTTTAAAAATAATATGACATAATTAGGAAGGTGCAGTTTCAATGATAAATTAGCAAAGAAAATAAAAGTATATTGTGAAAAACAAAGACCAACTAGAAACATCCAATAATGGATATTCCACCAACTCTAAATGAATTTGTACACAATTTTTCTTATTATCACAAACATCCACAATATACCAGAAAAGCTTTCAGATTTTTCTGACGCTAATGGACTCACCCCATTACAAGAAGACCAGGGGAGCATGACATCAGCATTGAGTCACACGCTAGATAGTAAAACCAAAATATTTACATTTTTTACAAAAGTTTTCGATCGGAAGGTAAATAATGAGTAAATGTTTGAAATCACTTTCTATTCTTTTATTTACATGGAAAATTACAGATTTCTCGATATATGGACAAGTTTTTTTATATGCAATTATACGCTGTGTATACTTAAACGAATTAATAATTATGCGTCATTAATTTATTTACTTTTCTCTTATGTTTTTATTTATTCAAATATATTCAAATAAAATGATTCTGGTATTTATTGTTGGAGGTATCTTTTATTATATTATTATGTTGAACTTAGCAGGAAAGCATATGCGTACAAAGTTCATTCAAAGCATTTTTGGCGAGGTTGGAAAAAAATCGATTTAAAAAAATTAAAAATCGATTTTTTTAAACTTAAATGGTTTATTTAATTTTTTGATTTTTAAAATTATATTAATGAAACAGCTATAATTTATGAAGCAAGAAACCTGACTGACGGACAGACGGACGGGCAAACAGGCGGACATTTTGAATTCATTCACTAACACAATGATACGATTTTTTTCTCTACGAGCGGCGCTTTACTGTTAAACTAAACAGGAAAAGTATTTAAAAAAGCGACAGTCCTTTGATCTTGGCATCGCTTCTTGACCTTGAATAGCTGTTCCTTATATGACACAATATCTTCACAACCCTTCAACGTCGATCGATGTCACTACCACATATTTAAAACATGAGGACTTTCTTAGATACGTTGATTTATGTATCGCGTGAAAAAGTCTACTTCTTTGCAGTTTAAAAGGGCCATCCATGAAATGCGTGACGCATTTAAAGCGGCAAAATTTCATTAAAACGTATAAAAATGCCTCAAGGAAGTAGCACGCCAAGTAAGAGGAAGCGTGTGAAAATCAGTCATTATTGTTTTACTCTGAATTCGTGTTCAAAGTGCTAAATATAAAATACGTTTACAATTTCATCGCGATCATTTTTTGACATTTCAATATGACTACTACAAAAAGGAGGCTCAAATTTATTTGAATATCTATAAATCTTCGTGTGGAAATATTGAATTGTGTGGCGAAAATCGTATCTAAATCGAATCATCCGTTACAAAAATAGAAAGCAAAAGACAAAAACTACTAGGGATTAAGCTAGGGATGGAGATCAGATCTCGAAACATTGTGGAAATTATGATTACATTGGAGGGAAATGGAGGACGGAGGGAAATCAAAGGTTATATCCGAAGTTCGTTAGCCATCAAAGAATCTCACAAACGAAAAAGAGAAAAGAGACAGAGGGAAATTGAAAACCCGAACTCATCACCCGGAAGGATGAATGGGCGGCGTAAAGTGATAACGAAAAAGGGTGCAAGGAAACTAAACAGCAAATTATATCGACATTCCGAAGAATGTGGAAACGATACCGAGGTGCAGGAGGTCATAGAAGAGGGGGAGAGGTACTAGTGGGTAAAAATTCCACACTACCTCACCGCACGACATCCAGGCGAGGTGTCTTATTTTCCCTCCCTGGAAAAATAAGAGAAAAAACACAAACTTTAAGTACTCCCAAACGCAAGTATCCACTCGGTGCCATTAGGGGCAAAAATATATAAACGGAGATGAAAATTAAAGGACTTTGAACAGGACATGATTTAAAAACTAGTAAAAAGTGTGTAGATAAAGTCGATGATCCAAGATTTTCACAAAGTTCAACGGAAATTGACTTTTAAAATCGGAACACAGATATTCGTAAACAGATAAATAGAGAAGAAAATCAAGACTCTGAACAAATCATGATTGAATAACAAATTTATTCTAACAACTTTCGTATGAACACTAAAAATCTGACTTTTGCTTGTTGCCCTTCTGTTCTCTATTAATTTATCGTGCAGTACCAATTAGCTTGACTAAACGTTTTAGAGGCTAAAGAAAATAGTGCAAATCTTATACTTTGTATTAACTAATCATAAATGTAATTTTTTACAATCCGCTCCCCGCAAGAAAAAAACAAACTGCCCACTTTGCGATCCAGGCCTGTTACAGATCTGGTACAACTACAACAAGGAGGGGCCTTTTGAAACAAATCAATGACAACGAGCTAACTTTTCTCTAGAGCTATGGCGCGAAGGAACACGAATATATACGCAATATGCCGAGTGGAAATTTAACTGGATTTAGGAGGTCTATATCGTCTCTTTGTTCGACTGTATCAAGCTTGCTTAAATTATAATAGTATATTAAGCAACGATCATTTAATGATAGCTATTAAGACACGAGCATGAAAATTATGACATGAGCCGTAGGCGAATGTCATAATGAATGTGAGTGTCTTAATAGCCATTAAATGTGAATTGCATACACTATTTTTCTACGACCAGTCATAATTAAATTTTATTTCTGAAATTGCTAGATAAACATGACATGACATATGACATGTCAAAATTTATAAATTTTAGATCTGTCAGATGTTCAAGGCAATCGTTGATATTGACAGAATATTGCTGTGTGTCGCCTTTCTATTGGTTATAAACTTGTATCGTAATGAGAAATCTGTATCGTAATGAATATAATTAGAGTACAGGTAGGGAATGTCTAATGAACGAATTAAAACGTGAGTAGAAAAACATAATTAAAATGACATATAATATCTTGTCTGATTTGCCTATTTTAGGCAGATCAAAGCATAGACTTGAAATAGCCAAAAGGTCCGATATTAGCAAAGCTGTAATTATTGTAAATTATTGTATATTAGGTAAACGGAAGCGTTAATTATAACCAAGTTTTAGAATCATATGGTTCTTCACAAATATGTAAATACCGATACATCTGATGTTGCCTAAGCGTGCAATTGAAATTTTTTTACAAGAACACTGAGTATGAACTCTTCTGAAGAGTTAAGTGACATAACAGGGTTACTTTCTGAACTTCGTCCACACAAATTTGTGAATTTCTAATTCCCTTATTTAATTATTTTATTAAATAAAGTCCATTTAGTATGATTATTATTATTATTATTATTATTGTATATTATATTAATGACGCAAGGTTAATTAGAAGTGTAACAAAAAAATATAAAGCACAGGCTTATCTTACCGCAAATAGTCCGCTTTATTAGCTAGTGGGTAGCGCTTCATTGAACCGTAACTTGACAAGAGTTTAATTATGTCACGATTAGATACACCGTATATGTACAAATTAGGACATAATTTTAGATTTTTATTCTCGGCTTTATTAATCCCCACATGATGTTAACTTGGTTGGCGAAATAAGCGTAGAGAATTTAGGCCTCTGTGAAAAATATTCTTATTATTGCCATAGAATTACATTATTTGTTAAATTTTACAACGAAAGTTGATTTATTTTCCGATATACATTTAATGCTATGCATTTAAATATTTTTCAGGTTTATTAGAATTTTGATATAAACAGGTAAAAAATAACTGGATTTACAGAAATTTCTAATTTTATGAGGCAGAACGATAGTGCGCCTACTCGAGAGAGAAATGGAAAATGGATTTACCGTAAACGTTTTGTAGTTTAACAAAAACGTTGCATTATTAGGTTTGGTTTACAGATGAAGAGGAAACCATCAGCAGCTGTGATGCAAACTTGAATTTAGTGAAAGTAAGATAATTATTTAATTTATAAATTATTATACTGGTTAGCAACTGCTGAATATGTGATTAATCATAACGATTATTAAATAACATGAAATACTATTTATAATTTATACATACGCGCTTCGGTACTTACGAGCATAATTAAAACTCAAGTTTACAATTTCACAGATGTGTAGGTAATCATTATAATAAAGTGGCAGGTATAAGTGAACAACCAAAATTTGTCTGTAATTACCTACTCAACCTACTACATTGAATTTATTTTAATAAAAAGTAAAACTCAATTGGATTTATCGTTTATGGATTGTTACTGATATACGAATACACGATATTTAAATATTTATTGAATAGGGTCGTTTTTTAAAAATTTTATATTCAAGTAATTTATTAAATTTTATTTGACCCGTATTTTTTTATTTTACAATCTAAAGTCATTTTAATAGTGAAATTAATTATTTAAATTAAGAAATCTTGAATTCGCGCCCATCGCCACGTCAGATGTGAGAGCATGCGCAGTTAGATAAAGGAATAATCGACGGGCGTCGTTTGCTTTGCTTATTTGCTGTTAGCATATAGTCCAGTCAACGGGAGGTGGAACCTCTAATTTGAGTGCTAATGAATGAAGTTTGATGAAACCTTGTTATCATGTGTTTGTAATTACGTTAATAAAAGAGTTGAAAAAATATCAGAGTGGGAAATGATCGGAAGGGGCAGAAAGAGGAAGAGAAACAATAAATTTACCTTTTTTCGGCCCAAAATAAGATGTTTCTATTTTTGTGAATTTCTTCGAAAAATGCATATTTTTGGAGATATGGCCACTCGAAAATTCCTAAAATGGGGAAAGGGAAATGTAAAGGTTGAAAAAAAATCTGAAAAAATTCAGGTGAATATGTTATCAAAATACAAGACTTTTTTTATTTGCAACTTGTCTTAAGTAATTTCAAAATTTGAAAAATTCAGACGTATTCATTGAGGCCTTCTAAACATTTTTTGTTACTTGGAATTTTTTTGTAACTTACTAATTTTCCCAGTTACGGGCAGTTTTTCACGAGAAATAATGTACTACATTTTTTGCACATCAATACATGAAACTTCGAAAAATGAGCGTGATTTATGTATATTATTGTAAAACAAAAATGAAACCTATATAGTTATACCATTTTTAAAAGTAATATAATTTTTAAATTTTCATGTATTTTTTAATGTGCAAAAAATGTAGTACATTAGTTATCATGAAAAACTGCCTGTAACTCGGAAAATTAGCAACTTACAAAAAAATTCCAAGAAACAAAAAAATTTTAGAAGGCCTCAATGCATACGTCTGATTTTTAAATTACAGGTTTTTAAAGCGCTGCAATTTCAAAGAAAGGGGTAGTTTTTCATGTTTTTCTGGAATAACTCGGTGAAAACGCACTTTACAGAAAAGTTGAAATAAAGGAAGGTCTTGTATTTCGATGATACATTCACCTGAATTTTTTCAGATTTTTTTTCAACTTTTATATTTCCCCTCCTCCACTTTTAGGAATTTTCGACTGGCCATATCTCCAAAAATATACAAAATTCAAAAGAGTAAACACATCTTATTTTGGGCCAAAAAAAGGTAAATTTGTTGTTTCTTTTTCATTTTTGACCGGGTATTTTCCTGTTTTTTTGTTTATTGAATAATATCAGAATATGTATAAACAAGCCTTCCAATACAGATTTCCGTGAAAATAATTATCAATTTTTTGAGAAAACAGAAGTTAAAATAAGTGGAGCAACAAGTGTTTTAAATTGGTGACGTAGGTAGTTTGGCCGATTACGTAGGTAGACTGTATAGATTTGTTGATAGAATGATTTTATACAAAACAGTGTGGTGTTGCCAAGTTGAAATTCCTTCTCTAGTTCTAGTAATGATATTTGAAGAAAAGAGGAGTATAAAGCTTATTTATTAAATCAATTTTAATATAATTATCCACAAAATTTAATTTTTTGATGTAAAAAATAATAATGGTCGTGAATTATTAAATATTTTATATAATTTTTAATGCCGATTAGATTTTTGAAAACATATTTAGCAATATATGGCAAGGGCGGATCTAGAAATTTCAATAATTTTTTTCTCGTCTGTGGCGCATGGGACCCATACGAAATATGGGAAATGACATCTAGAGAAGCACGGCCCCTAAAAAGTTTTGAAAAAGCAATTTGCGAAAATTTTTTTCAAAATTCGAGTCCCCCCCCGAGCCAAGGGACTCCCCTTTAAAATTATTCTTTTTTGTCATATACATTTTACTTCTCATCAAAATCCAACAATAGGTTTTGGAGTTTATGAAAATATTTTTATTACTGACTGAGATACAACGAATTGAAATTTTGCAATTTGTTAAATTGTAAATTACAAAATTCCAGTTCATTGTATTTCAGTTAATAATGAAAATATTTTCATAAACTCCAAAACCTATTGTTGGATTGTGATGAAAAGTAAAATGCATACGACAAAAAAGAATAATTTTAAACGGGAGTCCCTTGGCTCGGGGGGGGGCACTCGAATTTTGAAGAAATTTTTCGCAAACTGCTTTTTCAAAACTTTTTAGGGGCCGTTAGAGGAGTGCTTCTCTAGATGTTATTTCCCATATTTCGTATGGGTCCCATGCGCCACAAACGAGAAAAAAATTATTGAAATTTCTAGATCCGCCCTTGATATATGGCAACAATGTCAACGGATAGTCAAATGACAGATGTGTTTTAATAGGTCGTGTTGATTTGAAGCATTTCAATTTCTTTTATCGAGGTATTTGCCGTTATTTACAAATAATAGATAATGTCGTTGAAAAGATGTTTTATAAAAAGTTGTGGAAGCACAAGTTTGTTGGAAAAAATGTTTGTAACTGTTCCGAAAAATATGGATATTCGAAGAACTTGGTGGCAAGCTTCCAATATTTCTGATCCCATTTCAGGTTCGTTTATATTTTGTTGTTACGATTAATCAGCCACATACTAGTTACAGCACTGTTAATTAAAATACACTTACTAATAATAAGTGTACTTACATACTTAAATAGAAGTGTTTACCTTTGCGTTTTCACATTTTTCACGTTTGCTGACAAAAAAATCCAAATTTTGTTTATAGAAAGAAACTCTCATGTCGTAATCAACTTAGGGCAGATTGGATGAATCTCCTTTCACAAAATTCAACTCCATCTTAATAGTTTATTAATAAAATATAAAATAACGAAATCAAACGACACATAAACAAACAATAAATAAATCTAACCTATGTTTCCTGTTTCTTTCACTTGTATTATGACAAGAATTGACAACTGGCAGCAAGCAAGCAAAGTTGAAAGTTGGAAGAGAGTTGTTTTTATACAATGTTGCAACATAATCCTTGCCGCGAGTTTTTTTTTACATTTTCAAGATAACTTCTAAATAATAAACGTAAATACATTTTAATTCCTTCTAAATACATGTATATAATGTTTATTGATTTTTAAGATATTGAGCAAAATAGAAGTGTTATAGGTAAAATAATGTAAAGAAAATACACCATTTGGCATTCATATAAGACAGTTACAGTCTAAGCGAAAGTTGTCTGTTATTGGTTAAATTATTTCCCGCCAAATAAAATCATTTGAAATCTGCGTCTAGAAGGGCGTATTCTTATTTCTTATTTTTATTTAAGAAATTATTGTTTTGGTTTAAATTGATTATGCAGTAATTGCTAAAATAATAACATTACTTGGTATATGTATATCACCAAAACTGAATTAAAAAAAATGGAAAATACCCCATTCTACCAGTGATAAGAGGGGTTTTTCTACCTCTTTCCATCATTTCCTACTCTAATCATTTTTTCAACTTTTTTATTAACGTAATTACGAACACATTGCACAACGTTTTATCAAAATCCATTCATTAGCACTCAAATTAGAAAATTTGGTCATTTTAGCGCTCTGTTGACTGGACTAATAGATTAAAGTTAGTATCGATGTGAGTCATTGTATTTTAAAGAAATACTAACCATAAATTTTTAACATTTCGGGATTCGTCACTTAAATAGTTCAAATTGTCTACATAAAACTCGTGTACCACTATGGATAAATTCTCTGAAGTACCTTTCACAAAATAAGATTCCATTATAAACAAATATTAAACATACAATGTAAACGTAAACAACAAATCATTCAGAGCACTACCACTAACATGATAAATGAAAACATGAAAATTCTCTAGAATTGAATGATCATTAGATACGTCATCATTTACCGCCTTTTTATTTTTAAAATCAATTTGTTCTTGCATGTGATAATATTTTATAAATTTTGTTGAAGGAAACGACCCTATTGAACACGAATCGAAATTCTTGTCATTTTGAGACACACTGGATCACATGGAGCTGTCCCACAATGTGAGTAGCCCCCAAAATTTCCCCCATTCCCCTCGTTTTACCATTATAACAAAAATGCGTAGTTGCCGAAAGTAAACACGGCTTTTACAAACCTAATACATCTGGTAACTGTGAACAAACCATAGTTTGTGAAACTGTTTAAAGTAAAAATCTTCGATGCATCTGCATCACCTTTTTTAACCTTTTAGCGTGCTGATTTAAGGTTGAAATTCGTGTGTTGTGATTTTGAACATTTTATGTTGTATAATAATTTGTGTGTAGCTAGGGGAAATACCTAATTTAAGACGAGATTAGTTATTAAATTGAAACCCACCACCGAAATTAATTAAAATGATTAATTTTTTTTACCTTGGAAGAGTTTTAATTTAATATGTATGTGGAAATAACTGTTTATGGATTAATAATATCATATTTGAAATCGCCTACTCCAAAAATCCATAAAGCAATATGCCACATCGGTAGTGGGGGTGAATGAAGTAAAAAAAAATATTTTGAGGTCTTTGGTTCTTGTACACAAAATAAATCACAATTTTATTTTTTCACCCCCTTAGTAGTGGGTGGGAGTGGCTAATGGTTAAAAAAATTTTGAGACAGCTTCTCTTATATATACTAAATACCAATTTTATGGACTCTTAATTGATTGCTTTACATATTTACCCCCATTTACTCCAATTTACTCCCCAACCCTTTAACGAAATAAGATGAAAATATAACCTAGTTCCAGATCTCGTTAAAATGCATACAAGTACCAAATTTCGAGTCAATATCTTAAAAGTTACAGACCGACAGACAGACTTTTTCGCTCAAACTTAAAATCTCGACGTTCCATGACATTCTAAGTCTATTTAAATAAAAATTTTCAAATTGCGTTATTATACTTCCACTTGATGTGGAAGTAATTTTTCCTCCATTGGCAGAATTGACAAAATGGTTAGTTTAATCAAGTTATAACTAGCTGATGTAATCTTAAACTAAAATTTCTGCGGCCTATCGGTCAATCGCACAATCGCGATGTATTAGACTTAAAAAGAACGGTGTTCTCCACTGAAAATGGCAGTTTATCCAGGGTAGGTCTCTCAGGGTAGGTACAGGAAGTTCACAAGCTTCCGAGGAACACATTTATTGGAATCAAAGGTAATACGTAGCTAGACAGAAAATTCTCGTCTCTCTCGTAGTTCCATAGTTGCCTTTTCAAGAAACCTACTCCTAGACGCTTTAGTAGTTCCAAACAAGATTGTCCTTCAACGTCATTAGTAGGTGCTTATTTAGAGGACAGTGTCTCATTATCATATGTACCAACTGTCCCATTTGTATTCTGCCGAGTCCAATAGTCCGAGAGACAACGTATGAATCACATATATTCTTGAACATTCGATCTGTCTGCCTAAGCACATTCTCTCGGGAGGCTTTTAATTAAACAAATTACAAGCTAATTAGCTTAATTAAACGCCTCTAGCCAGGATATACCTAGACAGACCAACGGTTTAGTGCTTTTTATTATATATTCTTTTGAATTTATGAAGAATTAATCGGATGTTCATTGACGTAAGGTTTCATGCAGTCGTTTCTCGGCCTAGTCCGAGAGGCGACCGTATGAAGCACTTAATTAAGCTAACTAGCTCGTAATTAGCTTAATTACGGCCTCCCGCCAGGACATGCTCAAGCAGACCAAAGGTGTAGTGCTTGTTAGTATAAATTCTTTCGAATGTATCAAGAATCAATCGGATGTTAGATGACGTCGTGCTTCATGAGGTCGCTACTCGGTCTACATGCAGTCAATTTACGGTGAAGTCAGATGAAGTCTTGATCACCTCTTCTGGGAGTTTGAGATCAAAAGTTGTTGAACTGAGCGATTGGCCCAGTCTTGCATATTTAGTAGGAGAAATATTCATAATTAAGGGACAAAGCAAGAAGTGTAGCGTTCGCCTTTGTGGGCCGCTTTGCCTCTTTGACTACTTTCTCTGTAAGCTTTTCGGCGATCCGTTTCTCGGCAGTAGAATGGCATATAGATTTGAGTGTTTGTCAATAAATGAGCCATTGGATTGTATCCATGATCGCCAGTACTGGTTTCCTCAGTCATCACAATTTTTATTTAAATGTCTTTCTATCACAGTGTATGCTCCTCGTAACTAGAAAACGGTGCAACATATTTTGATAAAATCTTGTATACGTATAGACATTTTTACAATTTAGAGAAAAGGCTACTTTATATCGGAGAAGGTGGACATATGGTAGGAATAGGGTGAGGCGATGGGATATGGTGGGATGTACTGAGGTGGTGGGAATGTGGTGAGCATGTGGTCAGCAAGTGGGGGAAGGTAGTGAGGAGATCGTGGGAAAGTAAACAAAGGTTGTATGTAGTGGAAGATAGTGCGAATGTGAACAGATGGTGAAAAAGTGGTGGTAATGTGAATAAAGTTGAGAACAGATCGTGGAAATGTGGAAAAATATGATGGGCGAGTGGTGGGGGGTATGGTGGAATAGACAGTGGAGAAGAGGTAGGGGATCTAAGTGAGCGTACATGTGAGCACAAGGTAGTATTAAATATTTCTAATGATATTGTGGGTGTAAAATTTTGAAAAATTGGTGACTGTTGTACCACCATTAAGACGATTTCACTTATTTCACACATTTGAGCAAGATAGTAACGAATTTTTTTATTCGAAATATTTGATTTTTAATTTCCTGAAAAATACTCGACCCAATTTTTTTCTATGAATATTAGTGTCCCAGTATTCATAAATAAAACACAAATTTTTATGACTTTATTTTAATTGTAAAGATTTTATTTAATATGATTTCCAGAATAAAATTTGATTACTGTAGGTTTTCCAATAACTAAAATAATCTACAGTTTAGTATGAGAATATACAGGGTGTGTGGGCAGTCAATATCTCCTCAATCATTTGAAAGTTCAAACAATCTCTCAGATAAAAATTGTAGGGTATCAAAAGAGGCATATTCTAAAATTATTTTTAAATCTACACGGTGTTTCACAGAGTAGGGGTAAACTAAACTAGGATTTTTAAAATGTTTATTTAAATATTTGTATTTGACTACCCAAGTATATATAATTTTTGGACTTGCACTGCGCCATTGTCACGTCCTTGCACTTTTACGAAAAAAAAAAAAAATGCGTTTGCAGCGGTCAACAGTAAAATGTGCAAAAAACATATTTTCATAAATTTGAGAGTCATTTCACTTTGAATGTTATTCAAGATCATGTACTAATTTCCAGGATTCTCAGAATTGAACCCAATTCTACAGAGCGTTTTCCACTATGATTCAACTTTAATACATTTAAACTGTCATAACTCATTTTCTACAAATAGAACATCCTGTATATTTTTATTTAAAATGTCTCCGGTAATCAATTACCTATATAATAATACCTCATAATGACTAATTTTTTCAAGCGAAGAAAAGTAGTATGATGTATCAACATATAGGTAAATGATTGCCGAAACATTTTAAATAAAAATATATAAGTTTGAATCATGGTGGAGAACACTGTAGAATTTGGTTCAACTTTGTGAGGCGTGGAAATTAGTACATGATCTTGATTAATATTTAAAGAGAAATCAGCTCAGATCTGCGAAAATACGTTTTTTGTAGATTTTTCTTTAGTAAGATGGCAACGCCGCAGTGTAGTTTATACACGTATGGATGGAGAATAAAGAGTCAATTACAAATATATAAAAAGTTATTGGGTGTTAAATTTAAATGATTTCCTAAAGTATTCGCCTGTCATCACTCTGGTGAAACATCTTTTAAACTTTAAAATAATTTTATATTATGCCACTCCCACAATGTTTATTCGAGACATTTTTTTACATTTCAAACGGTTGAGGAAATATTAACCGTCCACACACTACTGACTCACCCTGTATACGCTTAATCAATTTCATATTATATAAATAAATCTCTGTTTACTATAGAAAAGACATTATCTTCAAAGTTATTTAATTTTCATTGAGGATATTAAGAGTAACTATAAAATAAATTAGTGTATTATAAACAATATACCAAAGAGCAGATGTAATGCCATAGTACATAATTAACAATTTAATAACATAATCCATAAAAACAGTTTTGGGAGGCTTGTATTTGATTAAAATAAATTGAAGAATGTGAATGGTCGTTATTAATATAACAAAAAGCTCATTAGAGCTAAGCAGACTGTATTTTTCCTTTATGTAGTTGATTTGGGATCAATAGGTAAATAAAGTAACTATAAAATGAACGTTAATTAGGTCAGTTAAGCGAGCTTACCACGTGTACTGTTTCTGTATCCTCCTGCTCCGGGGTTGTGATGAATGTCTTGTTCAGAGGCCTCTGTGCTGTTCCAGTGGAGCAATCTTCCTGGGGTTTTCTAACTTCTAAATGTTACATATGATCACGCACACACAACGGTTTAAAATATTGACTTCCACAACGAGTCTTCTATTTCTAATTGACTGCTAGAACGCGAGTCGTCTATTTTGATTGACTGCTAGAACGCGCGTCGATTGACTTCTAGAACGCGCGTCGTCTGTTCTCGATGACTGCTAGCACGCGAGTGTTTCTATATTCTTCTATCTAAGTATCTAGTGGTGGGGGCAATCTTAACTGACACAAAATGATAGGCAACTAATAATACGCAATAAAATTTCGTCGAACCTACGATTGATAATTACTAGGCGCAAATTCTTCGATAATTACATTTAATTCTCAACATTCCCCTCACCAAAATACGAGTTATTTTACCAAATCTAAACTAACAAAAAAAACTAAAAATAAACGAGAAAAACTAAATTACTAACTAAAACGCTGTCAATCGACAGGCAGCGGACACAGTTTGACAACTGGTCGCTTGAATATGCCAGTGCTCGTTCGTACGCTTACCACCCGGACTATACCATCAGCTCCTGGATGAGTTTCTGTTACGCGGCCTAACTGCCATTGTAAAGGGGGTAAATTTTCTACCTTTATCAACACTAAAACACCAGGTAAAATAGCTTTCCCCGGGTCTAACCACTTTCCCCTTTGTTGCAAAGTATGCAAATATTCGGAATGCCACCTCACCCAAAAACTCTGGTGCATTCTTTGTAATAGTTGCCAGCGACTCAGTCGTGACAACGAAATACCGGTAACGTCTGCATCCGGAACAGCCGTCAATGGCTCTAAAGTAAGGAAATGACCTGGTGTCAGGGCAGACAAGTCATTTGGATCCGAACTAAGCGCAGTCAAGGGTCGCGAATTGAGGATGGCCTCTATTTGTACAAGAACCGTATAGAGTTCTTCATATGTTAAGATTTGTTCCCCTATGACCCTCTTTAAATGTGTTTTTACTGAACGAACACCACTCTCCCATAAGCCGCCCATATGGGGCGACGAGGGCGCGTTAAAATGCCAATCTATCGCTACTTGGCCCGCGGCCAGTTTCATGTAACTACTAAGTTCTTTGTGAGCCTTCACAAAGTTTGATCCGCAATCACTATAAATTTTACTACATCTACCTCGTCTTGCGACGAATCTCCGTAATCCAGCTAAAAAAGCCTCGGCGGTCATGTCCGAGACTAATTCTAAGTGCACAGCCTTGGTGGCCATACAAACAAATAAGCACAAATACGCCTTCCTAACCACAGCTCCCCGAACCCTACCCACAGTAATCATTAGTGGACCAGCGTAGTCCACGCCTACGTGAAGAAATGGTTTCAATTGTGACACTCGAACTGCAGGTAAATTTCCCATAAGGGGTTGGAGAGGTGTAGGGTTCGTACGCCAACACCTTACACACTTCGTCAAGACGCTACGAATGGCCCGTTTTGGTGACAATATCCAAAATTGTTGAGCTAGAATCGACTGTACTGTCCGTGGCCCTGCATGTAGGTACTTGATATGAACATTCTCTATAAGAAGCTGCGTTAACCGACAGGAACGCGGCAAGAGTATAGGGTGCTTTTTATCAAACCCCAACTGAGAATGATAAAGCCGACCGCCTACACGTAAAATGTTCTGTTCATCTAAAAATACGTTCAATCTTCTCAAAGGCTTTGACGGCGATAGTCGCTTTTTCAACCTTACTATATCTTGACTAAAATGTGAGCGTTGTACGTGACTAACTAAAACGAAAATGGAATTTCGCATTTCTAAAAGAGATAAAAAATTGTCTAAGTGGCGTTGACTAGGATTTCTAAGATTACGAATAAAACGCACCATGTATGCTACTACTCGTTTTATCGTTTCTAAACTACTATGTTTTTCTAAAAGTTCATCTAAAATGTTTGAATCGACTAAAGTAGTTAGAGTAATTTTTCGTTCTTCCTCCAAGGCTTCGGAAGGAACAGACACATTACTCTCTTTTTCTAACCATAATTCGTCGCGACGGTACAAAAAATCGGGTCCCCCCCACCATAGGGAATGGTGGACTAATTCCGAGGGGAATAACCCCCGGGATGCGCAATCGGCGGGATTTTCTAAAGAAGAAACGTGATACCACGCTGTCGGAGACAGTTTTTCTTGGATATGTGCTACACGATTACTAACGAATGTCTGCCACCTATGTGGAGACGATTTTATCCAAGAAATCGCTACCATGGAATCCGACCAAGCACAAACTCTATGAAATTGAATTTTACTGCTATATACAGAGAGACAGAACGATAATAAATCGGCTAATAATACAGCGGCGCACAACTCCAGCTTAGGAATACAAATGCGTTTGAGTGGAGCGACCCGAGACTTGGCACATAAGAACGACAAGGATACGTTACCATCCGAATCTAGGGCCCTAATGTAACTTACTGCGGCATAGCCTTTCTCGCTAGCATCGCAGAACCCGTGAAGTTCGCAGCGTAAATTACCCACTACTATACGTCTAGCTAAATGTATGTCCGAAAGCCGTGACAGCTCTGCACGATACTGTTGCCAAGCTCGCAAAATATCCGGAGGTGGAGTGTCGTCCCATCCCAAACCTAAACACCATAGGCGCTGTATTAAATGTTTTGTAAAAAATGTGACAGGCGTTAAGATTCCTAAAGGGTCAAAAACTCTAGCTAATTCTGAAAGGATGCTACGTTTGGTCCAAGATTTGTCAAGTGTTTGCACATTAAATGAGAACACATCGTTGGCAGGATACCATTTTAACCCTAATATCTTTAAACTTTCTTCCTTGTCAAATGATAACGAACTATGCATTGAATGAGAAGAAGGTAAAGTGGAAAGCAAGGACGCATCGTTGCTCGCCCACTTGCGCAGTTCGAAACCACCCTCTTTTAATAAACCAATCAGCTGGTTTTGCAAGAGAGTAGCTTCCTCGAGAGTATCACTGCCCGTAACTATGTCATCCATGTATGTGTCTACCTTTAATGCGGCGGCAGCTAACGGAAATCTACTAGCACCGTCCTCCGCCAATTGTTGCAACACTCGAATTGCTAAATAGGGTGCACAATTTACCCCATACGTAACCGTTAATAATCTAAAAATTTGTATTTCCTCCCTAGGTGAAAATCGCCAAACTATACGCTGATAATCTACTTGATTAGGATTAACTAATATTTGCCTGTACATTTGTTTAATGTCAGCGGTGAAAACAAAGTTATGTAATCTAAAATTCAATAAAATTGTGACTATATCTCTCTGCAATTTCGGACCAGCAAGCAAACTATCGTTTAATGAAATGCCATTGGAGGCCTTCATCGACGCATCGAATACTACTCGCAACTTTGTCGTGGTGCTCTCTGGTCTGAGTACACAATGGTGTGGAATATAAAATGCGTTGTCTGAGACGGTTTCGTCAGAAACTCGTTCCATGTGACCTAATTCTAAATATTCCCTAAGAAAATTCGAATACTCTAAATGCAACGACGGATTTTTTACTAATCGTCGTTCTAAAGAAAGAAATCTATTAATAGCTAGCTGCTTTGTGTTCGGAAAAAACACACTATTATCCCTGAAAGGGAGAGAAACTACGAACCTTCCACGATCGGTTCTACAATGACTATCTAAAAAATACTTTTCACAGATGACGTCATCTGGAGAAAGCCTGGAATGTTCTGGGACATTTTCCAGTTGCCAAAATTTTGTAACTAAATTTTCTAGTGAACTACTATCTACTGAACAAAAGAAAGAATTTACTATTGGAGTAGGTTGCTGTGTATTCCCCATTAAAATATATCCAAACACCGTATTGATAGCTATAGGGGTATTTTCTGCGCCTAGAATCCTCCCACTAGTTAAAAGTAATGGGAAAATATCCGCGCCTAAAAGGAGGTCAATAGGGCCTGGACAATTAAATTTGGGGTCCGCCAAAGTGACGTTGCACAGATGCGGCCACGCTTCTATATCTAAATGCGCTGAAGGCAAATCTGAACAGATTTTTGGCAAAACTATAGCACTAAGGTCGAATGTCGGAGTAGGTTTACCAACCGGTCGCAAAGTAATGTCTACCCCGGAGGCTTGAGACACTAGTGGTGTCTGACATAACCCTTGAACTGACATTGACGTGTTAAACTGACGAATTCCTAATCTATGAGCGCATTTTTGCGAAATAAAACTAAGTTGCGCTCCACTATCTAATAATGCCCGACATTTTTCAAAAATCCCCCTACTATTTCTAACTTCTATAAGAGCTGTGGATAATAAAATTCCATTTTTATTACGCACGAAACCCGACAAGGAACTAAAAGAGGTGCTAGGACCTGCGCTACCGGCGGGGTTCAACTCCTCCGCGCGGGAATGACTAGCCGACTCTAGTACCGGTTTACTAGGAGCCTGTGGCTCAGTCTTTCTACTAAAATGCAACATGCTATGATGTTTACTATGACAAGTTCGACATCTAAAATTTGAGCTACATTGTTTGATGCTATGTGCAGCGCTCAAACAATTCAAACATAATCGGAACTGTCTTACTAATTGATAACGTTCTTGAGGATTTTTTTCTATAAACTGTGGACATTTGCTAACTACGTGGGATGATTTACATAAACAACAATCTAGGCTGTGAGCAGGCTTCGAGGCCGTAGCACAGAAGGCAGACCTATGCTGTGGCTTACTAGAGTGTGGTGATCTACTAATATCTATCTTTTTATTTTTTAATCTAGAGGAAGATTGATCCATTTGTTCTAATGTGACACAATGGTTTTCTAAGAACTTTACTAATTTCGCATAAGTGGGTATAGTGGTCGTACTACCATGGTGCAATTCAAACCGCGTAAGTATCGCACCATCAAGACGTTTCATGAGCATGTGGCTAAGAATAAAATCCCAGTGGTCAACTGGAAATTCTAAATTACGAAGAGCTGCTAAGTTTTCTTGATAACTATCTAAAAGTTTACGAAGTTCGACTACACTATCTGACGAAATTTTTGGAGCATTTTCTAACTCAGAAAAATAAGCATTAGCTAATAAACGCTTATTTGAATATCTTTTCACCAGGTTATCATATACAACCTTATAATTGCCCGCTAACATCGGCAAGTATTGAGCCATACTAAGAGGCGGCCCTTTTAACGAAGACAGTAAATAGTTAAACTTTTCAATGTCTGACAAACTCTCATTTGTGTGAATTAAGGCATCATAAAGCTGAATAAAAGAGGGAAAAGCTTTAATGTCTCCAGAAAATTTCGCCAACTCTATTTTCGGAAGGTTGATGTGACTAGGCACAACCGAAGTAGTATTGTGCAACAGCGACATCCTCCTATTATCATCTTTTTCAAAAAGATCTGTATGTGCCGTCTGTATAGCATAATATTGTTTCTCAAAACTACGTAATATTGCATATTCAGCATCTAAATCTGCATCTTTATCAAGCGCTAATATGTTTAAAATACCCGAATAATTTCTATCAAATTCCCCTTTAATAGCTTCCAATTGTGCAAATCTCGACTTAAAGGCAGTATGATATTTTTTATCCGCTAAAGCCCTTTCGCAAATCTCATGAATTTCTTGCAATCTATTTATTTCAGATGTCTGAAACGCCCTGTATTTTTTCAATTTGTCTGCGGCTGACATTTTCTACAATGAAATTGAACTATAATTTCGTAACTATTTTCTATGATTGACTAAACTGTGTTTTACTACCACTATAACACAACCCTCTAAGCGATTCCCAAAGTATCTACACTAATCTCTAAACTTGAGTTACGAAAAGAACTAAAAAAGGTAATCTAAAAGTCTAAAAGTGCTCCCATATGAGAGAACACCTCAAAGGCAACCCTTGACGCTACAAACTACACTATGTATGAACAAAAGGAAAATGATCTCTATCCACGGTTACGAGGTTATAAATCACTGAAATATTTCAGAATAAATTTATACTACAAAAACCGTACCTCTGACTAGCTATAAATGACTAATTTAACCCCTCAACAGTGGGATATTAACATTGCATTCCACGACTATTAGCTGAAATAACAATATCTAAAACAGTTCAGTTTACCACTGGATTCACCATCTAAACAAGTAAATGATGGGGAAATTTTAACTTCGCGGAATCTACTAACTGCTAATGTAAACAAACAAACAGAATGGATTAAAAATCGCACTATAACACTATAACTATATTTGCTTGAATGTTAACCAGCAGTATTATAAGTTAAAATTATCTACTTCTGAATTATTTAACCCAATGCTAAATAATCAGTTTTCAAACTATATTTTAAATTGTGGTAAACAGAACGAAATTAATGCAATGTCTTCTCCTTGCGTGTAAATCTAAATCAGCTGTTACTTCGAACGGCGTGGCAAGCGTACGCTGCGACTGCGCCGTACAACGAAAAGTAGTTCCTATTTAGAGAGCTCTGGCAGCTACTCTGTCATTGGCCAACAGTTTGAATGCTAACCGACCATCTAACAAAAAACGTGAAATGGAGAACGCTAATCTAAAATTTCACACTAATATATTCACCTATTAATTATCAATCAGGGTCGAAGGCACCAAAAAATGGTCGTTATTAATATAACAAAAAGCTCATTAGAGCTAAGCAGACTGTATTTTTCCTTTATGTAGTTGATTTGGGATCAATAGGTAAATAAAGTAACTATAAAATGAACGTTAATTAGGTCAGTTAAGCGAGCTTACCACGTGTACTGTTTCTGTATCCTCCTGCTCCGGGGTTGTGATGAATGTCTTGTTCAGAGGCCTCTGTGCTGTTCCAGTGGAGCAATCTTCCTGGGGTTTTCTAACTTCTAAATGTTACATATGATCACGCACACACAACGGTTTAAAATATTGACTTCCACAACGAGTCTTCTATTTCTAATTGACTGCTAGAACGCGAGTCGTCTATTTTGATTGACTGCTAGAACGCGCGTCGATTGACTTCTAGAACGCGCGTCGTCTGTTCTCGATGACTGCTAGCACGCGAGTGTTTCTATATTCTTCTATCTAAGTATCTAGTGGTGGGGGCAATCTTAACTGACACAAAATGATAGGCAACTAATAATACGCAATAAAATTTCGTCGAACCTACGATTGATAATTACTAGGCGCAAATTCTTCGATAATTACATTTAATTCTCAACAGTGAACATGTGAAATTTTTTACTGAATTAAAATCTGCTTTACAGTAGCGAGTTGTTTATGTCATAAAGCCATTTCTATTTACAAAAAACCGCTGCCCAAGGAATCACTACTTCCACATCCAGATTTTCTATCTAAGTCTCTCATAACGAAAAAATTTTGTATGTGAAAATAATTGTTTATAGAATATAATATTTGAAATCGTCTACCCCATAAAACGATATCCCATACGGTAGTGGGTTGGGGGTGGTGATAGGAGGGTGGTAGTGGAGGTGGACGAAGTAAAAAAATATTTTGAAACCTTTGGTTCTTGTACACACATTAAATCAAAATTTTATTTTCATCCCCTTTAATAATGGGGTAGGGGTGGTAATGGGGGTGGCTAATGCCAAATTTTTTTGAAACCGTAGCTTCTCTTGTATACACTAAATGCCAAATTTATGGGCTCTTACCTGCTTGATTTACCGATTTAGCCCCCATTTACCCCATTTTACCTCCCAACCCTTCGACGGAATAAGATGGAAATATAATCTTGTTCCAGATCCCGTTAAAGTACATATGTGTATCAAATATTTCAAGTCAATATCTTGAACGGTTCCAGAGTAACTGTACGCACAAAAAAGTTACAGACCTACAGACAGACAGAAATTTGTTTTTTCTCAAATTTAAAATATCGACGTTTCATGACATTCTAAGCCTATTTGAACAATAAAAATTTTCAAAAATTTTTTGTCGTTACTTTACTTCCACTGGATGTTGAAGTAAAATATGTTAGCTGCCTTCAATTATTGCGAGTATTATTGTTTTTATTAATAAAAAGGCAGTTAGACTACTTAATGTAGATCATAAACATATACATAAATGTACCATTTTTACGTTTTAGAAAAATAACTTTTATTTATCATAATTATCACCATGTTATGCCTTGCGAACTCATAAATGTTTTCCTCTGTTTCTACCTAGACAACAATTTCCTTGCTAGTTTGACCATTTTTTGAACGCCGAAGTCTTTCGTATTATTTCCCAAAAATATGTTTGTTCCAGCACACACATTATTCCGATCTTGTATAAGTTGACCTACTGACTGCCGGCAGTACTTGTTTCTGTTTTCTCCTTCATGCCTTATGACCTTTTAATTTGATATGCTCATAAGTTTACTGACGGAATATCATAAGACCTAAAAATGAGCGAGTTTCTCAAAATTTACCTTATGAAGATTAATTTTATTACATTTTGTGGTCCTGGTGTTAAAACTGCTATTAATTAATGTTCATTTGTTCACACATTACAATGTTCTCAAACCATTCTTTAAATAAATAAATGTTACGAAAATATACTTTTTTAAAATATTTTGGAGGTAAGTCATTTTTATTAATTTGAAGTGCCAGTTGAAATCACTATTTTCTTAATGAAACTATTTAACGTTTTTTACGAAAATATATTAAAATTTACTTTTATAGAAAAAAATAGGAATTAAATTGCATAGATTGGAAAGTTTTATGGTTCTTGGAATCATCTGTACTCCACCCAACGAAAGAACTCTTCAACATGTGGTCTGCAAAATTGCTGAAATCAAGTATACCGTTTTATTTCAATGATGTTTATCAGTGGAACAACGTCTCATGCTTCTTCTGCACAATCAGATAATATGTTGTAAGGTGGAATCTATTAAGAAATTACGAGGCTGTACCAAAAATTGGACAATTATGTTTTTTATTAAAGTACAAAAATACAATTTATTTCTAATAATGAAAACCTGCAAAAATAATAATTTAAAATGAACAATTGAGAAAAATATTTTGAAAGCGTGTCGTCCATTGAAAAACATTTGAATTGATAGAAAAATGGATTGATTAAATGATTACCCAATACCCCTTTAGCGAAAAATCGTTACTGTATAATAAACATTAAAACATAATATGTAACGTATGGGATACTTATTTGCCGATAATGGTACTCCAACTCGTATTGTAAATATAGTTGACTAAATTCACATTTCCCTTTGAGATGGATAGCAGGGAATACATTATTTAATTGAGTGATCACCAATGTGATTCGACACGATTTTGATTTTTCGTTAGGAATACTACATTTTTTTTTGTAAAACCGAGAACTACTCGAAAAAAAATTAATACTATTAATAATAGGCGTAAGCAAAAAATAATAATAAAAACAATAATGTCCGTGGATTTCAGAAATCACTAGCAAACTGAAACTACCAATAAATAAATAAATAGATATTTTCATTCGAGATCGCATAGACTTCGAAAACCGGGGTCAGTAACATCTCTGACTATGCAAAGTTGTTAAAAGAAGACTTTATACTTTTCTGAAATATTATACGTAAAGAGTATCTTTATTTTAAAAGTTACTTCAAAAGTAATTAATAAACTTTGTTCAGAACTAAAATCCTAAGTCTAGTTCCAAATAGTAGGGCGAAATTCAATTCTGATATGTTATAGTATAAGTAACAATTTACAAGCTAAAAACATAGGTACTCTTTGCCAATTTACTGAGCTTTTTATATAACTGTTACACATATAGAATGTGTAACAGTTATATAAAAAGCTACTCTTCGCAGTTTTCTTGTAAATAATGTTAGTTTTTGGACATTCTAAATTTTGTGGTACCAACTTTGTTGCGAAAAAAAATATATGAAAAAAAAAATTGAAAAAAAAACATCCAACCTATCTGGGATTCGAACACAGGATCTTTGGATTGCAAAACAACAAATAACAACAACAACGATAATATTTTATTTAAAGTTTAAGTACAATATGTGCCTTGCCGGATCCTAGCCCGGAGCCAGCCAAACAACCAAAGGCGAACATCGCCGAGGTGGGTGTGAAACTGGGCGGGGTAGGTCCGGTTCGGCTTGGAAGTAAATTCGAGGGGGAGGGGAGCTAGAAGCTCCTGTCTGCCACGGGAAGAATTAAAAACTAGATTAAAATTTTTGATGTGTCCACATGGACCTAAAAGTAGCTTTAAAATAAACACTGAGAACACTAAAATCGTAAGCGAGCACACTTCGTAATTTTGATTGTTGATACGGGGAACACAACTAAACGTTCGAACAAATGACGACCTTGTGGTCTGATCTGATTGCAAGCCAAAACTCTGGCCACTGGACCATCAGACATTACTATAAAAATTGAACGCCTGTAATATATATCTTTCCAGAATTATATTTCAATGCATTAGATATATTATTATAAAATATATATTAGTAAAATGTATAAATAAAAGAAATATATTATAGGGATAACATTTTGCAAGATGTCTAAATATATTTTTTTTAAGTTAAATGATTAATAACTTTCTTATTTACTGATTGATTTTCTTCAAAAGCAATAGGGTTCTTCCTCTAGTTAACAATAACTTACTTTCCAAATTTCAATACAATAGGACTTTTCTTTCTTAAGTTATAGTGCTTACAAGAAACGTGACGGACGGACGGACGGACGAATGAACATAGGGACATTTTGAAAGTTGTTCAGAATTCGCTCACTAACACAATGATATGAAAATTGTTTCTCTACGAGCGATATTTACGATTTTAGAAATGTGCCGATCAAATACAATATACTCTTCGTTTTTGCGAAGAGTATAATAATGGGGGCCAGAGTAGAGGCATCCTGGTTAAGCATGTATCTCGATACATCGAGTTAAGCAACGTTCGATGTGTGACCGTCCGAGGAAACAACGATTTTATACAAAATATATTCAATCCACATTTTATTCTTTGCCCATACCTTGATAATTGTATATTATTGGATTGCACTGAATTATAATAAGCTTTCTGACCATTTAACAAAATATATTCTGCAGCACGAACTGAAAATATCTGTACAGGGATTTTAGTCTTTCAAAAAACCATCTATTGGAAGTGCATAAACCTTCTCTAACTCCGCAAGAAAAAATCTAGCAGAGTTAGATCAGATTCTTGAGGCGGACTGCCCTTAAAATTGTATGATTTAACATCTGAAAATAAAAAGTCCTATTTGTTTCTGTCACCGAAAGGTGCCTTAAAGAATGGTTGGCTAGTGATTTGGGTTCAAAATTGTAGATTATCTCTTGACCAATATTTCTGATTATGAGAGAAAGCCACCTCATTCGTAGGAATTTTAGCCTCCATAATTCTTTTATCAATTAACAAACAGAACTCGTGTCACTGCATCTCCATTTTTCAAAGTATGAATAATAGTTCAGGTTCACAGGCATGAATTTGACGGAAACTCTTTGTATTGTACTCATACCTAATTTTTCCGTTCGTCGCCTTAATGGTAAACGAACATCTCTGGTGAAATTGAAAATTACTACTGATATTCATCATCTTCATAAGGTTGCTTATTTGTTTGCCCATGAAATTATCGCTAAAGTCTTTATAAATCATATTACAAATGCCACAAAATGAAATGTCGACACCAGGAAACGTTTCATAGAATAAATCAATTGTTGTTGAATATTTATTCTTCCTAGACCGTAACATTTCACAATATTTATATTTTGTTGTAACGTTAGCATTTTAAATTCCAACTACTTTGTATTTTCAAATCACATAATTACATTGATATAATTGTCACGATTATGGGTGTCAATTTAATTAAAATAATTTCGTAGCCTGAAAACGTTTCTTTTTGTCTTTTTGATTAATTATTTTATTGATCTGATTCAAGCATTGTTACTATTACCATTCTAATTTAATGTTCTGTGAGTATTATACCAATATCAAAATTCGAAATTCTCTTTGGAGCTAGAATGAACAAAGATTACACAGCCCTACAAAAAAAAAGTTCAAAGCAGCAAACCAGACCCATGTATTCTTATGTATTTTCGGTCGCTAAATCCGAATTCGGGGTCAAAAAAAATCATACACCCCTCAAAATCATTAGCTAGAGCCGAAAAACACCTCTGAAATAGGGTAAAAAGAATATTAAGCGACGAGAATACTTGTTACATCTTAATCAATCGAATTATACAAATTAAGGTTAAACAGCAGCGTACATACAATAGATATGAAACACACCTCCAGGAAGGGGCGAAAACTAGCCCCCATATATAAAAAAATCGATCCAAAACAGCAATGACTGCTGAAAAAGCTCAAAATGTCTAAGTTTTGTTAAAGTGATAAGAAACTGCATCAGGTCCGACGTAATCTTCATAAACTGTCCCTATAAAGTTGAGAACAGCCACCCCCAAGTTTAAAGGACACGAGAAAAACAAGAAAAAACGTAAAATGCAACAGGATTTCTATTTTCATGGATGCTATGATTGGCTGAAATTGCGTAGTACTTTAAAATGGAACTAGAAACTTACGTACCATCGACATTCTACAGTGTCAACCCTCAGAGGGTGTGAAAACTACCCCCTATGTAAGGTTTGACTATAAAAAGTTACAGTGACTTCTATAAAAATTCGAAATACCTGCGTTGTGTGGAAGACAGAAGAAACTAGACTATTTTCGACGCTGTGCTTGAAAACCACCCCCACGGGGTTGAGAGACGCCACCCCTATAAAAAAAAACTATGGAAATAAAACGAATAAGCAACAGTATAGCTTTTTCGTTACATCTTGAATTACGGTAGTTTACATCCTTTCTGGGGGTGTTACTTAATAACATTTATAGGACATGAGTTTCAAAGTCTAAGTGTGCAACACGATTTTTGCCAATCATAGCATACATAAAAATGTAAATCCGGTTAATTTCTCTCTGTTTTTCCAGCATCCTACACATAGAGGGGCAGTATCTCGTAACCCCGTGGGGGTGGTTTTCAAGCACATCGTCGAACATAGTCTAGTTTCTTCTCTCTTCCACACAACGCAGGTGATTCGAATTTTTATGGAAGTCACTGTAACTTTTATAGTTAAATCTTACATAGGGGGTAGTTTTCACACCCTCTGAAGGTTGACAGTGTAGGATGTTGAGGGCACGTAAGTTTCTGGTTCTATTTTAGAGTACTACGCAATTTCAGCATCCATGAAAACATAAATCTTGTTGGATTTTACGTTTCTTCTTGTTTTTCTCGTGTCCTTTGAACTTTAGGGGTGAACTTATAGAGTTGTTCTCAACCCTATAGGGGCAATTTATGAAGATTACGTCGGACCTGATGTAGTTTCTTATCACTCTAACAAAACTTAGACATTTCGAGCTTTTTCAGCAGTCATTGTTTCATATCTATTGTATACCGTGTGTGTAGTCGCGGGCTAGGCATGGGGAGAAGAATTACAACATCGCGCGTGCCAGCTGGCTGCAATGAAGTAACAGAGCTGGAATGCTCCACCAACGGACGAATTTACGGCTGCCGGTGTTGTCAAATCTCTCGCGCTACGTGAATGTACATGCCTAATGGGAAATTACACGCACGGTATACGCTGCTGTTTAACCTTAATTTGTATAATTCGATTGATTAAGAAGTAACAACTATTCTCGCAGCTTAATCTTTTTATCCCATTTCAGGAGTGTTTTTTGGCTCTAGCTAATGATTTTGGGGGTGTTCGATTTTTTTTGACTCCGGATTCGGATTCAGCGACCGAAAATACATAGGAATACATGGGTCTGGTTCGCTGCTTTGAACTTTTTTTTTTGTGGGGCTGTGTTATTGAATAACTTGTGGAGTAAAGGCATATTGTATGTTTAATTTTTCAGAAAAGTGTAAATTTTATAATTTAAGATGCTACTTATCCCGGAGTTGACAATTTGGAACCAAGCAAAAATTGTTAAGACATAATTTAAATTTTGGCGTAAAATTAAAAGTTTAACACGACAGATGGCGTGATGCTGCTAGACGTGCTATATAACAAACGGAGGCCAACTAGCATAATTCATGGATTACAAAATGTCTGGCAAGACTTGTGAACAGGAAGGAAAAGACACCGCTGCTAAACAAAAAGTGGGCTCTGTTTTGGTTGAGAGTAAGTAGTTCCCGAATCTGTCACCGCAGAGCGTTCATGTCGCGAAATCAGCTAGAATTTGTTTTCTCTCCATCATTGGATCCTCTTTTTCCTTCCTGCCTTACGTTTCACTGGGTGATTGGGGATAAAATATTTGGGGCAATTTGGGAAAATTGAGGGTATAGCATCAGGTTTTAATTCAGGAGTGCTCTTTTAAGACTGAACACTGTACCACCTTGCATTTTTATTATGTACTCTCTCTGTATTTCGTCACTTTTAAAATGAAGCTCGCAAGTTTTATCCTCTTTTGTGAGGATTTTGTCAGCTCGCGGTACTGGCTTTTGCTACTTGTTTAATAACTCATCCTACAAACGGTAAATAGTTAACACAGTTTTTAATTTTAAGGTTATAAATATGAGCAATTTATGCTTCCCTTCATCTGAGAGTGGCAGATATTGATAATGAATTAGTCCAAAGGGGAGAGCAAACTGTGCAAAAAGGATTTAATAGCAGTGTGCATACTGTATAGTCCTCTTTGCCATCTTGACCTCTTCAATAATTAATAATAACATTTACAGGCTTTTTGTTTCACAGACATGAAACGTACAATTGTCTGCAATCTGCATTATTAGTATATAAAAGTAGTGTTAACAGTACTCACATCATTGGGAGCTTCGAACGTGCTCGGATTTTTCACACCATTGGCTTTGTTCCATTTAATTAAGTTGCCGTGCCCAGTATTACAACCCGGCACAAAACAGCAAGGCCTAGCATTATAAATTCTAATTCTATAATTCCAAAATTTGCACTTAACACGCCCTAAAATTCAATAAAAACAACACAAGAACATCTTTCTTCCATAAGAAGCCATTATAAAGTTATCAAAATATAGCTAAACTTGCGACACTTGCCACTTGGTGATCAATCTGTCATCTACTAACTGCCATCCAAATTTGGTCCCATTTTTGCTCTCTAGCGAGAGTGCCCCTGTCTTTTTCCTTCCTGGTTTTGAATAAGAAAATGCGTGCACGTTTTCTATCTGCTAAGCTGTGTGAGATGCCTACTAATAATTTTATGTATGTCAATCGATTCATTATATTTCAGAATATATGTGTCCAAATTTTCAAATCGAGTTAATTTTTAGAAACAAAGTTATGAGATGGGAAATGTAAAATGTTATATTTCCGATATATTTCATAAAAAAAGTGAAAAGGTGCGATTTTTTCCGATTTCACAATTCCAAATCGAATCGCGACCTCGATAATCGAACTCGGCAGGTAATTTTACACAAGGATATGACTTTAGTTTTTATGTACGCGAGTTGCATAGGCCACTTCGCTCTCTGGCTATCAGGGTGTCTCACCAGGAACTGCATCGATCGATGTAGGGAAAAGTACGCACCAGAAAATTTTGAAAATTTAGGGAGCTACTAATGGTAGTGTGATCAATCGAACTAAAATAATTACAAGCATTTGACACTTCCGATTATACCGGAAGTCAATACCAACTTGCTTATTTTAAATGGAACACCCTCTATATTTTAGGGTTTTCGAAAAGAGCATAAAATTCTGAGTCAAAAATATGTAGGATACCCTATGCCTAAACCCAGCCGTTTCAGAGATACTTGACATTTAAAAAAAAATTTGACAGTTGTAATGATTTACAATAACCTTTATAACTTTCTTCGTGTAAAAGGTACTCATTTGCTTTTTGGCGTGTAAAAGAACACAAGGAGAGCTGCACTCTACAACTGAATTACATTCAATAATAGTATACCAAGTGTTCCATTTTTAACGTTACATTTTGTAAACTTCAAACCGCAAAAACTTGTTTAGATCAAATGGAACACTCTATATTTTTTTAGTCTTATTTTCCGTTTTTGTAGATATCTAGTAGTAACAAATGTACTACAAGTTCTTGGTATTACTTTATCACATTCTCTATAAATAATAAACAAATTCAAAAAGTCTTTGTGGGTGTATTTTAAACGCTGTGGCATTTTTTGACATAAGAGAACGATGGTAATACTGATTGTTTCTAATCAGGGCTAATTTGATAAAATGTTTACTAACATTTCTTGAATTTCTAAGAAATTAGCAAATATTTCAAAAAGTTGAAACTTAAACCCCCATAATGCTGATATCAGAAAAAAAGTAATTTAATTTTACATAACTTGATGTAAAAAAAATATAGAGTGTTCCATTTGACCCAAACAAGTTTTCGCGATTTGTAGTTTACAAAGTGTAACGTCAAAAATGTAACACTCGGTATACTATTATTGAATGTAATTCAATTGCATAGTGCAGCTCTCCTTATGTTCTTTCTACATGCCAAAAAGCAAATGAGTATCTTTTACACGAATAAAGTTATAAAGGTTATTGTAAACCATTACACCATTTTTTTTAAATGTCAAATATCTCTGAAACGGCTGGCTTTAGGCATAGGGTATCCTATATGTTTTTATTGCAGAATTTTATGCTCTTTTAGAAAACTCTAAAATATAAAGGGTATTCCATTTAAAATAAGCAAGTTGATATCGACTTCCGGTATAACTAGAAGTGCCAGATCCCTGTAATTATTTTAGTTGGATTGGCCACACTGCCGTTAGTAGCTCCCCAAATTTTCAAAATTTTCTGGTGCGTACTTTTCCCTATATCGATCGATGCAGTTCCTGGTGAGACACCAGTTGTAAAACTGTAACTGTAAAATATTAAATATCTGTGGAATTGAAGTCATACTTATAAATCAATCGGCAATCATTATAGAGACAAAAACAGAGTGACTGACAAAAATTTCTTCTCATATTTGAGTATTATGTGTTATAAATATAAAGCCATTTTCGTTGTAAAACGTTACATAAATGTTTTTGATCATTTATAACATACCTTCGGGTGGATTTTAAATTATCATACCGAGTATCATACCGAGTTTCAATGGAATTATTAGACAAGTTGTACTTTCCAGAAATTACTCCAACTTAAAAGTTTTAAATGGAACACCCTGTGTCTGTTTTACATTTTTTTTTTACCGGGGATAATTTTAAGCACAATTGCATAGTTTTAAATCATTTTTTGGGATACTTTATTTTCAAGACCATTTTTATTTTTGCACGTAGAAAGAGTAGAATGCACTAACATCAATTTAATGGACCAAAACAATAAGAGAAAAATGTAAACGTGGGATTTTTGAATTAGCTTAGTAACTACGACCAAGCAAAATGTAGGAAATCACTAATTTGTAATTAAGTCAACTTTTTCAAATGGCAGCATCTTTTAGACACCCAGCAGTTGAATAAAAATTTGACCAATCAATTTTACCAATCCACTGATAACTTCAAATCAAAAATCGGTTTGATATTAACCCAAATACACAAGTTTTTTGGTGAATAATAATTAAAAAATTGAGAAAATTCCCTTATTAAATATTTCTTGGAAACTGAATAAAACTAGGTTCAAAATACTCATTTTATTCACCAGACCTAAGCGTTTTAAATTTTTTTGTGCGGGGTTATGTGAAAAAACGACAATTTTATACACCCCCTCAAACACCTGAAATTTTACAAAATCAAATATGAAAATCTTATGCGGAATACCACTGACCGAGTCAGAAAATTACAAGAGAAAGGCAGGATATACTTTTGAATTTTTCATTAATTTTTTAATTTGGATGTTTTTTTATTGTTAAAATAAATCATTTTGGAGAGAACTCTTTTGTTATTTTCAGCGTTGCTTAGTAAACAAAATGACTGTTTTGAATCTAGTTTTATTCAATTTCCACAGCATATACAGGATGTTCCACTTAAAATTTCAGAGCTGGGGATCATTTCTGGGGAAACCGGAAGAGATGGAAATACGCTAAATGACGAAACAATGGGCTATTTTTGGTATATGTTACCCGTGCCAATTTTGAGTCATACCTTAAAAACTCTGGAACCTATGGTTTGTTTAATGATTTCGTTGACACTCGGTATATTTTCGCTATTTTTTAAATTATTTTTGTTTAAATCAAAATGCAAATAATTGATCTGAAGTAGTACTTACCATATAGTGATATAATAAAAAAACATCAAAATATTTATAACTGAATATATACGACCTCCAAACAATGACAGCTGCCATCAATAAACGCTATAATTTGAGTCAAACGATACCACCTAAATACACAAACAAACATGTAGCGTACATGATATCGAAATCATTAATTGAATTTCGCGTTGGTGTAGTAAATTATTCAATCATGTCAGAATCAGAAAAGTTGCCAAGTAGAGTTGATTTCCTTTTCGAACCGCTGATTGAAATCACTCGAGAACGTGCACTGTGGTCTCGTAATTAGTTCCAGGAAGACTCGATTAGCTAGTGAATTTACTGCCTTGGTCTATTGTTTACTCTTTATCGGAATTTGTTTATTTAATGCTTCGTGCGGCATTTGATGTCACTTTCTTTAGGTGTTTTCACGCTTATTTCAAGTCAAAGTCAGAGAAATAATTGGTTTAAAGATACAGTGAAGGCATCGCCGCCTTCAATTTATAAGAGAAGAGCACTGAAGTTCAGCTCACGGAACTCACTTTTTTTAAATCATATTTTATTATTCATTATTAGAGCAAAATTGTTACCTGCAATTAGAAAATGGAGTACTTTCACACCTTTGATATTCAATTTTAGTTCAAGAATTGCCTATTACTTCCACATCCAGTGGAAGTATAGTAACGACAAAAAAATTTAAAAAAATTTTTATTGTTCAAATAGGCTTAGAATGTCACAAAACGTCGAGATTTTAAGTTTGAACGAAAAAAAAAATTCTGTCTGTCGGTCTGTCTGTCTGTCTGTCGGTCTGTCTGTAACTTTTTTTGTGCGCACGTTTACTCTGGAACCATTTGAGATATTGACTTGAAATTTGGTACACATAGGTACTTTAACGAGATCTAGAACTAGATTATATTTTCATCTTGTTCCATCGAAGGGTTGGGGGGTAAATTGGGGTAAATTTGGGGAAAATAGGTAAATCAAGCAGGTAAGAGTCCATAAAATGGGTATTTAGTATATACAAGAGAAGCTAAGGTCCCAAAAAAAGTTTTGGCATTAGCCACCCCCATTACCACCCCCACCCCATTATTAAAGGGGATGAAAAAAAAATGTGATTTAGTGTGTGTACAAGAACCATAAACCTCAAAATATTTTTTTACTTAGTCCACCCCCACTACCACCCCCCATCACCACCCCCACCCCGCTACCGATGTGGGGTATCGTTTTATGGGTTTTTGGGGTAGAGGATTTCAAATATTATATTACTAAAGTTCCATAAACAATTATTTCCCCATACAAATTTTTTTCATTGTGAGTGACTTGGATAAAAAATTTGGATGTAGAAGTAGTGATTCCTTGGGCAGCGGTTTTTATGTATATTGTTACCTAAATCTGGAGTACAATGAATTGAAACTTATAACAAAAACTTAAACGGTGCCTGCAGCCGAGATTTGAAGTATTATTATTAACTAGAGTTTCTCGAATTTGAGGTCCAAATTAACTTCTACCTTGTTATTTCTTTGTAAATCGCGTTTTTTTTCGCATTTTTCTGTGGTGGTACCGAAAAATTGGTCAAATTGACAATATACCGAAAATTCTTATTAAGAAAATGTGCTCAGAATTCGACGAGGACCCTACGTTTCAACCAAGTCTGAGAAAAAATAAAAATACAAAGAACAAGGATAAACTAGTGGAAGCATTATACTCTTCGCCGATTTACTGAGCTTTTTATATAATTGTTACACATTCTATAGGATACTCTTTTTTCTTGTAAATAATGTTAGTTTTCGGACATTCTAAAGTTTGTGATACCAACTTTGTTGTGAAAAAAAAAATATATGAAAAAAAAAATCACCATGTGAGGAATCGAACACGGGACCTCTGGATTGCAAGGCAAGCAAGCAAGCAATAACAAGTTTATTAAAATTAGAGGTACATGTATGTGCCTCCCCGGAATCTGGCCCGGAGCCAGCCAGAAAACCACGACGCGCAGCGTCATGGTAGGTGTCGGGCTGGGCGGGGCAGTCCGGTTTGGCTAAAGCTGAATGTAAAAAGTTAAAACTCCTGCCTAAGAATAAAGCTTAAAATTTGGATCAATAATAGTACACAAAAATACTTAAAAAATAATTAAAATTAGCACTTTAAAAAACTAGCGGTTTCGCACACAGACGAATACTTTGGAATTTTGATTGCTGACACGGGAAAACAGAACTCAACGAAAAAACCCGTTCGAAGCAATTCCACCCTGGTCTTCCTGCCAGGAAAGTGTGATGGGTAAAAAGTGTGGTTTAAAATATTTGGATTTTTAGAGAATTTTTGGGCCAGACGGAATTTAGAAACAAAATGGACAAAAGAACAAAAAGGACAAGAACAAAATTGAACAGAGATAAAGAAGAGGGGGTTGTAAGCTGCAAAGTTGTCGCGGCAATTTGCATATAGATCTCTGAGTCAGGTGTACCTGTCCAAACCAGAGATGAGGCGCATAAATTTATGTTCAAGAACTCGAAGTTTTCTCATTGTCGTGGTCGGGATGCTGCACCATACTGGCGCCGCGTATGTGATTGCCGGCCTAATCACCATTGTGTACAACATTTTCTTATTTTGTCTGTTTAGTCCGCTACTCCTGGCCAGGAGTGGGTACAGACTCCTGGATATGGAGTAGACCTTACGTACTGTCTCGTTAATATGGGTGTTAAACGTCAGTCGTTTGTCTAAGCTAACCCCCAAATATTTCACGCACCTTTTGATAGGAATTTGTCTACCCCCGATCGAAAGTGGCGTTAAAATCCGATTTTCGGTAAATCGGCGCGTGAAGAGAATCGACTCGGACTTCTCGGAGTTGATCCGAATTTTCCACTTGTCGTAATACGCCGTGGCATGGGCCATGTGTGCCTTCAGCAGCATATTGGCCGCTTGAGCATTATGTGAGTGCACGTGAGTGCAAGGCAAATGCTTTAGCCATTGGGCTATCTCACCTTACCAGAAAACTTGAATGAATATCATTCAAGAATTATATTTCAACGGATTAGATATATTATTATGAAACATATATATATATATATATATATATATATATATATATATATATATATATATATATATATATATATATATATATATATATATATATATTGGTAAAAAACAAAAAAAGTATAGAGATAACATTTCGAAAGATTTCTATTTAAGTACAAATGACAGAAATTTAAAAAAAAATTTTTTTATTTAAATGATTAATAACTTTTTTATTTATTGATTGATTTTTTTCAAAAACAATGGGGTTCCTCCTCTAGGTAACGCTAACTTACTTTCAAAATTTCAATACAATCGGACTTTTCTTTCTTAAGTTATCGCGCTTACAAGAAACGTGACGGACGGACAGACAGACGGACATTTTCAAAGTTGTTCAGAATTCGTTCACTAACACAATGATATGAAATTTTTTTCTCTACGAGTGATATTTCCGGTTTTAGAAATGTGCCGATCAAATGCAATATACTCTTCGTTTTTGCGAAGAGTATAATAAGGGCCTTCTTCCGCCCATCGGCCAGGTCATATGTCATTATATTTTCCGAGTAGTATATTGTCCTGACGAGTAATAAAAAACTGTTCTTTGAAATAGTAGATTATTCAGTGAGCGTATAATGTTGGCTATTACTCGCGAGGGTGATGTTTACGACACGAGCCGAAAGCATGTCGTAAATCATCCAAGCGTGTAATAGCCATTATACGTGAGCTGCATACTATAATTGATCCACGACTATCGTATATTTTAACTGTTTTAATCGTTTAAAAGTGAAAAAATAAAGTTCGTTTGCAGTAAAACGTTGACGTGTTAAACGTCAAAGACGAAAATATGCACGAAAATATGAAAAAAATGGATTCACCGTTTCCTTATGAAAATTGCTAGTTCCTGATTGGTCAAAGGTGCGTTAGAATGAAAACAACTAGTTCCTGGTTGGTCAAATATGCGTTAGAATGTGATTATGTCCATTATACGTTAGGTTGGAATCTCCGATTAAAGAACTTATATCTAGATACATAACAGGCTATCTTTTCACTATATACCTTGTTTGCTCCTAACATAGTCACATTATATGTCCATTAAAATGGTTAGATGAACATCACATCCCATAGGCAACAGTGGCGTTGTGTGTGTAGAACATGTGTAGAATGGTAAATATTTTCATTAAAATGAATTATTGCAATTCCTACATTACCGGCTCTTTATATAACGTGATGTAGGCATACGATATTACAGTAGGATAAAACAGTAAGATAAATGTGTATTGAAAGGATATTAAAATTTAATTGCTATTTACTTTATAACTGTAAACTGAACTTCATTATGTTACGACTATGGAACGATCGATTTTCTTCTTTTCTAAACTGCTTTCTGCAAACGGCAGAGCACTTACGACTATGGAACGATCGATTTTCTTCTTTTCTAAACTGCTTTCTGCAAACGGCAGAGCACTTCACTATTTATTTGCACAAAATATATTGTCACTAAACTGTGTAAATATGAATAGAGAATATTATTTAGGTATTAAGCAAATCACAACTTAAAATAAAATTACTTTTTCACCAGTTTTTGATCGGAGAACACGAAAAACATTTATTGACATTAATGGCCGAACTGTCAACTGAGATTATGATAATCGAACTGAAGCCGATCGTGCACGAGCGGCCGCGAATACGGCGATGGGCCAATCAGAAACTTACGGGAAGAAGTGCCTTAGATTGTGAGTCTTTCAGCGACAAATAAATCAATGCCATTATGTATCTAGATATAAGGAGGTTGGAATAAAGACTATCATTGTTTAACAATTGTTAAATGTAGAATGCAATGATTATACGATAGTGGTGGATAAACATATTTTTATTCATTACGTATGACAATATGTGGTTCTGAACGCTGACACGTTTAAATTCACACGCAACGTCGACACCACTACGACTCCCGCGGAAACGGTTTTGTGTTTTATCCAGTTGCAATATTGTCAACTATAAAAAAAATTTTAGAAAGAGTAATGTTTATTAAAATTTTGCAATTTATTTCACAATACAACATACTCACTAACTGTCAACATGGGTTTCGTAAAGGCAGGTCTAGTAAACCTGCAATTTTAAATTTTATTTAAAATATTTATGAAAATCTAAATAACGGTAAAAAATGCATGGGCTTATTTATGGACCTTAGCAAAGCTGTTGATTTAATAAATCACAATTTACTTCTAGATAAGCTATCTACATATGGACTAAGAGGAAAAATTCCTAATTGGCTCAAATGCTATCTGTCAGATCGAAACCAAGTTGTTGTCGTAAATCGTGTGGTGTTCCTCAAGGATCAGTGTCACTGCTCTTTTTACTTTATGTAAATGATTTGCCCAATTGATTATGTTTGCAGATGATAATTCTTATTTATGTTTTCATCCTCTTTGACAGACGTTATAAAGAACACTAAAACGGAAATTTTCAACTTCACTGACTGGTTTTAAGGATAATAAATTGTGTTTAAATATTTCCAAAAATATTATATAAATTTTACACTAAGGTATTTATAAATTTTACACTAAGATTATCACGAATTTTAGAATCTAATTTGCTAAGAATTGAGGGTAAATCTATCCAACAAGTTGACTTAACAAAATTTCTTGGTGTAAGTATAGATAATGCGCTTAGCTGGGAACCTCATATCAGTAACTTATCAAAACAATTAACGCCAGTATGTTATGCAATTTATAGGTTACATTTCCAGAATTTCCTATGGTATTATTTGTTGGGGCTCTCCTTCAAACGCACAAAGAATTTTTAGAATACAGAAATATGATAGGTGCATCAAAATATACTTGTAGAGAAATATTTAAAAAATTACAAATTTTACCATTTACATTCTCCACATACTTACTCTACATAAGAAATAATTTAAATATATTTTTACCCAATAATTTTAATCACGACTACAATACCCGATCAAGTGACGATTTATTGATTCCTAGTCATAATCTATCTAAATAAGAAGAAAGTCCACAATATATGGGAATTATACTATACAATAAATTACCATCCAGAATTAAGAATTTAGATAGACGTGCTTTTAATAACATTATTAAAAATATTTTAATGACAAAATGTTACTATTCTCTACAAGATTTTTAGATGATGATAATGAAATTTTATTTTAAATATATTTATATATACGTGTGATGTTAATTTAACGAAGGTTTTAACTTTGTGCTATAGTATTTTATATCTATACGTATTTTTTTATCTCTTTTTCTAATGATTTTTTTATTGTATTGACGACTTCGGTCAATCATTTCGACGTGTCTCGGCACCATATTACTGTATGGTATTTTGGACAATAAAGTGTTATTATTATTATTATTATTATTATTGTTATTATTGCATTGAAGCTCTTGATGAACCAATATAGTAGATGCGGTGCACAACAACTACTTTCAATACGTGGCATTTTGTGGTATAAATTTTTCCTTCGGCACGATTGCTCCAGATACCCAACTAAGTGATTTGGCCCGCAGGACACTCGAGATTTTTTATTCGTTCACTCGCTAGGGGGCATTTTTTCAAAACTACTCTAAATTTTCCAAAAATGTATTTATTTTGCAACAAAATTGATCTTAGAGTCGATTACGTATGATTTCGGTATGCTAAGACCGAATTCAACGTTAAAAAACAGTTGGACGTCCAGTGGCGTAACCAGAAATTAATTCTGGGGGTTAACCCTGATCTGACTGACCTAATTTTTATTTTTTACTTGACCTGTTACGTCATTTTACTAACTCATTGGGCTGCTGAGCGTAAATTATTTAATTGATTAAAAGTCATTAACGAAACATAAATCCTCTTATAGAATGGAATAGAAACAAAACGTGTTTAAATAAAATATTTGTTTAGTCTTCTTTTTACTTTTGCGAGCTCCTGACACATTTCATCGCAAGTTACGGGAAAATAATTAAATATAAAGTAATAATTAATAATTCCTCCTTCCTACGCCACTGAATATCATCTTAAACAATTTTGGACAGTTTTTCTCAATTTCAGATACTTTGTGTTTTTTTGTTCTCGCGTTACTGCGTTTGGTGTTTTCTTTCTTTGGACAGACGGACATGACGAAGGTGTACGGATGGCGGTCACTGTTCCCCTTGAAACTGTACCCGTCAATATTAATTGGTCAAAGTGTGTCACATGTTAGTCCGGTAATACAACTGACCTTAGATGCCCTGCAACAAATCCTGTAGTATCACAGAGTTTGGGCTATAAAACACTTGCTGAAAATTTAGAAAGTCTTAAACCTACCAACCATAGGTTGCCTTCTGGTTACCTTGTTCCACACATGGACGTCGGGAGTGGCATTTACGAAACATTCAAGAATTCAAAGGCTAAGTTCCACAACCTATGTGGAAATCCATACATCATGCCATCCCGATTTATGAAAGTAATTGAAGATGAAAATAAAACTTACTTGAAAATAAAACAGATAACTCGAATGTTTACTTTCGTTTTCGCGCGTGTTTCTAGGGCTGCAAAGGTCATTTATATAGACGGTAGTAGAAAAAATATTTTATTTAAATAAGTTTTGTTTCTGTTCCATTCTATAAGAGGATGTTTCGTTAATGACTTTTAATTATTTCAATAATTTACGCTCAGCAGCCCAATGAGTTAGTAAAATGACGTAACAGGTCAAGTAAAAAATAAAAATTAGGTCAGTCAGATCAGGGTTAACCCCCCAGGATTAATTTCTGGCTATGCCACTGGACGCTCAACTACTTTTTAACATTGAATTCGGTCTTAGCATATCTAAATCATACGAAATCGACTCCAGGATCAATTTTGTTGCACAATAAATAGCGAAAAAAACACGAGATTTAGGAAAAAAGGACAAGATAGAAGTTAATTTGGACGTCAGACTTGGATTCAGCGCACCAAAATAAGTGAGGATATGATGGTCTCTTTTCGGGTACAACATACTTTTTTATTTTGTGGGTCTGTGTTATTAATGTGCAGTCTAAAAGATGGGTCGGTCACTAACAACAGAACCTTGATAATATTCCCATTCATTTTAAAATTTTCGATGACTTCGACTTGAAATTTAGCACAGTTATATGTTCTAGGGTATAATAAATGAACAAATCAAAAATTGTTCAACTGACACTCCTAACACCTCCTAGGGGTAAAAAATTGTAGTAGTCACGTGGAAACTTAAAATTTGATATAGTTATAGGTTTTAAGATACGAACAAAGAAGTAATTCTGAAAATAACAAAATCTTCCCAAATCCTTAGGAGATGAAAGTTGAAGTAAAGGAAATAAAAACTAAACGGGACTTGTATAAAGTGGCACCATGTTGATAGCGCTGATACCCCCGATCTGACACTGAAGGGGTTTGAAAGTGACTCCGCGTCACTTTTGTTATATTAGAAGTGGCAACAGATAAAGAACACTCTACGACAACGCCTTTGTAATATATGATATAACACGTTACTCTGGCGTACCTAAACGGTAAATGTGAATTTAGTTCCTTCGCGTTAAACATTAAAATAAATCAATCGAATTTGACCTCAGCGTTCTTTGGTGGTCTAGCTGCTCTTTTATTTCAGAGTATACTATGGTTTGGTTGTATACCGTTCATCACATTTTTGGTGGCAAATCATACATAGCCCAGACGACAGAGGACATTTCTAGTGAAACCTACAAAAACTTGCAAACTGAATAATTTTTTTTTAATGAGTTTGTGAAAGTGTATAGAATAATATACTGAAAAGTTTACATTCCGTTCGGATGCAGAATATAAAAAAAAAAGTGAAAAACATTTTTTTTTCATCCATTTTTTCAAAATCTTGAAATTAAGTCAAGGTAGGAAAAATAAAAAATACAGATGGATAGACCACGTGTTTCTGAACAAAAAATGTTCTAATAAAATTTATCGCTAAAGCCACGGTATTGCTGGAAAAAAATAGTGAAGTAACTTTGTCACTCTACGCGGCCAAGCGCACGGTTAAATGCATATGGAACCTCTAAAAATTCTTAGCAGTTCTAACGAGTAAAATAAAGTTTTTTCTCTTTCTGATTACACATTTTTAACATTTTTCTTAGTGAATAGGAGGATAAATAGTGAGTATGGAGGGAAAATATATAATTATGAACGCATACACAGACACCACACATAGCCGCTGAATCGCTCGCATGAATTTTTACGTGTCTTTGCTGTGTTGTATTTATTACACATTTCAGCTATATCCAATAGATTCCTTATACATTTGTTAATGTAGTGGAAAAGTTCGAGAATTTATATTCACAAAGATATTTTCATAGTTTTAAGGATAAGATCGTGAAAATCGTAATTTCTTATCATGATTGATTGATCTTATTTTCGAAAAAATGCATACAAGTAAACGAATTTGTGTTTGAACATTCGAAATTTTTTTCAGAAATAGTGACATTTTATTTTTTCCAATGGGTCAAGTTATCGGCAAATTACACCCTCCAATATATATATTTACCAAGAAAATCATCAAGCAAGGAAATTAAAATGATTTGAGATGTACTCTTTTTTTTGAATCCACGTTACTACAATTTAATAAACCACAATAATCATGAAGTGTACGTACTTTTTAACAGTTCTCAATGAAGAAAGAATTTTTATGAAGTGCTTTTATTTTTTTCTATATTTTTTTTTATTGCGACGATTGAGTTCGTTCGTGATAATATATATAAGTATATTTTCCCCATCCACCCTTTGCCTGTATTGTTTAAAACAAAAAAGCATCAGAAAGCTACCATATTTCCATATTTTAAATGAACTAACACTCATATGGATTGAACAAATTCTGATTTAGTGACATGTAATTCAGTGCGTCGGTGTCATAGTCATGCGTATTCAAGCGCGAGCAGGCATGGATCTCGCTCCGAGTTATAACGTTACACTTGACTATTTTTTTCCGGTAAAACCGGGGCTTTGGCGATAAATTTTATTACGACATTTTTTATTCAGTGGTCTATCCACCTGTATTTTTTATTTTTTCCCACATTGACTTAATTTCAAAATTTTGAAAAAATGGATGAAAAAAAAAATTATTTCACTTTCTTTTTATGTTCTGCGTCCGAGCGAAATGTAAACTTTTCAGGATATTATTCTATACACTTTCACGAACTCGTTAAAAAAATATATTCAGTTTGCAAGTTTTTGTAGGTAAATACGTTCATCGACTGGGTTAACGGTTATGATTAATTTTTCGGTGCTTGTAGACGTATTTTGAAGTGAAGTGAGAATAAAGTCGCGTTGAAAATGTACAATTCGTGTTGTAATTTTAAGGAATTGCTCGAAAGTGGACATTGTATCGGTTGTACGTGGAGTGTGGAACTTAATCGAGGCTAGTGCGGAAAGAGACAATGGAAAAGTTTGTTTCGTGGTACAACCATAATCCCAATGCACATGGAGTATAGTAAAGAGAAAGAGCAGAAGAAGAAAAAGAAGTAGAGGAAAAGGGAGAAAATGAAGCAGAAGATTATATTTTGAATATTCATATTTCTGACATATTGCTACCACTGAATAAGGCAATCACGATTGATTTCATTAATAAATCACACAAAACTTTTTCATCATAAATTCTTTGTTTTATTTTTATTATAGGCTCTAACTTACAATCTTAGGAATAGAATAAAGTAAAATATAAGTATTTACTTGAGTTATAATCTTATCATCAAATTTTTTCGAAAAATATAGCTCGTATGACAAAACAAGTAAGAAATTTTTTGTAGGCAATTGTCCAATATTTCGATCTTATAATAATGTCCATATCCGTAAAATTAGAAGGAAATATTCGAGAAAAAACACTTTTTTAACTCTTCCATGCACCATAAAAAATGTGTGTACCACCGTTGTTTAGATTGACGAAATTAAAGTGTAAAAAAATCAGCTATTTTTTGTCTAAATTTAAAAAAAATCTGATTTGAAGCAACCGTTAAAGTCGAAAATAGATTCAACAAAGCACAAAATTTTCATATGAAACCTGTCCTAAAAAATGAAAGTGAATTCATTAAGAAGTCGATTGATATAAATTATCCATGGAATTTTCAGAGCCTAAAACCACGATAAAGAATCTCGAGTTCTCAAGTAACGTTTTGTTGGGCTCGCTTAGTATAGACAGTAATGAGGCAGAGGTAAGCATTAAACAGGCAAAACGAGTCATAGCCACCCAAGTGAATACACGAGTATAGCAAGTAGGAAGTATTATAAAATTTCACTTTCTTTAGAGTAACGCTACGTTGTGTTGACTTGCCTGTGGTGTCTTGTTGACCTACTGGCGAGGCCGATCTCCTACTTTCTTAAGAAAAGAACTCACTTTTATTCCGCCACGCTAAGATTGGATTGCCGTGTCACCAACGAACTAGCTAACACATTTTCATACATGTGATATACCACATTTTTATTAACTCAAAACTGGATTTCTATTTCCAGTATTGATGTTAATATTAATTAAAATAACAACATTAAAAATTATAGGCTAGATAATGAACATGTTTTATTCGAGTTAATTTTTATTGTCAGCTATTGCGAGTTCTCTATAATAACATTTACCTTAGCTGTTTGTGAATATCTCATTAATTTATAAATACAGAGCAGTGAAATGTACGGAAATACTGATTGACACGTAAAATGAGAGAACTTTTTGTTTTTACGACGTCATTTACTTCTTTGTGACATAATATTACAGACTATTTTTTTGATTCCATGTTTGATGTACCATCGTGCAGTAGGTATTACTGCTACTCCCGGGAAACATACCACCGAGCCGGCTGCGTCTACGCTGGATTGGATTTGGGTCATGCTTGTTGTCAGCAGCGAAAGTAACGTAACGCATGGTACATGACTGAAGGATGGGAAGTGTAGGTTTTTATGATATGCGTGGAGTATTCACCAGATATTTTGTATATATTATTACCATAGTGACAATATAAATAATGCCGAAACTGTCGCTAAAACCTTTTTCAAAATTATATCTGTCATTTTGGCATTTCCACTACGTGTCACAACTGATCAAGGAGTTCAGTTCGAATTAAATCTTTTTCGTGAATTATCAAAATTTTTAGGTTTTCATCAAATTCACACAACTTCATATCATCCACAAAGTAATGGTATGGTTGAATGATTCCATAGAACCTTTAAAACTGCATTAATCGCCAGAGCTAACTTAGTTCATTGGTTTTATGATCTACCAATTATTTTATTAGGTTTAGGAGCAATGCCTAAAGACGATTTACTTTATTCATTTGCAGAACTTGTTTATGGCCAAACTTTACGTCTCTCTGGTGAATATTTTATTAAATCACATCCTGATACTAAAGTGCCTTTATTTATTAACAAATTATAAAACTATTTCAATAACTTACAATTCACAAATCCTAAACTAAACCATTTTCAAAATACTTTTGCCAATCCTGTCATTAAAAATTGTAAATTTGTTTTCATTCGAAAAGACAGACTTAAACCAACTTTATCCCCTTGGTACGAAGGACCTTTTCGAGTAATTTCTAGAAGTAACAAAATTATAATAGTCCTTAAACGTGGAAAGGATTTTACTGTTGCTTTGGACAGAGTTTAGCCTGCATACTTACTGAACGATGTCGTCGATCTACCCGTCAATTCTAACTGTAAAAAAGTCCGTTTTAATATTGATACTTTGGTAGATTGATTTTTGTTTTGCCGTATTACTTTATATTGTCATTATGGTAATAATATATATAAAAAATAACAACCCAATAACAAAAAATAATTTTTATAAGAAGAATTATAAATATTCAAATGTTAAATTAAAATAGTTATTTAAAATTTTAATCGAATTTTATTGAATTATGGATCAAGCATCCATAATATGCGTTGCTGCATTGTGTCGTGTTGAAGTGTTTATACTTCTCTTTTTGTGTTTTTGATTTTAGAGATCTTCTTTTGAGTCTTCTGTTTCCCCAGTTTCTGGTTCCGGTGGAGCACATATCATTGAGATTTCTTTGTGGTAATTATCTTTATTCATTATTCCTGTTCATTCCCAGTGTGCTTGGTCCTTTTCTATAGTTTGTTCATGATCCTTTAAATTATTGTTGGCCACGTGTAGCATAGTCTCTCCATTTTTAAGTTCGTGGCTGTTCGTTATTAGCACTTTCTTCGGTAGACCCTTCGGGAACCCACCCTTTTTTTGACATGTCTCCAGTACTTCATTGCGTACGTTTCTGTCCTTTTGCAGTTATTTTTTCGACTATTAATCTTGACGTTTTATGCCGTTTTTGCTAGTAGTTGAATAATACCTCTTTCAGTTTTTCCCAGACATCTTCTGTTGGTTTTTATTGCCCGTTTTTAACTCCGTATGTCATCGTTGGTAGTGTGATGGCTGTATATCCTCTTGATCAAGTTTCATGCTGATTTAATTTTCTCGATGAAAAGTAGAACTGTCTTTGTAACTCTATATGCTGTTTTAATTCTCCCTAAGGTTTCAACTATTTGGGAAGAATAAAACCAATTGCTGACAGCTACACTATGAAGCACCTATTAAAGATGTGGATTTTGATGGGAAGTATAAAGTTCTACGGAAAACTATACAAGCTAGTTCTTAATAGATTTACCGCAGCGGTCCTGGCCAATCAGAGCTCGCTCCCACATTCATTCATTCTTATACCTAATTCTGTAGGTAGTGCAGGTGTTAGATGAAAGGTTTTTTTATCTGACCTGCCCACACCCTTAACGTCTGAGATACTTTTAATCAGTGATGCTTTAACACAACATAGTGCACTTTATTAGTGATTCCTCGCATCGTAGTATTTCTTGAGCAACCACTTGAAGTCATCTGTACAACCACGCTTAAATTCTACAGCACATTTTTTAGAATTATAATTATATCAACACATTTTTCATCCTGTTCAAAATTCCGGTCGGCATTAAACTTTTTTTTAACAAAAAACTGGGGGCGAGCGTGGATGCGTCTTGACTGTGATTGTATTTCGATACTCCAGTGAAGCAACTTGCAGCGCGGTTAGTACTTGGATGGGTCAGCCTATACGCGGAAGCTATGTAATTTCAAGATGATTACGTAGTGGATATACTATCCTTCGGAGGGGATGTAAAGCAGGCGGTCCCTTGTCTATTAAATGTTAGGCAAGTAAAAGATCCGTACTCTTCTTACGAGAAGAGGTTCGGCAAAGTTTCCAGGTTGGGAGTAGCTCGTCTCCTGGCGTCGGTGATAGGCCCTGGTAGCGGAAATAAGTTAAATAAAAGTAAAAAAAACTGCATCAATGTTACAATGGCCAATTTTAACCAGTTTAAATGTTGATTGAAGAGACTACAGGTATTCATGGACGGATGTGGCAATCCAACGGGGTAAAAATTTCAGATCTAGTACTGACATCAATGCCCAAAAAATTTAGACGCAGTAGTGATATCTATACGTCAGGTCAAGAACCTTCCATATTGGCCTCTTACATGATCCAAACTTACATGCCTACATGAATTGTGTAATTGTCACTTTAGCGCAGGTTTTGTCTTACGTCATACCCTTACCACTGTACTTTGAGTTTGATACTGACGGCAAAGGTGGATTCGTATGATGACTTTAAACTCTAATATGTTAAAAATTTCGCAAGTCTGATGTCACGCCATTTGAGGAATTTAGGGGAATGAGCAGACCATTTAAGATTGGACCATGGGTTAGTATATTACGAATGTTGATAATTTCCATTTAATTTATGTTATTACATTACAATTACAGGTTATTTATATTCAGTGTAAAAACCAAGCTAAAGCAATATGCATATATTCAAAAACCCAAAATAGTCGTGCTCTTCTCAACAGATTATCAGTCAGCATACAAAAAATATTTTTGAACTAATGGAATTACCAGCGAATTTAAATGGCAGTGAGATAAGTATCTATTGTTTAATATTTTTTAAACATTTTTTAAAGTAAAAAAAATAATGACAAAGATGGGACTTCCAATTTGTATCCGGCATCCTGAACTATCTTCCACCTATGTATTATACAGTAAATGCATGTAGCACAGTCCAAAACCAGCGACTTTTGTACATTCAAAAGAAATATATTAAACGTAGCTCTTATATTTAATTTGTTCATGGTACTATTCTGTTTTAAGGGACGCAGGATGTTTGATTTCAAAGCGCGTTATGACTGGATAAAATTGACCATGGTAACAGTGATACAGTTTTTGTTAAAAAAAGTTTCACGCCAACCGGAATTTTGAACAGGATAAAAAATGTGCTGATATGCACCTTCATGTACAATTTTAAAAGGAGGAAAATAGCCTAAAATGATTTATTTGTAAAATAAATCTATAACCAAGGAATATCAGCACAGGTATAATTGAAATTCACAATATGTATATCGAATGATGTGGTGAAAGATGTACTTTACTTTTAAAGTAGGTATTCAGGCATATGAAACTTCACATAATGGGGAACTTGCCCATTTTTTCTTATTATATTAAAGTGTGTGTTTATGGATAAAAACACGCCACACCGAATATCAGCTCTTAAAGCACAGTACTTACTTTGCAATAAATAATTAAAGTTGAAATCCTCGCGAAAGGCACTGTGCCGTTAGTCTCACGTGGTGTCCCCCAGACTGGGCGGCGGTTGGCTTTGAGACTAATTTGGGTTTTAGTTTTGTCACAGAAACACCTCCTAACCTAACTTCCGTGTTTACGTTTGCTTGTGTGAAAACGTTGTGTTGTGTATTCACGTATGCTATTCGGCGTATTTTGAAGATTTTGTTTAGTTTATGATTCTGTTTTATGTTGAGAAATGGAAAATAATTATTATAAACACTGTATTATACAGTGTAATAATACAACTATTAAATCAGCAAATAAAATTTTTATTCGCGTCCCTAAAGATAAAAATCGCCTATCAAAATGGCTAATAGCATGCAGAGGAAATAATATAGGGGATATTTCTGAAAAGAATAGCGCTATTTATGTATGTGAAGATCATTTTAAGGTAAGTATATTAAGTGTAGCCAAAATACCAAGAATTGAATTTTTAGATAAGATATTATATTACAGGTTACAGGTCAGTGTTAAATCTTATTTTGTTTTTTACCATTGAATAGAGTGTCATAAACTTTAATTCCTTTAAATACTATGTTTATTTCTAACTCCTAGTATTTTTAATGTATGACGCCACCACCATAAACATATCAACACTAAGTAAATTGTCTAATTGTCAGTCATTTTTAACTAACAAGTTTATATAAAAGCTTATATAAAAATAACAAATATCGCTCAAAATCAACGAATATTGAAGATGTTTTTCCAACGAATACGTATCTGGCTATGGGCTTTTACACGATGGAGTATTTAAATTTTAGGTTAGGTTGTGTTCACTGCTAGTTGTTTCTGACAAATGCGTATGCGCAAGCGGAATTGTCAAAGCCAAAGCAAAACCGGTGTCGCTTGATGCCGTCGTCCGACTTTCTCTCTCTGACGTCACGTTTCAAGACTGGGTAAAATCAGGCAGATTTTAATCAATTATATTTCTGGAAGAGATTTTTTTAAATTTTTGGTTGTCTATGGGGTTTTTAATGATGTCAGTTTACGATTTTGAGTATTTTAATTCAATTTTACTTTTTGGGCAAGTTCCCTATTGAAGTTAGCAGCAAGCTCATATTTTTTAACTAATACCTTCTAAAAATTCTTTTAACTATAGTAATCGTTCGTTCGTTCAGTTGTACAAATCTGAGGTGATAAGTTCAATAAGTACATTTTCATCTTGAGCGTTTAGAATTTTCTATTTTTGCAGATTTTTTTTAATAATAACTTTAATAATCTGAGGTAAATAGTCATTTCGCTGAGATACAATAATAATTATTGTATTTCTTAATAATAAACGAATTTAAAAGTAATAGATATAGCAGTAAAATTGGTAAATAATAAACAATAAATAAACAATGAATAACGGTAAATTAAAATTACACATTTAAAATATGTGCTACAAAATTTACTTAAAGAGAGAGGCACTGATTACGAATTCATTTAAATGTATATTTTTTTTACACTGGGAACTTCTATATTTATGGGTGTAACATAAAATTTTAAGCCACTAAATTTATTTTCTTAAAGATTCTGTGTGGGCAAATCAAATTTTCTCTATGTCTTGTGTTGTGGTCATCAACGTCAACAAATATCTGGAAATCACCTAAATGTTGTTTTACACAATATATATTTTCATACGTTATTAGGGAAAAAACTGTCATTATATTTAATTGTTTAAATAGTGGTCGACAAGAATCGTGATGAGATTTCTAAAGTATTCCTTGAATCGCCGCATTCCACATTAGGATTCTTTGAATGTTAATATTTGCTGCAGTTTCCTAGGATAATATTCCATATTTTATAGTAGGAGATTTGACAGACAAAATGGTGAACGATAATGAACAAAATTTTCCCTAACGGGAATCAATTCTTTCAATCAAGTCTTTGGTTGTACCGAAACCGTTAGACTTTCGATTCAAAGTTTCATTCATTGTATCATTAAACTTGTAGAGAGATGCGTAAAAAAAAACAAAATACGCTTAATTTCCGTAGTTACAGCTGTTATTCGAAATATTTTTCGATAATTTTTAGTTATTTACGAAAAACCATTTTGCCTCCATCTTTCTTACCCTCATGAAAACGCAATTGCATGGGATTGAGTGATGACATTGTTTTACGTGTTCCTTGATGGGCAAATTTCATTAATTTTAATACCTAAAAGTTGGAGGATTGGTTACTGGTTACCAAGAATAACACAGCATCAGTTTTATTTTTGTTAAGGAAAAATTCATTATTGTTGAACAACAATATAGCAATAGTAAGCACAATATCACTAATATCTTCCAAATTTGAATATAGCGTAGCTCTAATGCTAAAGGAAGTATCGTCTGCAAACATTACGGTTATTAAATTAATGCCGCCATAATTTTCAAATTGTCGTCATTACTGTATATAACAAACAGGAGGTCTAAGATTGAGCCCTTTAATATATAGCGGTAGGCTATTTATTCCATGGACATGTACTATTCTTAGTTTATTCTTTAAGAAAGATTTAAGTAGGTGGAGCGTCGCACAGTGTTATTTTTTAGACTTTTTTGGGACAAAAATCTGCCTACTCAACATTCGAGAAGAAGAAGGATTCGAGAATAGTTTTTATCAAAATACTTTCGAGGTAGGAATACTGCCAAAATTTTTGTCCAAAAAAATAACACAATGTGCCCGGCCCTAGTATCCTATAATATTATCCTATAATAAAGTTTTTTTTCCAAAATTGGTCTTGAAAAGAAATAGTTGAAGAGTTGTGAGAGATCGATAAAACTATGACAGCGACATCATTGTTTTTCTTCAAAGCCTTCGTACACATTTTCTATAAATTTTAATATCACATCCGAAATATGCTTGTTTCTCTTGAAACCATATTGCTCTTGTGTTGCATATGTTCGTAAAGATTGTAAATTGCTAATTCTAGTATTTCTCATGGAGCTAGTATAGTGTAACAGGTCTAAAGTTATCAGCAACTGTGACAATATCCTCTTTAATTGACTTCAAAAAATGTACAAAAGGAGGAGGTTCTCAATGCGACTGTTAAGTTATAATTCTCAGTATTGGATATAACCTAAATAAAATGTTGATTATGCAAACTCAGCAATTGCGATAAGCCAGCTTATAAATATAGGTTGTCTACAAATTGAGAGCAGATCTAGTCTGTCAACCGTTGTATCAACATCTAACTTGTAGAAAAATCAAAAGGTGTTCAATAAAAAGTTTATTGGTGTTTTTTAAAAAGTCTTTGACTCAAAGCACAATTTTATCTTGTATGTTTTTTTTTATTTGTTCAATAATCACTTATAGATTCGCTTAAGCAACTCTTATGAATTCTTCTCAAACTGTAAGGTTATGACTCGGCGGTGGTTCCATATTAATTTAATCAAGCTGCGTCTAGTGCAAAGTGAGCAAGAATTGGAAATAAGATTTTTTTTAGTTGAAAATTTTGTACCATTTGGCGAAGGCGTCAGGAGAATTTAATCGGAACTGCATTAAAATTGATAGTTAGTAGGTATTTTAGGAGTAGCTGATACCGACGCTGATCTCAAAAAGTAGGAATCCAAAACGATGAATCCAGTACGGTTACCATAATGCAACATTGTTGCAGATTTACACGAAATTTGATATATGGAGTCTGGCTACTGGTTTCTGGGTCTTCTTTCGCGTAGACTTTGTTGAGTGCATGATGTTTCAACCATTTTGTCGAGGTCTTCTTCTACAGCGCTTCAGAAGACGACCACGACATGATGGTCGAAACGTCAAGCACTCAATAAAGTCTACGCGGAAGAAGACCCGGAAACCAGCAGTCAGATCATCAGCTTGAAAGCCTTAGCACTTTGATAAATGGAGATTTCAGGATTCTCTTATAACAAGTCTTGTAGATTGTTGAGGGATTGATCGGCCCGAAATTGGCTTTTCTTCAGCTTTGTGAATTACCCTATAACTAGTTGTTGTTCGGGATTCCAAGACTTCTTGCAAAAGTTTGCTTATCTTTGGCCTGAAGTATTCCTCCAGTAGGACTTCTTCTGTTCCTTTTCCCATTTTTGGATCTCCTCCGTTATGTGTCCCTTAGATAGACAACAGAACGGTTCGGATCCGAAAAATGGGGCTTTAGCCCCTTTTCTTGCAAGGCTGTCAGCTAATTCATTGCCTTCTATTCCCTCATGCCCTGTATAGCGTTATCGCTATAAATAAAATAAAAATCGTTAAAAAGTTAATATATGTATATTCGTTTTTAATACATGTTCATATTTTTATGTGATTTTTGGTATTTTTTAGTATATGATATTATATTTTTATATCGAATGTTTTTATTTTTCTTAGCGACTCCATGGAAACTTCTCCATTATGGATCGAGTTTTCCTTTTTGTTTCTTAGCGACTCCATGGAAACTTCTCGCTTTTGGAACTTCTCGATTTCCAGTGAGTGAGTCGCTATAGTCGCTATATACACCCCCTCATTAAAAAAGAAAATAGTCAATCAATCAACGTGTCGATTGCAAAACGTACTTTTTTAATCGGGGTAGGCAAAGTGTCACATCTGTCAACTAATACAAAAGCCGGTTTAACCCTATCAATATTGACAGTTATGACTTTGGCTCCTTTCTTAAAGGTAAATAACTTATCTGAACGAGATAAAACTTTAAACGGTCCTTCATATAAAGGAGTAAATGAACGCTTTAAACGTTCAATGCGAACGAAAATAAAATCGCAAGAGGCAAGATCTGAACTAACAAAAGTTTTGTAATTGCCATGGGAAGTTGGAGGAACAAATTTTAAATTATTAAAATAAATGCGTAATTTGTCAATGAAATAAGGAATATCTGGGGAATTATACGATTCAACGAAAAATTCGCCAGGTAAACGAAGTAAATGAGTTCAGCAGGTGAACACTGCAGATCTTCCTTGGGAGTTGTCCTAAATGCTAATAAAATGATGGGTAATTCATCTGTCCAATGTGATGTATTGGCTCTAGTTAACAAGGAAGTTTTAAGTGAGCAATGAAATCTTTCAATTAAAGAGTTGCCTTCTGGGTGATATGGAGTTGTACGTATTCTATGAAAACCTAAAAACTTTGCAAATTCATTAAATAATCTTGACTCGAATTGTACTCCTTGATCAGTCGTTACTGACAAGGGAACACCGAATCGACAAACAAAGTTTTGAAATAAAGTACGTGCAACTGTTTCTGCTGTGATGTCGCGAAGAGGGTACGCTTCCGGCCACCTAGTGAATCGTTCAATCACCGTAAGAATGTAAGAGTTACCTTTGGATGGAGGTAATGGTCCTACCAAATCTATGTGGATGTGGTCGAATCTGATTTTCGGGATGGTGAAGTTCCCGAGAGCACTTCGCGTATGTCGACTGACTTTGACAGCTTGACAGTTAATGCACGATTTTGACCATAAATTGCAATCTGTGTTCATTTTCGGCCAAATATAGTTATTTGAAATCAACAGTCTAGTGGCTTTAATACCAGGATGAGATAAGTTGTGAAAAATATCGAATATCGTTCGTCTGTAAACAAGTGGGACAAAAGGTCTGACTTTTGCACGAGAAACATCACACCAAATAAAATCATTTGAATCTGGAATGAATATCTTTTTTAAAATGAAATTGGTTTTAGTTAGTGATGATTTATCTGACAATAAATAGTTGAGATTTGAATCTTTCTCCTGAGCTTCACTAAGCAACTTTAGGTCAAAGTTAACATTAAGGAAGGGAGAATTTTTAAGTTGAAGTGGTAAAATATCTTGTTTTAAGGAAGAAGTGTCGTAAATACGTGACAAGCTGTCAGCTATTACAGTATGTTTTCCTTTAACATGTTGTATTTTACAAGAAAATTGAGCTATGTATTCTAAATGACGTATTTGACGAGGAGATCTTTCTGCTTTTGTGAATAAAGCGTTGATTAAAGGTTTGTGATCTGTAAAACAATTAAACTTTCGACCTTCAAGTATAAACTTAAGATATTTAATTGCAGTATATAATGCTAAAAGTTCTTTGTCAAAAACCGAATAATTGGTTTGTGCTGTGGTTAATTTACGGGAAAAGAATGCTAAAGGAGCAAGAAATCCCTTATTATCTTTTTGCTCTAAAACTGCACCCATGGCAAGGTTAGAACAATCTACTGAGAGAGATAGTATCGTCATTATTGCAAAGATGAGCTAAAACTACTGCATTACTTATTGCGTCTTTTGCTTTCGAAAATCCGTCTAAACATTGATCAGGCCAACTATTTATCTTTGTAATTTTATCATGAGATAAACTGTTACAAAGAGAATATAGAGGAAGTAATATTTCAGCAAAATGAGGTATGAAACGATGATAAAAATTCACCATACCTATGAAACGTTGTAGTTGTTTGAGAGTTGTCGGTAAAGGGAAATTATTAATGACTTCGACTCTCTCAGTTGATGGTAAAATACCTGATGAAGAGATGTGATGACCTAAAAAGGTTAAATTGTCAACTCCTAAGATACATTTAGATGGTTTAATGTTAATTCCGTATGTGTCTAATCTCTTGAAAACCTTTTCCAAATGTTCCAAATGTTGTACATCTGATTGACTCGCGATTAATATATCATCCAAATAGACGAAAACGAAAGGTAAATTGACAAGTACTTCATTCATAAAACGTTGGAAAGTTTGACCGGCATTGCGTAGACTAAAAGGCATGCGGGAAAATTCAAACAGTCCGAATGGAGTTGTTATAGCTGTCTTATAAACGTCATTTTCAGCGATAGGTATCTGATGGTACGCTCGCACTAAATCAACCTTGGAGAAAATAGTGCAGCCGTGCAACTGAGAGCTAAAGTCGTGGATATGAGGTAATGGATATCTGTCTGGAATGGTAATCGTATTTAGTTGTCGATAATCTCCACAAGGTCTCCAGTCATTCTTCTCTTTTTTCGCCACTAGATGGAGTGGAGAGGAAACTTGAGAAGATGATGGTTTGCAGATACCTAATTCTACCATGTTATTAAATTCTGTTTGAGCTATTTTAAATAATAGGTAAATTGTAATCTGGTGAACTAATTAGATTAGGAAATTGTAAAAGTAATTTGTTATATTTATCTGACAAAGGAAATAATTTAAGTGTATCTAATCTATAATTGTCTAAAGGACTATTTTTAATAAAACAATTAACTGACAAATTAGTCTTGTTATCAATTATTCGAGCTCCTTTAAGATCGACAACTAAACCAAAATGAGACAAGAAATCTGCTCCGACTATCGGTATGTCAATGTCTGCTATATTGAAAACGAAAGGAAATAATCTACGTAAGTTTAGATTGACTTTTAACAATTTCTTACCGTATGTAAAAATGGTTGAACCGTTAGCCGCGGTTAATATCGTATCAAAATTCTTTTTTAAATCTGTGAAAGCATTGCGTGGCACCACAGATAAATCGGCACCAGTGTCGATTAGGAAGTTCAGGTTGTTAGATCTATCGTAAATAAAAAGTCGACGACGTTTGCTGTTAGAAATGTCAAAATCAGACGTCATAAAATTATCAAACTTCAGTCATCTTTGAGAATTATCAGATTTTTTACAATTCTTACTGAATTTGCACCATTTACCTCCACAACGATAGGCATTGGCACCATAAAGTTGATGGTAGTAACAAATAGTATTGTCTGTACGATCAAATTTATTGGAAACATTATTACGGCTGGGTGAACGATTGCGATTAGTGGTACGAGTTTGTGAATTATTTCTACTTTTGCAATTGTTGCAGCATAAAGTAGAAGGTTGAGGCTCGAAAGATTGATTGGAAAGTCTGGATTCTAAAGAGTTTAATCGAGAATTAAAAATTTCTTGTTTTTGTAATACTTGATTAATTGAATCATGGAAAGTGATTGAAAAATTTTTGATAGTGGTAGTTAAATCTGATAACTGGGTTGACTCAGAGTCAAGAGGATTTTTGGAGTACGATGCGACCATTGAATTTTGACAGGACTCCCAGATCCGATCCGCAATATCTAGAATCTCTTTTGTGTCTGTTTTTCCTGAAACTGTAATGGCAATATATACTGTTTGAGGCAAACGTCTTTTCCATAGCTTTATCAATAAATCTTGACTAACCATGCTGAATCCTCCAACCATATTCAGCATGGATCTATAGAAATCTGAAGGTTTCAGATCGCCCATTTGGGAACCTGATAACAGATCATTCAGACGTTTTTCCTCACTCGATGATAAACGTGAAATTAAAACTTTCTTTAAATTTATATAGAGATCCGTTTCCGGGGGATTAGATATTATATCGTATATATTATCTATCACATCTAATGGCAAATTAGCTATAACCTGATCATACTTTTTCTTGTCATTAACAATTTTTGCAACAGAAAACTGTGATTCGATCTGGGTAAACCAAATTTCTGGTTTTGATTTCCAGAATGGGGGTAATTTGACAGACGTGACATAATGGGTTTGAGGAAAATCCTCGTCTGAAGGTTGTCTTGGCATAACTAATCGATTGTGATTGATTGATTGATTGACTACTCTCTCAGATAAAAAAGGGAATGTACTTTAACTCACTCACCGACAGATGACAGTACTTGTAATGTACAACTTCAGTTGATTGAATTAGGAAATTACCATAAATTATAGGAACATCTATTCAAAATTCATCGGGAAAATTCTTCTCTTCATAAAATGGTCAATTTATAACGGTAGTTGATATATTAAATCTCTTCTTGAAATTATTGATAATAATTGTTCCAAAACAGGAAAGTGTTATACTTCGGTAATTATATCTGAGAAATTCTTCTATCTTTTGAAGTGGAAATGATTTTATTTCTCCTTCAAATTAATTAAATAACGTAGATTTCATCATGTAAGTTATAGTATAACTTCGGACATATATATCGATCACTTCTGGTATATATTTATCACGTTGGACATAAAATTTTCACTTCTGGCATATATTTATGACGTTGGACATAAAATTTTCACTTCTGGCATATATTTATCACGTTGGACATAAAATGATCACGTCGGGGTCACCAAATTTATAGCGTTATCGCTATAAATAAAATAAAAATCGAAGTTAATATATGTATATTTGTTTTTAATACATGTTCATATTTTTATGTGATTTTTGGTATTTTTTAGTATATGATATTATATTTTTATATCGAATGTTTTTATTTTTCTTAGCGACTCCATGGAAACTTCTCCATTATGGATCGAGTTTTCCTTTTTGTTTCTTAGCGACTCCATGGAAACTTCTCGCTTTTGGAACTTCTCGATTTCCAGTGAGTGAGTCGCTATAGTCGCTATACCCTGGTACCCCCATCAAGGTAATCCCGTTGTTTTTTGCCAGTTGTTTCAGGGACTGTGTGCATTCCCAGGCAATTTTAGACTCGAAGGTATAGGACCTGAGAGCCTTTAGTGCTGTCTGGCTATCTGAAAGTATATAGATCTTTGTCCTTCGAATGCCTCTGTTAAGGCATTCCTGGGCACACAAATCTATAGCATAGATTTCTGCCTGGAAGATGGTTGGGGTGTTGCCAAGGGCTTTATATAGACTGCACTTAGTCTCCGCTACACACTTGCCCCTTCGTCCATCTTAGATCCATTTCTGTTCCAGATGAGTGACTCTTTCTCCAACCGCAGTACTTTCGACACTGCTCACCTAACGTCTCCCAATAAGCACATTAAACGGGCAGTCAAAGTCATGCTTGATTGACATTGAGTCCGTGGGTTTGGTGATAAATTTTAATTGAATTAGCTCCAAAATCCTTAAGTGACCAACCAAGTCGTCTGATCTGAATTCCATAATTTATTATTATGGAATTCAGATAAGACTTATTGTCTTACGTTAAAGCTTAAAAATTGAAAATGATGAATATGTTAGTTTTCTATGTAGAAGGTAAATAAAGAGGTTAATAAAAAGGTCGCCTTTAAAAAATCGAAACACATTGTGAAATAAAACTTCACCTCGCCCTGTTAATTGAACCTTATTACCTAATATCGTTAAAAATACTTCTGAATCCATTGTTTGCTCATTTTCTCATCGACTTCAACATCGATATTAGGTAATAAGATTCAACTAGCTGGGTGACGTGAAATTTTATTTCACAATTTTTAGCGACTATTTTTGGAGGCGGTTCAATTTTTTTCTCAATTTTTTTTTATACTTTTGAATTTTTCAGCATATGTGGAAAGGTACAACTTTCTGTGAAATAGATGTTTATCACATGACATAGAGGATTGATGATGTATTCTGAAATATTTTTCTTAAAATGGATGCTTATTCCATATATACCTTTACTTCATTTGTTTTAAGGATAGTGAAAGGGAAATATGCGTTTATTTTCGATTTATTATAAATATAAAAACGAAACATTATACAATCTTTAAAACTGTTTTAGATACTTGCTATTATTCTAAAGAATACAACTATATATTTTTTTATTGTAAATTTCTGTTGTACTTAAATATCGTAGTTTGTCAATGAAAACAGTTCCTAATTTCATTATTAGAGTATGGGATTTAATTACATACAAAATATATGACAAAAACTGTACATGGCTGTATTCCTTAGAGCAATGAGAATTATCTGAAACTATTTTAAATATTATACCATTTTTTATTTTTCAAATATTTATAATAAACCGAAAATAAACGCACATTTTCCTCTCACTCTGCAAAATCCTATCCTTAAGTTGTTTCAGTAATGAGATAATGTCCTGTGGGTCCAGTGGGCTTAAGAATATTGAATTAATATTTGTGATTTGTTTATTTCTGTAGAGTTTTATTGAATTATTAATTCAATGTCCTTAATCTAAAAAGGGTTTTTTTCACTACTTCTGGATGTAGTGCACCATTGATAGATGTGGCTCTGGGTCTTCCCCGAGAGGAGGGCAGGAGGGGAGGAGGCGAATGAAGTATTTTTGTCTTTTGTTAATTTCCGAACAACTTGGTAATTTTTATATATTTTTTTATACTACGACAGTTGTATAATTATATTAGCCGCCCCTGATTAATGGAACATTTCCTTTAATTGGAACTCGATCCAATAGGCACTGGAGCAACGCAGAACGGCCCAGAGTGTAGGATAATAATTGTATGCTTTACACTTTCATTTACTTGGATAAATAATTGACGTCGTTTTCATAACGCTTTTTGCAAAGTTCCCTCATAAACGAGAAAATAAAAATGAAATTTCCTGGATCAGAACACAAAATTTTACTAAAGTGTATTATTAAAAAAAAAAATTAAAAATTGCGAAGAGTATCCTATAGAACGCTCAACAATTAATAATCAATTTATTTTATTTTTACAATAAAGAAAAAGTTTACAGAAGCAATATTAAGAGTACATACACCAAAGATAAAAATTAAACTAATGAAACTTTGAGAACTTATTGTTTTTAAGAAATGCCTATTTAAGCTCATTTAAGAAGCTGTCTGTGGGCATTTGTATTTAAAATTAATTATAATTATTGATTCTGCTAGTTTCAGTTTTTGTTTTAATCAGTTACATATACATATATTTAATCATTAATATAGCGAATATTTTTAAATTAATTCAGTGACAAACAATTGATTTTAACTTTCTAGGATTTTACCAAGTAACCAATTATTATTAAATGAATTTCATTCATTTCCATCCTTCGACAGTATTCAATTTTTTAACATTTTCATAAATAGCTTTTAAGAAAATTGGGTATTATATTTTGCATTCTTGGGCCTATGTACCCAAATATCTTTGTCCAAGATATTTTTTAGCTCGTTGTAAAAAGGTATTAGCAGCTGCTCAGTCATCATTCGTATTAATGACTGGTGAGGATATTGCCTATTCGCAGAAATCTTAAGATCATTTAAAAAAGTTATGGTGTATCCATGAGCTTAGTTTCAGCTTAAAACTGATCTGATAGATAATTTAAAGGTTTTTGTATATGATTTTAGAAATCTATTTTGAAGTTTATCTGATGGCATTGCATAGAGAATTCCTAAGACAGTATAACTAGAATAGAAACCGTCCAGAAAACTGACTTACAGAATAAAAAGCGGAGTCTAAATCTGCCTCACGCAAGCTAGAGCACTAATTTGAAATTGGTTTAGGGTATGCTTTCTTCAAAGACTAAATAATAGAAACAAAAATAAATTAAACTGTAGCAAAACGCCTTATACTTGTTTGTCAGTTTCTATATCGAATTTAAATCAAGTCAACGATGAAAACAGATAAACGTGCTTAAATGAAATTTTATTACACGCATATTTTATCTCGATACCCCCGGAGTTACAAAGAATTAATATCATTGTTTAACAGTCATTTAAAGTTTCACTTCTTGCCTTATCTGAATTTAATTGACGTTAAATTTATATTGGTTCCCTTTCTAGCGTTTAATTGACAGTTAAAAAATGAATGATCGTTTCTGTTAATGGTATAATAGCCTCTGACTTGATCTGATATCAGTATTGAATCATTTAATTATTATTTGTGTGGATTAACTGTAATAGATGTCATCAACTAGACCACAGAAAAGAAGGAAAAATAAATTTTATTAACTTAAATTAAATAATTATATTAATAAAATAAATATCTATCTCAGTTACTATATAATATAATATAGTACCGATCACGTTGTTTTTCTCTTGGGATAAAACAACAATCCTATCGATCTATATGTCCACAATCAAAAACTTTCACCGAGATTATTCGTGTCTGTAATACCTCTTTCGCGTCAATCACACTGATGTAGTAAACACATTTTTATTCCTAAATGTGTAAAGGCGGATCCTCACTAAACGTACACAGAAACAAAACACAAACTATTCTGTTTAAAACAAAACACGAACTTTTAAAAGGCGGATGTCTGAAAAAGCCAAATACCAACTCTAGTCCACACCTGCTCAGTTGTGTTTCAGTCATGCCATGCGCACTTATATTGCTCTACAAAATCATTGTGTTTAGTTGGCATTACGGCGCTCGTGTCGCTACTGTCACTCTTCAATCATACGACGGCTGCGCAAATCTGTATCTTGCCCGACTCTGACTGTAACTACTGTCAGTTGTCACGCCATTATTGTTTACATATAGTCTAAGTGCCCGCGTACATAAATCCAATTTATACATATACTTGTATAACTTCTTGTATGGCATAATTGCGCCTAATCTATCACTTTTTTCCTCTGCGAGAATTTTCGTAAACGCGGCGTTCCTCCTCGGCATGAAAAAGACGATTTCCACACGTCGGACTGGAAAATCGGCAAATATATTTTATCCGACAATTCGAAAATTGGATTCTACATATTTTTATTAAGCAATCTTGAAAAAACCGCTGCCCAAGGAATCACTACTTCCACATCCAGATTCTCTATCCAAGTCACTCACAATGAAAAAACTTTGTATAGGAAAATAATTGTTTATGGAACTTTAATAATATAATATTTGAAATCCTCTACCTCAAAAACCCATAAAACGGTACCCCACATCGGTAGTGGGGTGGGGGGGTGATAGTGGGAAGTGGATGAAGTAAAAAAATATTTTGAGGTTTCAGGTTCCTGTACATATACAAAATCACTTTTTTTTTTCATTCCCTTTAATAAAGGGTGGTAATGGGGGTGGCTAATGCCAAAAATTTTTTTGAGACCTTAGCTTCTCTTGTATATACTAAATACCAATTTTATGGACTCTTACCTGCTTGATTGACCTATTTACCCCAAATTTACCCCAATTTACCCCCCAACCCTTCGACGGAACAAGATGAAAATATAATCTAGTTCTAGATCTCGTTAAAGTACATATGTGTACCAAATTTCAAGTCAATATCTTAAACGGTTCCAGAGTAAACGTGCGCACAAAAAAAAGTTACAGACAGACCGACAGACAGACAGAAAATTTTTTTTCGCTCAAAGTTAAAATCTCGACGTTTCATGACATTTTAAGCCTATTTGGACAAATTTTTAAAATTTTTTTGTCGTTACTATACTTCCACTGGACGTGGAAGTAAAATCAGCTGGTGATCAATAAATGTTTTAAAGTTATGTTATGTTATGTTTAGGGTGGTAGACACCCTTAACGACATTTTTGTCAGACAGTTTGTAGAAATATATAGAATATATATGTAGAATTCAATTCTCAAATTGTCCGACAAAATATATTTGCCGATTTTCCAGTCCGACGCATGGAAATCGTCTTTTTCATGCCGAGGAGGAACGCCGCGTTTACGAAAATTTTCGCAGAGGTAAAAAGTGATAGACTAGGCGCAATTATGCCGTACAAGAAGTTATACGAGGATATGTATAAATTGCATTTATATACGCGGGCACCTAGACTAATATATGTGGTTTGTGTGCTGGACATTAAGCTAATAATTATTAAATTGACAGTACAGGAGTCCGTTTGCTTATTTGTAAATAAGGTGAGTTTTCAGTGAAATTGCCTAGAAACGACACTGTTCTGTTTCATTGAATTTTTAAGAGTGTAATGGGTTTTAAGTGTTGTGTTGCGACTTCCTAACACGGACGTAAAAATGCATAGGTATTATTAATTGATTTGTAAAGAACGTGACTCACAAGAAATTGTCTAAAAACGACTGTTTGGTATTGCTAAATTTTAAAGACTGATGGGTTTTACGTGTTGTGTTACTACTTCTAAAAAATCTAACAAGGACTCCGAAGAAATGGTCAAAAAACAACTGATCGGTTTTGATCAATTTTAAAAATTGAAATGGCTTTTAAGTGCTGTGTTGCTACTTCTAAAAATTCTAATGAAGACGTGAAAATGTATATTATTTAATTGCATTGTAGGTATTTTGATATATTAGTTACTTTAACACTTTACTTATTTCAACGCAGTTTCAACATCTTAATACTTTTGTAATAATTTTACTTATGTTAGTTACTTTTCAAATATATTTTTAAATGTTATTGCATTTATTGTAATGATTTTCCGTTAAATCAATAAATGATCAACTTCTAGTTTTGAAATGACTTATTTAATTTTAAGGACACCATTAGACGATAAAAGTTCTTTGACCAAGATCTTTTTATAAAAGATATTTTATGAGTAATTCGATAGATATTTTATAAAATATCGATCATATTTTATAAAATACAGTCGATTACACTTTCACATCTCTGATAAAACATCTTTTATAAAAGATCTTTGTCAAAAAACTTTTATAGTCTAATGATGGCCTAAGCAATTTGTTCAAAAATCGTTTAAAATCCCCGCTTGTACTGTCGTGCGCAAAAAAATGGGACAAGTCTTATAACGCTTTTTTTTTGCTAAAATCTAGTTGTGTACATCTAACTTTAATTTTTGTGACATTGTCAGTTATTTGTCAAAATTCATTGCAAGTGTGCAAATAGAGACAGATCTACATTAGAAAAAAATGGTTGTCTTATTTTTTTTTGCTCACGACAGTACCAATCCCGCCTGTATCAAAAATCAGGGAATACAGCGCTATCTGCGACGTAAGTTTTGCAGTTTGAAAAAGTACTGAGGGTTGCCTATCTATATATACATATAACATTTTTTAATTTATGGTTTCAGTGTTCATCAAAGTTGGATGCGGAGAAAATATGGCAAATTGACAGAGACCGTGAAGAAGAAGATAATATACCTACCCATACCGGCAATGACCTTTTATTTCTGAATGAGCCTCATCCTCGTCGTTTTTGGATAAAACCCAGTTTGCGGTAAAGAAAAAAAAATACTATCATAAAACGTTTATCGGATTTTAAAAAACATGACATTGGAATGATAGCGATCTAGTTTTCAAAACTTTTTGAAAATGTCCAATAGAGATTTTGAATACTTGTTAAGCCTAATCGAACCGGTAATAACAAAACAAGACACAAACTATGTTCGAGATCGGTCCCCACCAGTCGGACAAGGTTTCAGTAAACAGAGTCTGTGTCCGTAGAAACCAATCCACAACGGACTTAATTTATTATTTGTCCTAGCATTGTTGGTTAAAAGCCCGTTTGGTGTGGATCTAGGTGTCTTATTAGATTTTACCAGTTTGACCAATAAATGTGGGCGTGGAAACACTGAGGAACGGTTAGTTTCATTAGGTTGTTTCAATGTTTCTGTGATTATTCGTGTTTCTGGAAATTGGTGGGTGTTGGTGCGTCTGTGATGTCAAAGTATATAATTATGATGTTAAAGATACATGCGACACGCATTCCGCATGCTATACACGTACTACTATTGCAGTGCCTTCAACGAACCTTTATATTTCAATGGACGTACGCATACCGAAGATACATATGTTGCTTTGTGTCGAGATACAAGCTGCGACTTGCTGTTTGTGAACAAAATAGGGCGATCTTTGTTTGTGGTAGATACATTGAGCGTCGTTTTAGAGATCTTTCAGACGAGGATACGAGATGCAGTAATAGGAATATAGAATCACGGTCAAAAATTAGCTAGCTACAGTGTCGGATACACAAGCCTTCAGTCAAGTGCAAAAACAATCGCAGTGCAGTGCAGTTAAAGAGTGCGTTATGCTGTGGTATATTTTAAATAAAAAAACACCCTGCACATATGATATGAAGAGTTCTTTATCGCAAAAGTATGGATGTCTGAACAGGTTCATGACATGAAAATTCAGTGGGCAGGATTCATATTCTATCGCCGCGCCGGCGGCTGAATGGATAGAATACAGAAATTTCGTCGCCCGGTGCAGTGTAAATAGCTACATTTGAATGCATGTTTTGTCTGTATTTTATATACAGTATCCTGGCCAGAAAGAGGTCTTAAGTATGAGGGACGACCTGGAGTTTCAAAAAAATGATTAGACTTTGCTAAAATCTAAATATATTTTTTAGTGTTGCGCACAATATACCATTATCACGAAAAAGCGCGGTTATATCTACCAATAGTAATGTGCTTTACCCGGTGGTACGAATCCCCCCCCCACTACTTTTTTACGACGTCATGGGAGGTTAATTAGAGGAGGGGTAATTAGCGTGTAATTTGGGGGTAATCAACGTCATAAAAAAGTAGTAAGGAGATTCCTGCCATCAGATAAAACACTCTACTAGCAATATCAATATGAGCCTATATACTTTTCTTTATCATACTTAAGCAATATATTCATAAACGGGTTGTGTAGATTTACATTGCATTCATAATTCACCACTTTCCCAAATACCTCAGGAAAGAAGTGGAATACCCGATACGAAGAAAAAAAGCACGATGAAATCGTATCAAATACAGTACTTTTTTTGTGAACAGCACATCATCGTCAATTTGATGACGTCGTCGCAGCGCCTATCAATTAGGAAATTTTAAAGATGGAGTCGAGTAAATTCTCATTTTGAAACTGTTTAGTTGATATATAAATATTGAAATCAAACAAACATCACATTTATTTCCTAGTCGGGAATCTAACTTTTCAAAAAAACGCTCCCAAGTCGAAGATATAGATTTCGAATAACCTTGTACATGTAAGTATAGAGGACGATTGCAAAATAGCGAAAGAAAAATCATTTTACTACTGAAAATTGATTAAATTTGAGTGCACCACATTACAAACTTATTTTTTGATATTTCTAATGGATTTTAAAACTACATATTTTGTTTCATGCTTCATTTGGGCTCAGAATAACCATATTTCATGTTCGCAGGATTTGAAATGGCAGCATTAAAATTACTGGGGATGACGCTGTGCTTTTCACAAAAAACTCTATTTTTGATACGATTCCATCTTTTTTTAATTGTACGCGGATATTTAACTCCATTGCAGATACATATGAACCAACCACGAACCAACTTGTTTATAAAAAATCAAGTTTACGAGCAATTTGACTGTGCGCCCTAGTCTCATTGTGTCATAAAATATTTATTTACATAAAAAATAATTATTAATTAAGAAAGTTATTTGTAAAATGTGGAGATTTTAATGATTAAAACTAGTACCTAACGTGTTAATATTTTCCGTATTCATTTATATGCAAAACATAATTTCAGTAACATTTTTCTATTATTTCTAAGTACCAACAATAAAATTTCTAATTATTTTTAATTAGTTGCAATGCAACGTTGAGGGAATTGACGGTACACATAATAATTTCTTTCATAGCTTCAAATCATTTATAAAACTTATACAGCATCCTGGTAGAAGAGTGATTAAATTCGATATTAAAACGCGATTGTGCCATCTAGTACAGGTAAAAAAAGTCTCAAAAAACTCATCAACAAAGAAAAAAATTAGTCCGTTCATGAAACTTTGGGGATAAGTTATTTTTAGCGTAAGTTTGAAGAATCTGAAGGGTTCCTAAAATTTGGAAGAGTAGAAAGGTGTTTTTTAGGTAGGGGGAGAGAGGAAAACCTAGAAAAAAAATGACAAAGACAAAATATTGTTACCATTGTTCGTTATCATCATCAGCAAGTTCACATTCTTCTTCATCAAAGTCTTCTAAGTTGACTGCTGAGTAGTCGTCGGGAAAAGTTTCTGAGACTGTATTAACACAGTCTACTCCTTTGCACTTTTTACAAAGTGATGAATATTTCACGCCACTTTTTGCACATGTACAAAACACTGTGGAACAATTTCCCTTGTAGGGACAAGATATCAGTTTCATAATATGCTTTATGATGCCTTTTGATGATGCGGATTTAAATTCTTTTCAAGCCAGGTTTGGAGTTGGTAATATGTGCGGAAGGAGTGCTATGAAACTTGTAGGTGGGAGTGAGAGTTCATTGAGAAAGTGGGTTCCACTTTTGATCCGTACAAATGCAGAATGACTGTTTCTCCAGCTTTCTGGACTTCGTCGTGAGTAGCATTCATGATATTGAATGTTGCTATGCTTCCCTTAAAACCTATTTCTGTTTTAAACAACTCCAGTATTTTTTTCTTCTTTGTCATAGATTCCACTGAGAGTGTCACAACAACTGAATGCATGTCACAACCATTGAATTCATCCACACATTGTGGCTGTAATGAAGTAGATGAGAAAACTTTTTGCTTGGTTCGACCGATTTTAGGTTTCAACACATATACATTCTGATTTTCAGCAACCAAAGCAGCCATAAGCTTCATAATGTCTGCATCTTGAACAGCAATGGCAGTGAAACCTTCTTGGATAGCCGTTTCCAGTATAAGTTTGTCAGCATCCCCAAAAGACTGTTTCACTTCAGTGTTGCAAGAAAATTGATTTTTCAGCATAGCTATAAGTTGCTTTTTGTTCCCCACAGTAGACAAAAGTGTTTCTTAATTAGAAAAAGCTGGAGTATCTTCTGCTATTTACTAGTGAAATATTTTTGTCGAACTCCTCTATACGTTTCCTTAAATATCTAAGGAATAAAAACCAGACTGCAACCAACAGCTATTCTCCGGACTAATGCCTCGCCGAGCGCTGAATTACGAATTACAAGCCTGGCCGCGTTAAGTGCAATAACTGTGTATTGCCACAAAACGCTCCTTTAAGTAGGAATAAGTCTTTCGGCTGGTGTCTATTAAAATCGAAACTTTAGCGTTTTGTGGCAATACACAGTTATTGCACTTAACGCGGCCAGGCTTGTAATTCGTAATTCAGCGCTCGGCGGGGTATTAGTCCGGAGAATAGCTGTTGGTTGCAGTCTGGTTTTTATTCCTTATATATTTAAGGAAACGTATAGAGGAGTTCGACAAAAATATTCTGACCACTAAAAGCATACCTACTAACTATGCCCATGTCGGGGCTACTGCTGTTTCGATTGTAATGGACATTAGCCGCTAGATGGAGCCTGCCATTTTGATTGCATGTCGTGGTTTTATAAATCTCGTCATGTACCAAGAGTGAACAAATGCCTCGTTCCAGTCATCTCAGACCTACCTTGCACTGACGAGAGCCAATAACTCGAAACTGCAGTCTGCAAGTGGTATGGGGTGGCTGGTACGAGAGCTCCTTTAAGTAGGAATAAGTCTTTCGGCTGGTGTCTATTAAAATCGAAACTTTAGCGTTTTGTGGCAATACACAGTTATTGCACTTAACGCGGCCAGGCTTGTAATTCGTAATTCAGCGCTCGGCGGGGCATTAGTCCGAAAAATAGCTGTTGGTTGCAGTCTGGTTTTTATTCCTTATATATTTAAGAAAACGTATAGAGGAGTTCGACAAAAATATTTCACTAGTAAATATTCTGCCCTCTAAAAGCATACCTACTATCTTCTGCTATGTTGAACTGAGTTGTTAAGGTCGTCATATCCATCAAATACAACAGTTGCACTCAGTCTCAGAAACTTCTCCCGACGACTACTCAACAATCAACTTAAAAGACTTTCATGAAGAAGAATACGAACTTGCTGATGATTATAACGATCAACAATAACAACAATATTTTGTCATTCATAGATCCATTTATGTAAATTTTTTTCTCAATTTTTGTTATATTTTTAAATATTTTAAAGGATTTTTAAAATTTTGTACCAATAAAATGTCATTTTCTTATACACAAGTTGGTTTTATCGACTTGATTTTGTTTTTATTAGATTTACCAGTCAAATAAACTTATTTTACTATGTTTTTGATTTTTGATAATTCACCTCCCTACTATGCGTTTTAGTATGATTTTAGACAGACTACCATGCATTTTAGAATGAAGTTTAAAGTAAAAAACTCCTCGGAAAACCATCGGCATACCTTTAGCGTGGGTCAAAAGGGCTGTTACCGTATGCCGATGTTTTTCGAAGGATTTTTTTATTTTGAATTTCATTTTAAAATGCATGACAGCCTGACAAAAATCTAAAAATCGTACCAAAACGAATAGTTTGCGAACAACTGAAAACTCACTTTTCCATATGAAGAACCCATGACTTCCTGATTCATGCCTTGTCATAAGAATGTACGCACCTTAATGCTCTCCGAAAGGCATACTAAGTAAAATTACAACAAAAAACCTGTCACCAACTGCCGGTCTATTAAAGTAAATTAAAATCTTATAAACTCATTGATGATTGTTGAAGTTTCTGCCTGTGTTTCAATTAAAGTTATTTTTAAAGTAAACACTGTGTGGTTAACACCGTAGATAATTTCATAGTTTAAGTGACAGCCAAGGTTAAACGAATGCAAATATTTTCATTCGTTTAAATATTTTAAATAATTTCTTGTCGCATTAAATAGATTTTTAAGGTTACTCAGTACTTACTGCGTGCGACAAGGAAATCGGAACACTGCGTGACATACCTGAAAAAAAAAATAAAAGATGTATTTTTTATCATTATCTCTAAAGAGACAAATAAACTATAATATTTAGTTAATTATCTTATTCTAGTCTCGTATATTCAAATATTGTTTCCTCATTCTGTCCAATCTTAGTGACGATCATATTTGTATTTAATTTAGTATGTCCTAAAAAGTTAACATTATTAATCTCTGGATGTAGATGTACTAGACCTTTGACTCATTTTATTTTAAAACCCATTTCCTGTTAAGATTTCGTTTTACTTCTGGTAAGGGATATTTAAAAAGTGTATTTAAAAAATAATTATGGGACAATGATGCCCAGTTAAAGCAAAAGAGTGAAACATTATTTTAAATACGTAGATACCCATAACTCAAAATCACGCCCTTTTGCGTTGGTAAAGTAGATTTGACAAGTTACTACCTCTGGTAATGATTTTTTCTTGATTACAAATTTTTGCCAAAAAATTGTAACAATGTACAAGTATAAGTAAAATTATAACAAGGTTAAGTAGAACGATGAAAAAACCGCTGCCTACGGATTCACTACTTCCACATACAAATTTCCTTCCAAGTCACTTACAGCGATAAAAAATTTGATACAATATTCGCACTCCACTATGTGGAAATAATTGTTCATAATAATTTAATATTTGAAAACGTCTACCCCAAAAACCTATAAAATGATATGTCACATCGGTAGAAGAGCGGGGGTGGTTAATGACGATGATGATAAAAAAAAGTTTTTGGCTCTTGTACACACTCAATTAAAATTTGATTCTTTTACCTGGGGTGGAGTAGTAATGGTGTTGACTGTGGGGGATTGATGCTAAAAAAATTTAAGACTTTGGCTTTTCGTACATACACTGAATTTAAATTTTCTGAATTCATTCAATTATCCCAATTTACGACCCAATCCCACAGAATAAGATCAAAATATATTCTAGTTCCCGATCTCGTTATAATATATGTACCAAACTTCAAGTCCATGCCATAAACCGTTTCCGAGTTGGGTCCCAAACCATATCCACTTAGCTGCCTTTAAAAAGGTGTGGGCTGAATTGGGTTCCGAAGAAGATATGTTGAAAATTGAAAAAATTTGGCTTTGTTGCCGCACTTTCAAATTGCTAACAAAATATAGGGACGTATGTAGGAGTACATGGTACGTGGTTTTGTGTCTTGCTTGCGAGAAGGGCAAGGAACATTTTCTTTCATTTTCCATTGTGTTCAACCCAACGTAAAAAGAGAATAGGGGAGTAGTAAAATTCTTTGTCATTAGTTTGACGTTGTTTTGTGTCTTGCTTGCAAGAAGGGCAAGGAACATTTTCATTCATTTTCCAACAACTGACAAATTTGAGACAATAGCAAATAAACTAAACCCCCTAATTTATTACCTGAGTGCCATAAAATTTAGAAAATAAAGTCTATCCTACAGCCGTAACAATGTTGTAATAAAATTCAGTTTTAACCAATTATTTTAATATTTACGGGGACCCAATTCGGCCCTAGGTCGGACCCAATTGGACCATAAATATATATACCTGCTAGAATCGGGACCCAACTCGAACTCATCGGTTTCAGAGTAATCGTGTGCACAAAGAAGTTACAGACTAAATTTTTTTTTGCTCAAATTTAAAATCTAGACGTTTCATGATATTCTAAGCCGATCTGAACAAAAAAATCAGTTTTTTTAACAGTTACTATTTTCCACTGCACTACGTGGATGTGAAAATATTTAATAAAGGCGGTTGTTTTGTCAAATTGGTAAATTAAAAACGAAGAAATACAAGAAAATATGTTTTCTAATTTTATTCTAGTAAATGAGAACAGGAAAATAAGAAAAATATAGTAGGAAATTCTAAAAAAAATGGGCCAAAAAGTTTTTCACGTGAAATTACTTAAAAGATGGATAAATTTTTTGTCAAAATTCAAGGTCTCCAGCTCGCCGGATCGGTGCGCCATTTTAAGAAAATGGACGCCAAAATATATTTTTCGATAATACCTCAAAAACTAAGGGAACTATAAAAAAAATTAAAACATAAAAACGAAGCTTAAAAGATTGCCTACAATTTGATTTTACATTTCTGTGCGATAAAAATTATTGGAGATAAAACATTTAGAAAAATAACATAACTTTGTAATTTTGCAAATAACCTACTTCCATCTTCACGACTATCTTAAAAATAAGTACTTGTAGGTAAAAATTATGTTTAAAAAATTGAAAACTAATTAAATTAATTATTACATTTTTTCATGATGAACAAAAAACAAATAATAATTAGAAAAAACATCTTACTTTAAAGTGTATTGTTATACTCATGATGTTTTTTTTTTAAGGACTAGCTGTTTTATAACCTTGTAATTGATTTACCTTTTGAAGATTTTGGAAAGTGTTTTTACGTTTTTGTTTCTCTGTTTTTGAGCTAAATATGACAAACTTTCTACAGAATGTTTTTTTTACTAGTTTTTTTTAAGAACAGACCCTTCACGAGACTGAAGTATCCGCAAATTATCTAATTTTTTGAGGCTTAAAACATAGGGTTATTATTTATGTAGAATAATGTATCTCCAATGTTTTCAAAATATTTTTGTTTTGGAGTCTTAAGCATGGTCCTAGAACTTATGATGATTAAACAAAAACTTGTCACTATATTAAGAAAAGAATTAGAGGAAGAGTTTCCTGATACAATTTTTCAGTATAAACATTTTGACTACTTGTTGAATTATGGTGTGAATTTGTTTTATCAAACTGATAATATGGCTTGAAGGAGGGGTAGTAGTAAACCCAAAAAGAGTATGTTATTAAGAATATTAGACAAACGATAACAAATCTTTCTGAAGAACGATGTATGTCATGTCTCCCTATTAGAATGAAATGAAATTTTACCTCCAGACATCCCAACAATTCTGACTGGAGCTATTTGAATAATTTTGATGATAATGGCGAATTACTAATAATTTAAATTTTCTTTTTGGGAGGCTTTCATTCACCAGGCTATTTTTATTCGTAAAATATGGGGTACTGCGGCCTAACAGAAGCTTCATCAGAGAATAATTGGCAAATATAATGACTTGAAAAATCCACAAATTTTTATCAAAGCCAGTAATGTTTAAGAAGAAACTAGAAAATACCTTAAAGCAGAAGGTGGTTATTTTTATTTGTAAAAAATCCTACTTTCATATTTTCTTAATAAAATGTTTCTCTAGTTAGTTTTATTTTAAATGCGTATGACAGATATAGACAGACTATGTTATAAGAAGAAGCAGAGGCTAAACATACTTTTGTAGTGATCTTTAAATTTCCGTATGTTTTATTTTGGATGAAAAACTTCCAATTGTCAGTATCCTATACAGCTTTCATTTAGGATTTTAAGGAGCCTACTGTAAATGTTCTACTTTATTTTGCCTTTATACCCGAAGACCGCAAATTTGTATAGTTAGAAAAAATTTAAAGAGGACTCCATATTGCGTACTTTATTGTAAGTAGTTACCTGTAACTTTAGTAAAATTTTATTAAAAAAAATTAAATAAAGTTGATCATAAACATAAGATAAACATATACAGACCACACATAAGCCAAATTCTTTTCAGCTGCCCAGCTTTACCAAGTGCAATAGTTTAAGGCATTTGACAAGTTTCAGTTGACTGAGGTTACGTTGTTTGTTTATACCGTGCGTGTAATTTCCCATTAGGCATGTACATTCACGTAGCGCGAGAGATTTGACAACACCGGCAGCCGTAAATTCGTCCGTCGGTGGAGCATTCCAGCTCTGTTATTTCATTTCAGCCAGCTGGCACGCGCGATGTTGTAATTCTTCTCCCCATGCCTAGCCTGCGACTACACACACGGTATGTAGAAAAGATGAGTATAACAAAAAATTAAAGTAGTAGCTAGTCAATTAATATATGATGACTAAACGCCATGTTTATTAGGCGGACAAATACCTACCCCATATGTTTAATGTGCAACAAAGAGCGATATTAACAATGATGGACATTCATCGCAATTTATCTATCCCACAATCCTTTAGTAAATTGTTTTTCAACATTTCTTCGACATATAACTTTGAGAAATCATTATCTACAAATAGATTATGTACTTTTAGTTGATATAAACAAAACTACACAGTAGTCACTTAGAATTGCTGTTATATAGTATCAAAAGACAGCACAGTAAATAAAATTGACGTATAATTATTATGTAGTAAACGTTAGTTAAATTTTGTCATATTATTGTATAATTTTGTACCCACCATTTCTTATATTTTCTGTCACTTCAGCCTACTCTGTAATGGTTAAGAGGATATCATTAATCTCTATGTTAATATTTTCCATTGCCTTGTCTTATTTTAGAAACAGCAAAGCCTATATTCTTAGATTTCATCTGTCATATCTGGTTAAACACATTAAACACATACACAAGTGCAGAGCTGGTTAAGCTAGGTAAGATAGAAGAAGTAATTTTGGTGAAGTTATATATCATTGCGTAGTGAAAAGAATGCCTGCCCTGATGTCCTGGGCAACTGAAAATGATTTGGCTATAGTAGACAATCTAATTCAAAGCCAAAGTTGTTCGGAAGGGATTTACACATTTGAAAAAAACGCGGACTATATCCATTATCCACCGACATTGTTAGTGGTGGAGCTGGAGATCGAATCCAAAACACGATATACAGAGTGCCCAAGCGTGCTCGCTACTAACCTACTTAGGCTCGCCGCGCTACTGTGGCGAATTGATTAATAACACATGCACGCAAAAAAAAACATTTTCTGAGGTTTCAGATATACAGTGTGTCCCAGGATAGATGTAACAGGAGGTGTGATGGACCAAAAATTTTGGAATTTCGGAATGGTATTTGGGGATTGAGTTCTGCTTTTTGTAAAACTAAAGTATACCAAAAATTACTTGATTTTTTCTCCAATGGTCAAACAAAAATCCAACCTACGGCCGTCATCTCCCTCTTCAAGCGTATGTTTATAATTTGCTTTATATGCCCTAATTTTCTTTGCCTTGTAAATTCTTTGGAGTTCAGACTTGCTAATATTAATAAGAGCTGATCTCTTTCTTAGTGGCATCCTAGGATTTTCTATAACAGAGGCATGAGCTATAATAGCCCCAACATTGTCTTCATCATATGCTTTTATTTTTCTTTTCATGTTAAGAACACTACCAGTAGCCAGAAACTTTTTAATTATTCTCATAGCCTGAGTACGTGACAAAGCAGTGTTTGGAAATTTCAAATTAAATTGGCTTACCACTTCTCTTAGCGAGTTTTCACCGCCAATTCCGTAGCATTGCACAATATAAATTTTTTCACGCACTGTGAGTACCATTTTCACTTAATTTTTTTATGCTTGGTTCGTTAATTTGAAACAGAAATTAAGGATAATATTGGCTACGTTTGACAGATATGTCAATAATAAATGATAAATGTGTATCCACTGCTTTTCTCATAGCCTACTTTTAGCTTCTACATAACTTTAAATATTAATTCATAAAAAATAATTTCTATGCAGTTTTAATTGAATGGTTCAAAATAAAATACTAATTTATTGAAAAAATGGGAAGTTTCAAAAAAATAATTTTATATTCCTGAAATTTGGTATAGAGATATAAAATTGCATTCTAAATAACTTTTCTTAGTGGAATTTTTTCATATCTTGGAAAATAAATGTACTTTATTAGTGTTGATTTTTACAACTTTGCTTATAAAACACCCTGTAGAACACCAAATCAAGTCATTTTTGGTATACTTTAGTTTTACAACAAGCAGGACTCAATCCCCAAATACCATTCCAAAATTTCAAAATTTTTGGTCCATTACACCTCTTGTTACATCTATCCAGGGACAAACTGTATATGGAACCTCAGAAAAAATTGACTTTTTTTGTGTGTCTGTGTAATTAAGCAGATTACGTGAACAGGAATAGTATGTAGACTATATTAATTACATATCATTGACCGACATATTTTATTTGTTTGTTAAACCTGTCTAAGTATATAAGAAATATGCAGAATTTGTCTTGAATTGCCTATTTATTTATTTGAGATAGTTATTAAAACTATTTGGGCTGCTAGTATTCCCCAGTGACTAATTTAGTACACAAATAGCTATTGCACAACTTCGTTGTATTAATGCTATGGGTATAATAAAAGTTTTAAAGCATAAAACATAATAACCAATCCTAATGAATTCTTCAACGAACGGAGAAAGTAATAATTATTAATTTTCGCACTAAAAGTGTTACAACTGACAACATCGAGACACCAATGAAGTAACTGTTGCACAATTTACTTTCCGTCTAACCATTTTTTCATTCTCTCACCGAACACTTTTGTTGCGGACTTCGATTGTTGAATACTAATTGAATGTCTATAAGTTTACTGAGCATGAGAATATGCATATTAAGCTATTATTTTTATAATAATAGCTACTTACTTTTATAGTTGTATGTATACATTAAACAGAGATTATTTTAGAATGCGATTTGTTATGTATATTATAAGGAAATGGAATTGTAAGTAATTTATTCAAAGTTTCTGACAGAAAAATCATTTCAATTGAATTTACATACATCGTGTCTCAACAGAAGTTATCCAGACCCTTCTAACTACTCAAAGACTATTTTATGGAAAAATAAACAAACATTTACAGAAGGACTTCGTTCGCGTGGAATTAAGAACATTGACATACTAACCTATGTCTATAAAGAAGGACTAGATACTCACTGAGTACTCCTATAGTACTCAGGAGGTACCATCAAGGAAACTCACTGCGCATCAGTAGTACTCGAGGAAACCCACTGCACGTCCACCCACTAGAGAACCCACTACATATTCGTTGCACTCAAGGAAAACTTCTGCGCATCCATAGTACTCGGGGAAACCAACTGCGCGTCCATATTACTCTGGGGAAATCCACTGCACATCGCAATTTGATAACAATTCATTATTTTATTTTTGTGCTAGAGCGAGTTAAACGAAAAAATAATCATTTTAATCGACAATAGAGCACATGGGCGGGTATGTGTTAAATTTCATGCTTAAAAACATCCCTCCCCCTGTTCACTCATTTTGAAAACCGTCGAATACGTGTCTCCTTATTTCCTCAGAAGAGCATATAGCTGGAATATCGCGTTTCTGACTTATGAGATTTCCGAGATACAGGTACCCTTTAGATCATCTACCACACCCGCTTTCACCCATTCACGAAGTGAAAATCGGAATTTCGTCTCACTCGTGTCTAATAGATTCCAATAAAGAGTATTTCTGCCAAATTTCAGGCTTCCAGGTCTAACCGTTCCCGAGAAGCTTAAAAACCTCCCCTACCCGAGAAGGGGGTCTCTTTTTGAAAACCGTCGAATACACGTCTCCTTATTTCCTTAGAAGAGTTCATGGCTCGAATAATCACGTTTCTGACTTACGCGATTTAAAAAATACGGGTACCCTTTAGACCATCTACCACCCCCCCGTTTTCACCCCTTCAAAAAGCGAATATCTAAATTTTGTCTTACTCATGTCTAATAGATTCCAATAAAGAGTAATTTCTGCCAAATTTCACGTTTCTAGGTCTAACCGGTTCCGAAAAGCTTAAAAATCTCGCCCTCCCTGTTCAGCCTTTCGGGGGTCTCTTTTTGAAAACTGTCGAATACGTGTCTTCTTATTTCCTTAGAAGAGTCCATCGCTCGAATAATCACGTTTCTGACTTAACGCGATTTCAAAAATACGGGTGCGCTTTAAACCATCTACCACCCCCCGCTTTCACTCCACGTTTTCTTCTTACACGTATCTAATAGGTTTCAACAAAAAATATTTCTGCCAAATTTGACGCATCTAACCGTTTCCGAAAAAGCCTAAAACTTCAATCCTCTTAAGGGTCGAATTTCGAAAAATCCCGTGGTTGCCTACGTCATTCGAGGAATCTTCATGCAAAATTTGAATTTTCTAGACCCAGCGGTTTGAACTTGTGTCGATAGATCAGTCAGTGAGTCCGTGAATCAGTCAGTCTGTCAGGGTATTCTTTTATAGATATAGATTAAAAACCAAACCTACTCCCGGACCCCCACAAGCAACATATAGAAAAAAGGCATTTACACTTCCTCTTTTTGTCCATATTATTTAATAAGAATGGGTAAAGAGAGATCATATTTTGAGGAGAGGATTTCTCCGTAAAGCTAACACTGACTAGTAGATATACTATATGTGCTCAAAAAAAGTCAATTTGCATATGCTACCTCAAGGAGCTTAACGTGCCGATGAATGAATAATCTGCAGTCAAACAATTTATTTATTTAAATTATCAGGCAGAAGAGCATATTACCATAAAATAGCATTAAAAATTTAGTTTAGTAATATAAGTAACTAAGAGAATGCAAAAGCTCAATGTTCGCGTGGAAACATACGGCAGGAAAAAATATATCAGAAGATATTTGTAACGGATAAAATTCCGTTGGATCAATAAAAATTCTAAAAAATAAAGACGGCAATGAGGGAAACAAAGCAAACATTTTTCACCAATGGGTAAAACATATTAAAAACAGCCGAAAAAGTATACGGTGGTGGAATTATCTGATATCACATAATATATGAAATCATCGAAGTATAAACTAATGAATTGCAAAAAAATATGATAATGACACTTTACAATTAGTCCGAGACCGCGTCCCATTCCTCAAAATGGTTTTGCGATTTCGACTGAGTTTGTCTTCCGTGCTCTTCATCATTACTTATAATCAATCGTAAGTTGAGTAGATTATTTTTACTCATTTCTTTTTTGTTGTTTTACTTTAAATCACTGATCATCTAAAGTTTCTTAAGAGGTATGTTCAACTATAATTTCTGAGGCAACTCATACTCATCTTTGGTTAAAGTTAACTTGCAGTTGATAACACAGATCAACAAAAAAAGGCTGCGTTTTTTATCAGAACCGCTGCATCCTATTCTTTTTGACATATTCAAACCGATTCCGATATAAAAAAAAATCTATCGCATGAGATTTTGTATACCACCCCTTTTATCTCCTAGAAAGGGGGAAAAAGGTCTTGTCCTAAGATTTTAATCTAACCTTTCTGGATTATTTTGACGTGCTGAAGCCAATTTTGGACAAAACAAATTTTACCCCCTTTTATCTCCTACGGGTGGCAGAAGGAAATTGGCACGATAAATTTTTTTTGCCCAAAATTGGCTTCAGTACATCAAAATACATCAGAAAAGTTAGATCAGTACCTTTTATATATGTTTGATAGAAAATTTTTTTTGTTCAAATTTGGATTCGGCGCGTCAAAATATTTCCAGAAAAGTTAGATAAGAACCTCAAGAAAATACCATTTTCTTTGCCCTTTTTAGGGGATAAAAGAGGTGGTAGACAAAAACGGATGCGATAGATTTTTTCTTTAACATCATAATCGGTTTTAGTATGTCAAAAACATAGAATAAGATGGGTCTGATCAAAAGCGCAGCCACCTTTTTTTTGTTGATCTGTGTTTTACTGACTTAGAAACACTTTTCTTATTTTAACTAATGGATAACTCAAACTAGAAATAAACTAACGATTGACAAACCGGCTATACTGTTCGAGTATTTTGCAACCCCAATTCCGTTCCGAGTTCACTTCAATAGTTAAAAAAAAAATAGTACCCTCTGTTATCTACAACCGTAATTTTCACATTTGTCTAACCAAACATTACATAGTCAAAAGCGAATTAAGTTATCCTTACAAAACTAAAAAATCCATTCGAACTTTCACTTCAAAGCGCTGTGGAATTGTTAAATGACACCCACCTTAACAAAAGAAAGACAAGTGAGAAATACTTTCCCACATCAGCCATGTTTAAAATTTCAATGGTATAGGGTCGCCAACAGAAGACACGATAGATATATTAATAGTTAAAGAATACTGTATATTTTATGTTTCCACGTTATAAATCAGGATTGGTGACAATAAAATGCTATTGTCAGATCGTTAAAGATCCAAAAACAACAACGGAAAATAACGAAAAATTCCGTGTTTGTTGATATTAACATAAACGGCCAATATGATTAACATCAATGCTCCACTAATAAAGTTAAAAGCTTATCTAATATTCATAACCATAATATTACAGGGTGATTGGGATAAGATCAGCTTAATTTGAAATACTGATTTTTGTTCCAAAATAAACAAAAAACCTTACATAGCGTGGGTCCTTTCATGTCAAAATCAGACATTTTGACATTCTAACCCATTTCGTCCTTAAATTAAAGAAAACTTTTTCTTGAATCAGCAATAAATAAATAAATATTGGATTTGGCACAACGTTAACCAGGTTCAGCACACTTCCAAAGTTGTTCACTTACCGTCGCATCGTGGTGTATGCATCTTTGCGTAACTTGCGATTTGTGATTAATTCCTGAATAATAAATTAACTTTGTGATTATTTGTGTGATTTAGAATTAGATGAACTGTTAACTGTGGGAATATTATGATATTTTGTGAGCATACGAAGAAACTCGGTGCAATAGCATGGAGGCAAGACGTATTTACACATTTTATTTAATGGTTAAACCATTTGATAAGTACGTTAAGTTTGTTAAAATCATGAATCATCTGTCGGATTTTTACTTTTTAATTTACAACATGAAGTTTTTTAGAACGACATGTCTAGCAATGAATATCAATTTTGACCTTCTATTAAACTGAATTTGTTCATAATGTTCATTACACCCTGGTGTCGAACTGTAACATAATCGAAGATTATTTACCGAAATAAAATTACACTTTGTCTTTGCTGGAACCAAGAGCTGTTTGCAATCAAAGCCCTCTACAATGTTAGTGAATGTATGCAATAAGGTAGTTATTAGAACTCCCATATTTGCATGAAATTTGGTGCATATAAGGCCGATGGTGCCGATGGATTTTCTTACTGGTTGCATACTTAAAGTCTCTGTTGGGAATGAAATGTTTATTGGTTAGATTATTTTAGAAAGCTGTTTTATGTTTTTTTTTTATAATGTATACCTTTGTTTCTGTTTTTGTGCAATAAATATTAATTTTCATTTTTGACCACGTTGATTGATGTCTATTCTCTAAGTTCAAAATTCAAACATCGGCCATCGGCATCGGCCGATGCTCGAGTAAACATATTGACATCTGCATCGACATCGGCCTATAGGCAACATTCTGCCATCGGTGTAGCCCATATTTTCGATCAACATGCTTTTTCTGTGTAATTGCATGGTTTGCTGTAGTGGAATATTAATGGAAAATTGAGGTTTAATGACAAATGTGTATGTTTATAGATTTTGAGCCCTTGTACATTTTGTATTATTTCGCACATTTTTTATAGAATTTTATCTAGTAAAATGAAGAGAATTTATATGATTATGTGCAAAAATTTACAATTTCCTTGTTCTGTCTGTAACTTAGCTAGCTGGACCATTTTCATTCATTACACCTGTTTGAAGTTCGTCTAGATATTGAAGGCATTTTGGCCAAACCACATCTAGAACAGTTTTAGGGAAAATAAATGACATATTTAACCATTTTTCTTCATACCTAATAAAGCTTACTTCTTCTTATGAATATTTTACACATCTCTCAAATATATTCAAGCAGAGAAGTCGTACACAATTTAGCACTACTTCATAAATATCGTGGGTGAATTCAACTTTCAACTTTTGACACAGTAATGGATGATAATTTCTTAAAGCCTTTGAAATCGGTGCGTGTCGAATGAAGAATCACGAATAAATCTCTGCTGGTAGATAAGTTCTCCATTATAACAATCACAAAAATAAAATGAGCGTTGGATTAACAAACAGTAATACAGATAGGTGGTATACTGGTAGTGATAACTGATACAAACTGAAGACGGATATCTACTTTATTTATTTGTTTATTAAAACATCATGTTAATACACAAATCGTTTACATTCGTCAACAACAACAGAGACATTACCCAATATTTATATGTAAAATTATTGGTAGAAATACACAAATTGTGATTAAAACTCTAAACTGAAAATATACTAACAATACTAAACACGTGGAACAAACTACAGTTTAAAAATCTACAGACGTAAAGTATATAAAATAAAATAGGTGCATTCATCAATGTGGAAATTATCATTTAACATTTCATTCAAATAGAATGCCCTTTTGGTAAGGTATGTTTTTATTATTTCTTTGTATTGATCAGGGTTGGAAAAAAAAAATTTTTTTTTCATTTTAAACAAAAAAACTGTTTTTTTTTTAATTTTAAACATTTTTTTTTTGTTTAAACAGTATTTTTCAGTGTTTTAAATGGTATGTTTAAAACAGGTTTAAAACGTTTAAAACTCTTTAAACTAAAATTAAGTGGTACCAAGTTACTGTGTCTGCTACTACTACTTGATGCCAGATGACGTTCTTAAACGGATTTTATAGCACCCTACAAATAAAACATTCAGTTTAGTGCAAGTGACCACTGACCATTTGACTCATGAGACTAAGACTACAGAGGCTATTTTTTTTGTGAGTGTGCTTACTGTTAATATTGGAATTATTTATCTGAATGGACCATCATCGGCACTTTTCCTGCTTTTCCAAAATCTCCAAAATAATACATTTATTTAAAACGTCGCACTGTGTTTTAAACAGTGTTTTAAACATTTGTTTAAAACATTGTGTATTAAATATGTTTTAAACATTTATTTAAGACATGGTACGATGTTTTAAACATGTTTTAAACATCTTGTTTAAAACATGCCAACTCTGGTATTGATTACCGGGTAAGTATTTAGTAATATGGTTTGGAAGTTTATTGTATAGTTTAGGTGCATAATAGCTTCTAGAGAATTTGCTTTTGTTTACTCGATGAAACTCTATTTCAATCATTGTATTATTTCTCGTATCATGGTGGTGAATATCATTATGATAGTTGAATAGATGAATATTGTCTCTTATCCATAGTAAACATTTCAGCGCATACACGCAAGAAAAAGTGACAATTTTTAATTCGATAAATTTTTGTTTTATATAATAACGATAACCTGATCTTGTGATTGCTCTAATTGCACGACGTTGAAGTTTACAAAGCTTGGCATGGGATGGATGTCCGCAAGCTAATATTGCATAACACATATTAGAGTGGAATAGACCATAATAAGCAGTTAGTATAACTGAAACATAAATATTTTTGGAGAATTATGTTGACAGTTGTTCTATATGTGTTTCCCAAGAAAGCCTGGTGGAGTCTAGATGTATTCCAAGGAATCTTACTGACGACGGGTTATCAATAATATCACAGTTCTTTAGTGTAAGTTTGCATTTCATAGTTTTACTTTCGTCGAGGTGTAGTTGATTTACTGTAAACCATGAGGAGGCTTCCTACTGTATTTTATTCATTAAATTTAAAAGCTGTTCTAAGTTTTTATGCTCATCTAGAGTAGTCCTATCATCTGTGTATAAAACTAGATCACTATTTGAAAAGCAGTTAGTTATATCGTTTACGTTGATGAGAAACAGCAACGGTCCCAGTATTGTGGTACTCCATATTTGATAGAACTTAAGCTAAAATTCATTTCATTACAGTGGACCATTTGTTGTCTGTTGGTTAGATATGATTGAATAATATTAGTGCTCAAGGGATTAAATCCATAAAAATTTTGTTTTTGAATTAGCGTATCATGTGCTACACAAAGCCTTGCTCAGGTCACAGAACGTTCCACCTATACTTATGCATACCTCCGTTTCGCGCTTCTCCCCTTAACCAATAGGTCCATAAGAATCCCCTCAGGTACCCTTAGTATTTTAAAATTGGTTATTTTGTTTAATTTATGAAAAATTTCAGGAGTTTCTGCCAATAATTAATGCTTATTAGGTGTTGTGATTATCTCAAGTAATTAGTAATCCTAATTAGAAAAACTCTATTTACTTCAATATCCAGACAGATCCAGATGAGATGTTTCGATAATTTTATAGTAGGGCTAACAGTACGAAGAAAACTTTGCTTTGATGATAGACAACACTAACACCGACAAATGTAAAGTTGACAGAGGCGTCAAACAGGGCTGTATTCTATCACCAATCCTTTTTAACATCTATAGTGAACACGTGCTGCGACGTATGCTGGGGGACTAGCAGGGTGGAGTAGCTATAGGCGTACCCACGACTGCTAACTTGTGATTTGCAAATTATACCACATTAGGTGCAGCAATTTCATACACTTGCTGGGCAAGCTTCGAAAATTATGATTGTAGACCAAGCAGATGACAACTACCCAGACACGTTAAGGACTGTGAAGTAGTAAACAATATGGTATACCCTGCAGCCCCGTTGAGCAATACTGGCAACTGCGAATATAAGATTCACCGAAGAATACAGATTGTAAGATAGGTAACTTTCCAGTTGAGTAAAATTTGGCGTGACAGAAATATCGTTCTTTACGTCACTGAAATATAGACTGTTAGGGAAGCAGACGGCTTACTGAGGCTTCCGAGGTGTAGGTACGCAAACGTTTGCTACGCATTCTCTGGACAGCTATCGCATAAATAGATAGATTGGTTGACAGTTCAGGGAAAACTAGATGGCAAGAGGCGAAGAGGATGGCCTCCAAAATATTGGGCTGATGTCACCAAGCAGCTGATGGCAAAAAGATTTGGTGATATTGTATGCCTAACAGACAGCCACGAAAGACGGCGTTGTGTCGTTAGTCATGTAATACAACAAACGAAAGCCAGCTAAAATAATGTGTGGATCACAAAACGTATTGCAAGATGTGCCATTATTTGCCAAAATCTCAAATCTCAAATCACGAATTATTTTGAAAATTGTAATGTTTTCAACAGTTGTTAATATGTCTTCAGGTCGAAATTGTCAACGACGTTAGCAATTAATTCGTTGATAAATGTAATAAATAAAGGTTACGAGGCCAAAGAATTTGTGCATGTGCAATTTTTAGACCTAAGTGTGCCTCACAATATTTTAGTGAACAAACTGAAATTCTACAAATTCTCTGAGGGTAGCAGAAAACAGATTAAGTATGTCGTATTTGACTGATAGTCATTAATTTTTCCATTTTAATAATGCTAATTCTGGTAACATTGATATTAAATTTGGTGTCCCTCAGAGTTCAGTTTCGGGACCGGTTTTATTTCCTAACTATGTTAATGGTTTGCCAAACAGTAGTCCCTCAACAAACTTTTCTCTCTTTGCTGATGACACAACATTGGCTCATTCCCATAAAGATTGTGACATTTTATTATCAGAGGCTCAAAACAGTCTGTCTATGGTTCATAACTGGTTCTTAAACAATAAACTAGTATTAAATAATGATAAAACAAAGACTATGATTTTTTCATTAAGACAGCATTTTGTACAGATGACCTCTTAACATGGGAGGAACACACGTCCTACATCTGCAAGAATATATCACGTAATATTTTCTTATTGCGCAATTTAAAAAATTGTTTGTTACAGTCAACGGTTTTAATGACATATCATGCAATAATTCAATCTTCCCTTACTTATGCTATTTACATATAGGGCCACTCGGCACATACCTCAACAATTTTTTCCCTGCAAAAAAAAAGCTGTCAGAATCGTTGCTGGCTTATCATATAGGGCTGATTGTAGCGATGCTTTTATAAGCCTTAAGATACTCACTTTACCCTGTAATTATATACCGCACCGCAGCGCCTTGTCCATGTTAAAAATAACTTAAATAATTACATAACATATGAAAGTGTGCATACGTACTCAACTCGTAATAGGTAATATATATTTGGATTTTTTGCGACTTTCAAAAACCAGAAATAGCACATGCTATTATGCACTAACATTTTTCAACATGTTACCGATTGCTCCACAAACACTTGACTGTACTCGCTTTAAATATGTAATTAAACGATTCCTCCTTGAAAATGCATTCTATGATTTTGACGAATTCCTGTCAACAGATTTTTCTCGCTTAATTCTATAAACTTACTCTATGTGTGACAATGATTATTTGTTCGTTATTCTATGTGCTATATTGTTCTTTGCTTTACTTTGTTATTTATTTGTTTCATTTATTGTGTATTTTTTTCTTATTTAAGACAACCACTTTTTTTTGTTTTTTTTTGGTATATTTTTTGCATTTATTTGACGTGTCAAGGCATAATTTGTATATATATGACCATTGACCAATACAGATATATCTATCCATCTATCTATAATAAGAAGAAGATAGTAGGGATATTTTGTACTGATCTCATATATTGTTTTTTTTTGACATATTGAAACATTATTTCTTTTGAAAACCAAGTTAAAGTTTAAACTTATTCAGAATGGTTATATGCAGAATAAAAACTAACGTAAACTAGAAAGAAATTCAAAAATGAGGATGGAAGAGTATGAGCGGGTAGCAATGTAAAAAGTGCCCCCGCATCTACCGAACTAAAATGACTTCCATTAGATTTCTCGTCTGCTGACTATCTTGTGTACAAAGTTTTAAGCTCGTGGACTCTGCATGGGGTAGAAAAAAAAATTTAGCCTTAAATGTTTTATTTTTTTTCTCACCTCCTATTTGACGGATCGCTTTGTAATTTAGCACAAATAATATTAGTGATAGGATAGTTTATTTTTAAAAATATTACTATTCTACGATGATTTTATGCATTAAAAAAAAATTAATATATTTTTTCAATGGCCTGAAGGGTGACTACCCTGTTTGACACTATTACCATATTTTGATATAATATGTATTTAAACTATAACTATAACATATAACAGTTACAGTTTTATTAATGCGGTGGAATAGGATAAAAATAAATAAAAATTATCTGAACTTGCAATATTACGAGTATATTATTTAATATTTAGAAAGGTAATCATATGATTCATTCACGTTTAGTTATTTCAATTCAGATAAGACATCGCAAAGAAAAAGGAGAACAAGAAAAGCGACGTCAAGAAGAAAAAGAAGAGCAAGAAAGAAGACGTCAAGAGGAAGAAAGGCGCCATCAAGAAGAAAGACACGAATTGAAGGAAATAATGGAAGACCTGGAAATAAGGCATCAAGAGGAGAAAGAAAAACAAGAAAGACAACGCCAAGAAGAAAAAGAGGAACAAGAAAGACGCCAGGAGGAACTGAGGAAAATCCTGAGCGATCAAATTAAAATCCAACCAGGCGCTATGAATTCAATCACTAACGAAAAAAAAAAAAAAAAAAAAAAAAAAAAACGAAATCAAAGAAGAGATAAACGAGGTGGAAGATAAAGTAGGTGTGGTCAACACAGAAGTCAGTCAAGTCAAAGGGGAAGTAAGCGACATCAAAGAAAAGATGAGTAAGGTCGAAGAAGAAGTGGAGCGCCTTAAACGACAATTATTGAGAGAGAAAGGATGCCAGCTGGTAGCATCATCAGGTCCTCGTTTAAAACCTCCCTCATTTGACGGCCAAAGCTCATGGACAACGTACAAGAAATAATTTGAGGCGGCTGCAAGTGCAAATAAATGGGATAACGAGGAAAAGGCTATGGCATTAGTCCTGTCGCTAAGGGGCCAAAGCCTCAGAGTTACTTCAGACCATCCCGGTGGAGAAACAAAGGGATTTCAAAGTCTTGGAAGCTGCATTAGACTTCAGATATGGCGACCAACACCTTGCTCAAGTATACAAGGCTCAGCTAAAATCAAGGACGCAAAAGGTTGGGGAAAGCTTACAAGAATTCGAAGCTGTGATAGAGAGACTGGCACACCTGGCATATCCGAGTGCACCAAGAGAATTTCAGGAACAACTAGCCATGGAAGCCTTTTTAGATGGCATCAGGGCCGAAGAGGTCAGGTGAATTCTTAGAATATCGTGGCATCAAAGTATTAGCGAGGCTTTGACAGTTGAAGAGGCACTAAAAATACAAAATAAGTCATTTTTCAATTGGCTGTCGGACCGCTGGCTACTCACGCCCCCGCTCTGCTGCAGCCGCATTTGTCTTACAAATCTCCGTAGCTCCATCTCATACTGTTACGTTCTCATATATAGTATCTTATCTCCGGAATTTTAAGTGTGTGGTATCGTACTCGTGGTTTTCTTATGTTATTTGTATCGTACCTAATACTTATTTTTTCCCGTTTTAAAAAACTTAGATAGTAATTAGTGTTATGCACGAAATGGAAAGTTCTACAACTGATAGCAATAGTTCTGAGAGCAAAATTAGCTCACTTAATTTAAAACGCAAAAACAATGACAATGCATAATATGTAAAAAAATTGGAGGTACTATAATCGAATCAACCAATAAAACTTTCTTTACGCCACAGTTAGATGAGGAAAGTGAGTTGGATAAATAATTTTGTTTTTTATGAGTTATCATGTTCCTAATGGTGAATGTTAATAAAATAAGTCTTATAGATGTTCGTATGTAATAATAATAACAGCCCGTCTAATGCCCTAAGTGAATCCCATTGCGACCACAAAGCCTTCAATCGTACTCCTTTGTTTGAGACATCCTTCCATTCTGGTCGGGTTCCTTTTTCCTTTCCTCGCAATATGGGTCCAATTTCTGCATCACACAATTACTCTTGTCTGAATGAATTATATATGATTACCTATCTAAATATTAAATAATATACTCGTAATATTGCAAGTTCAGATAATTTTATTTATTTTTACCCTGTTTCACCGCATTAATAAAACTGTAACTGTTATATGTTACAGTTATAGTTTAAATACATATTATATCAAAATATAGTAATAGTGTCACCCTTCAGGCCATTGAAAAAATATATTAATTTTTTTTTAATGCATAATATCATCGTAGAAGAGTAATATTTTTTAAAATAAACTCTCCTAACACTAATATTATTTGTGCCAAATTACAAAGCTATCCGTCAAATAGGAGGTGAGATAAAAAATAAAACATTTAGGGGTAAATTTTTTTTTCCACCTCACGCAGAGTCCACGAGCTTAAAAATTTTGTACACAAGACAGTCAGCATACGAGACATCTTATGGAAGCTATTTTAGTTCGGTAGGTGCGGGGGCACTTTTTACATTGCTACCCGCTCATACTCTTTTAGGAATTTGTGCTGCCATTGTTATTTACATAACACGAAAGAAATTGAAGTTCAGATGTCCTTTTGAACAAAATATTATGCTTTTGATTTTGAAGTTGAAATTCTTTTTGACACTCTGTAGGTTATATAACATAAAGACCATTTCTCGGGTGAAAATACCGCTAAAATATGCAAAACTGACTTGAACAAACAGTAGCAAAGGTAAATTCAGACAGTAAGTTAAATACCTAAGTAAAAAAATGGTTTGTCGAAAGTCGATTTTCAGTCACGGTTAAATTCAGACAGTAAGTTAAATACCTAAGTAAAAAAAAATGGTTTGTCGAAAGTCAATTTTTGAGCCCCTGTAGACGTTTTTCTAACTTTAATGTGCGCCCTTTCAACTGCTTGTATAATATAGTAGAAATTTAATTTCTGAATTTATTTTAGTGTTAACTGCCAAGCATTGTGCAGCCACTTTTCCACATGACTAAATGTATTTGAGTAAACACAAGGCACTGTTTCTATTTCAAATATTTGTCAAATCAACTTCAACACGAATGAATTAAAATCATGGAAACGGACTATAAAATTTAACGAAGCTAGGTCATGTATAAAACTTGCAAACGACCGTAAAATATGTGGTAAAAATTTATTCCGATAGCCGACAATATATCTCCTAGCAAAAACTAGAGACAAGCCCGAAAACTGGTTATAAAATATTAGCATCTCTCGTTCATGGACAACAACTTTTTTATGTATAGAATACCTAATAGGCAATTGTTTGACTCTCTATGCATATAAGTAGGTGGGATTCACACATAGCTCAGAAATATCAGCTTATTCTCGGCGCTGGTACCTGGAAACAATCATAATCTTCGATAATTACACAGATTAATGGCTAACGATGATTTCAAGTACCGCCTCAATTCAATTGAATTTTTATTATTCCAGATGGTATCTATCTGTATTATTCTGTATGCCCAGCATGAGCTTGCCTATGCAGGACCGCGTTTAAATATTGAAACATTTACACGCTCTGATACACAATGATTAACTTTCTTTCAATAAGAAAAACACCCAGAAATGATCGAAAAATACATCTATATTAATTTAAATAGTTCGAAACCAAATTAAAATTTGGTGTTTAGAAAATCAGTATTGTAATAATTGTTTTGGGATGAACTTGCCAATACAGGGTTACTAAGTGCAGGTGAATCTTTGTCAGATTATAGACAATCAAAAGACGAGTGTAAGTTGCAGATGGGCATTGTCGCTAGCAAATTCATATTTAAACAATAAAAATGAAGAGCATACCTACTGGTTATACAGAGTGTCTGCAAAATGTGTACAAATATTTTGCAGGACGACATGTTAGCCCAAAAGAAGTAAAAAATTCTTATAATTTTAGTTAGAGTTTATACTCAAACCTATTTTTTATTTAAAATTAGTTAGATATAGGTAATGTTTTCAGTTTAGGCAGTACAACTATAAACAGAAGACAGAAGAGACAAGGATATCGTGCTCACTTGTCGTATCAATAACATGGGATTTACAATATTGCAACACTGTGTAAATGACATAATAATAAAACAGTTTTACTTTTACCTTGTTTAATCGGTTTTGCCATAACAATTTTTCACAAATCACAATTATTCCATTTTTCCAGGTTTTATTAAAAAAAAGTAGGACGTCCAGGTCGGTAGTTTGAAGCTCTTTGTGCTTTTATTGAAAGAATTCACTGATCTCAGTCATTTACTGTCTAAAAAAAGTATTTTAACGATGAGAATAAAAGTTTACCGTTGTTTAAATTTATTATAGAAAATTTCTTTAACCATTATAATTAAATTAATAGCGGTTAATTTAATTTCAATAATTCATCACCTCATTCATTACACGATTTTATTATTTTTGCTATATATTTACTTTAGAACTAGTCAAATCGAACACGTTTTCAACACTGTATAATTGATAAGCGGCGCCCTACCTAAACAATGAAGTATGAAAAACACATGAATATTTTCTTTGAACCGTCGGCGCCGACAGTGGAGGTGTCCTTTTATGAAAGAGACAACGGCGTTTTTTAAAATTTTGTATGTCTCATCAATACAATAACCAGAGAGGGGTAAATAGTGGGGCAGCTTATCATGAAAATTTGGACACATCAGACAAAACCACCACATTTTTTCCAGGTACTAGTTAGATACGTAGCTTTCAATTTTTGATAGGAACCAACTCTTCCGTAGCGCGTCGGCTATCTTGGATTTTCTAGCGGCTATTTTGAAATATTATATTATTAATATCTCGGCTTCTAAATCACTTAGGACCACAAACTTGGTGTCTAAGTATACATATTGGGGATACAACTACACAATTTTTAAATGTATCACACTATACATTTATTCACTAATATAACTATGTACCAATTACAAACTATTCACCGATGAACTGTTTTGTCCAGTGTGTCCATATTTTGTTTCAGATTGAATTGTAATACAAGCTGGATTGGAACAAGTGCATGATCTGTCAGAAAACAACTTTAGAAAATCTAAAATGTCCACTCAATGCACATAGAATCGGCGACAAGACAACACCATACTGGTCTTTCTTGAACAATATCAATGAGTTTAGAAGCTTGGAGTCATTGCCAATGAAACTGAATTTTGGAAGCGACATGAGTGCGGATGAACTGGTCCAAAACCATGGTGCATAGCACGAATCCTGTTACGTCAAGTTCAGCAATTTGAAGTTGGATAGAGCTAAAGAGCGGGGAAATAGTTCAGTAGGCAGCACAACTGTGGAGAAACGATCCCGGCGTGAAACGAGTGACAAAATGGCGTGTTTGTTATGTCGTGGAAGCGATGGACTCCTTCATGAATTTCGAACATTAACAGCTGATACGAGCATACGAAAGATGGCAACAGATCTTCAATAAACCTAGTTGTTGGTAGCATTATAAGGTGGTGATCTCATTGTTCTTAACGCCAAATATCATCTGCAATGTTACACAGCACTGAGAAATCGCTACCGGTCTCATCTAAGGAAACTAGAGCAGGATTTGGTGGGAGTATGTGCAGAGGAAAGTCAGATAAAGGCTACAGCACTCGTGTAGCTTTGTACTTACTTTATACTCTATCATCTTAGATCATTTAACGACATTAAATGTAGATTTAAAGCCTTCTCTGAAGATAATCAAAACTATTTTCGAAACGTCGTAAGACACGTATGAAGCCGGATCGATATTTCAAGCAAATTTGATGAACTGTCTGACAATGGTCAAAAATATGTCCAAAATGTCTACGAAAAACATATGACGGTGCTCGATAGCGGTGAAACCTAATCACTCGACATTTTATAGTTTTTAAATCATTAGGAATGAGGTTCTCCTCCAATATTTTTCAATTATGGTTGAAATATGCTTTTTAAAAGCAAGTTTCCTGTTTAATATTACCCCTGGCTAATTTACGCCGACAGATCAAAACAATTAAAGTAAATTGGTTGGGTTTACTGTATCTTAACAAGAAATCTTCAGTCACGGTATAATTTTGTTCGCGCCTGCGGAATATTTGTCATCGTGTCTGATCCTTTGAAGGATAAGTGCAGCATCGTCAGCGCAGAGGTAAAGACAGGATGGTGCGATGGTCTGTCGAGAGCGGTAAGTTACTTATGTAACTAAAAATACGTATAGGTCAAAAAGGATCAGACCAAGTAATGATCCTTGGACGATGCCCAAATGAATATGGATGAGTGGAGAGCATTCTTGTTGTGCAAAGGATTTTTCGAGGAGTAATGCGGCTTTCAGATTTATAGAAATTGTTCAACACCGTATTCAAAGTTCGCCACGCACTGTTGTCCATTGGCCCAATGGTGTACTTACATGTATGTACAAAAACATTTTACCTGGCTGATGGATGCCATAAAAAAACATTTTATATTTTACAATCTTGACGAAATCACCTGTTTTTTATTTTTTTCGCCTGTTATCAGAATAGAACCCTATTGAAATTCCTTATTATGAGCCTTGTAGTGTAATTTTTATAAAAAATTATTTAACAAAACTCGCGTTCAGTGCACTTTAGCGTCGATGTATGTCATTCTGTAAAACTAGTTTTCCTGCGAATATTCTCCAAGCAGTTAATATTATATATGATAATAAAATTATCAGCATCAAAAGAAACATGAATAAATAATAATAATAGAAGAGTATTGTTGTTGTATTTTATTCTCATTAATTCCTCTAAACAATTTTTTAATAAAAAATGCTCAAGATTAAAATTTTTCAAATAGAAAATAGAAACAGTTATTTTTTTAAATCGACTCATTATTTATCTTGTTTTGATCCATTAAATAACTAGAATTCAAGTGATTTTTTGTGAAAGTCAGAGACACTAAGTAAGTTATCTTGCGGGATGTGCACTTTTTGTTTCTCCCAACATTTATATTAGACTAACTACTAAAAGAATTTTCACTTAATCACGTGTTTAAAAAATTTCAAATATTTAATCAGCAAAACAATTGGTTATTAAATGAACTGAAGCATTTCGGTTACCTGATTAGGAAATATGTTGAATTTTAATAAATACTGAATTTTTTATGTTTAGGATATATTAGTAACGTATTGCCAACTTTACATATCCCCTTAACTTGAACGAGTTTCTATTTCTTTCTGCAAAAATAAAAATTAGGAAACAATGCGACAAAAATCTAACAAAAAATGTGATAATTCATAAATAATTTGAGATATCCAAATCAACTTATTTTTCTTAAAAACTTCTATTCGCATGATTTTTTAAATTTAATACATGTACTTTAGAAAATAGAGGGGAGAGCAGCTAAATTTCACACATTTTCACCCATCACTCTCCTACAACAAATAAATTTGAAAAAAATAGAGAATACTACTCAAAAGTAGAATTTTCTTTAATAACATAAAAACTGTGATATCGTGAATCGTTTGAGATGTTCAAATCAAACAGATTTGTTAAAGATATTTCCAAAAGTTCTATAATTATGATTTTTTTCGAATTTTTGATCATATACTTTGCAAAAGATAGGGGGAAGTGGGGGGGGGGGGTAAATTACATATATTTTCCTCCACAACGAGCGAGTAATTCAAATTTAAATCTGAAAAAAATGTGATGCACTCAACCCAAAAAGCTCCCCGCAACGTGTATATTAAAAATATATATTTTACATAACTGATGCAAAATTATACCACTAAAAAAGAAAGTGGTGACAGATGGATGGACGTGCAAGCACGATCAATAGGGAATTCTAAATATGGTGGTGACTATATCAAAAGATGCGCTATTGTTGTTTTATCATACAATATCTTTAACAGATGAAAGCACTGACACAAGTTAGATAGTAGCTACTTTTAACACTAATGACGAATCATTTACTAATAACGCGATTGCTTTCAAATAACGTATTTGAAACAATTTATCTCTGAAAAAAAGACACAGCCATGTTATTAAATTTAGAAGTAAGAAATTTACATTTTTATACGACGTTTATGCTCCTCTGAATAAAAGAAAGATTTGCCCCACAAATGTATTACTTAGATATACTTTTTAAAGATTAATTAAATAATGCAGTCTAAACAATGGAAGGTGTTGTTTAAAACAAAAGAGAATAAGTAATTGGGAAATTTAAACTTTTTTCTTACGAAATAATAGTCATTTATCATCAAATGAGACAAAATAATTGGATACCTTACAAGGCGCGGAAACAGATGTTAATGATGCCCATTTGTCTGTGTTAATAAATAACCACTATAACATCAACCTGACATTTGATGTGATATACCACACTTTAAGATAGCAATTTTATATGAATATTAAAGTATTCTTCATTTTTATACACAAATATTGTTACTGGATTAGCCTCGCAAACAAGCAATGTGTCATATAACCGAAACTTTGGTTACAGTGTTTTCATCAAATAAATCTGTTAATGAATATTTTTAATACAAATCTTATTTAATATCTGTACCCCATTTTAGGTGACAATCTTTGAATAAAATTGAGTCATTTTTCAATGACGCGGAACAAGAAGTTAAAAAAATTTGTTAATAGAAATTTATTTTCATAAAAATACTCTAATATTTGTTCCTACACATACAGTGTATCCAACTTGAGTGTGACACCGTTATAACATTTTTAGTTTTAATAAGATTTGAATCAAATTTTCTCAGAGATAGAACAAATTAGAGTAAAAAACCGCTGCCCAAGGAATCACTACTTCCACATCCAGGTTCTCTATCCAAGTCACTCACAACGAAAAAACTTTGTATATGAAAATAATTGTTTATGGAACTTTAATAATATAATATTTGAAATCCTCTACCCCAAAAACCCATAAAACGATACCCCACATCGGTAGTGGGGTGGGGGTGGTGTTAGGGGGTGGTAGTGGGGGGTGGATGAAGTAAAAAAATATTTTGAGGTTTCTGGTTCCTGTACATACACTAAATCACATTTTTTCTCATCCCCTTTAATAAGGAGGTGGGGGTGGTAATGGGGGTGGCTAATGCCAAACATTTTTTTGAGACCTTAGCTTCTCTTGTATGTACTAAGTACCAATTTCATGGACTCTTACCTGCTTGATTTACCCATTTACCCCAAATTTACCCCAATTTACCCCCCCAACCCTTCGACGGAATAAGATGAAACAAGATGAAAATATAATCTAGTTCTAGATCTCGTTAAAGTACACATTTCAAGTCAATATCTTAAACGGTTCCAGAGTAAACGTGAGAACAAAAAAAGTTACAGACAGACAGAAATTTTTTTTCACTCAAACTTAAAATCTCGACGTTTCATGACATTTTAAGCCTATTTGGACAATAAAAATTTTAAAAAATTTCTTTGTCGTTACTATACTTCCACTGGACGTGGAAGTAAAAATGACCAAAGAACAATGGGGAAGTTACATTATATTTTTAATAATGAAAATCGATAAAGCATAAAAAAAATTTATAAAAATGCAAAATTTACGATTTTTTTGAATGTTAATAAAGCGAAAAAAAATTATTTCTTTGGTGAAGAATTTGGACATTTTAAAACGGTAGCTATATGGCGCAGTAACTGCGACATTTTTAGTTACGAGTCCCCAGAAACGTCGCCGCAATTGCCATCAACAATCAGTAAACGTCAAAAAATTCCATTTTTATGCGTTCCTGTCGCGCCAGACCGAATTTTCGAACTTACAATGAGGAGTAAGTACAACTCTCCCTCTTTCCTTAAAAAAAGAACATTTTTAATGAATATGTAAAGAGAAGCTTTAAAAAAAATTAGCATCCTTAAATTGAGACTTTTCAACGTATACCCTAATTGCCTGAATCAATTTTTTTTAGAAGACCCACTTTTTGACCAAGAAATAGGCGTGAGAAAATATTTTTGAACTTCTAAGCTACCTGCGGAACGTCAAACTTTAAGTACAGGTTAAATTTCATGTTTCTAGCATAAGATTTTCGGAGATGAGCTGCTGCGGAGGGTGGGACAGACAGACAGACCTGACAGACGGACGGACGAATAAACGAGCCATCCTATAGGTGCTTTCACTTTTGGGTTACCGAACCTTAAAAAGAGAATATATTCCAAAATAACAAATATTTATTGACGTATCTATTTATTTAAGAAAACTTTTAAAAAATGATTGAAACGTTCTTATTAGTTTTTGCATTAAGAATAGTTTAACAAGTAGTTAATACTGAAATATAGCAGAAGAACAACAATATTCGCGAAATGATATATTAATTATTTATAATAATTATTATTATCCTACCATTCGCATCGCGAACATATACTATTTGAATATTAAATTCAACTCGCAGTTCACAGTATCGTGACGCCACAACAATTATTCCTAAAGACTAGGAAACCGAAGTTGATGGAATTATCCTCATTACTCCGTACATACGTCAGTGGGTACACTTTCATTTTCACTGAATGACTGGTTCAGTGGGCCACTATACGACCGACGCAGCAATGCGTTTTCTATGCCACCGAAGTGCATCGAACGTGATTCTGCAGTAGTCTGAAGGATGAAGAATGCTAGCAACTTATGTGGTTATGTAATAGTTATATATCTTTAAATCATCGCAAAAATTATTATAAAATTGTATCAAGTTCACTTTGCAAGTTCACATTTATTTTCGATCATTGTTATTATCTTTGTCTAGAGGATATTTGTTTACAAATATAAATTTAACATACATACTCGTGAATAAATCTGTACAAATAAATCCTAAAAAAAACATCCCTAAACAGTGACTCGAACCTTCTTAAATAATATAAAGGACCCCGCAAGTTTCTTATGCAAAATAATGCCCGGAGGATTTGGTTAAAATTGAAATATGTTGTTTATGAAATTATCCTGAATAAAAGTCTCCATGGGAGCAAGGCCGACAAATTACTAGTTTTTAAGTTATGGAGCTTTGAAGTTTTCTATCCGTGGTATATCAAATTCGGAACGAATGATAAGGCTGAAGAACAGCTCGAGTTTAACACGAATTTTCAAAATTAGAAATCCAACGAACTAATTGGCCTCCTCCCAAGGTATGGACCTCGATACGAACCGGAAGTTTTATGATTAAGTCCATTTTTTAGGGTGAAAACTTTTTCAGTCTCAGTATAGATCTACGTATTAAGTATGCATAAAGGGTAAATAAATGGATTTCAGGCCTCCTCGATAGATATGGACCACAATAAAACAGGGCTGAAGTCCGAACCGGAAGTCGCAAAATTAAGTCCATTTTTAAGGGTCTTTTTCAGCGTATATTATAGACCCGCGTAATAATTGTATATTCAGGATAAATGAACGAGTTTCAGGCCTCCACGCTAGTTATGGACCACAATAACACAGCGCAGAAGTACGAACCGGAAGTTGCATGATTAAATCCATTTTTAAGGGTGAAAACTTTTTAGTCTCAGTATAGACCTGCGCATTAAGTTGGTATAAAGGGTAAATAAATGGATTTCAGGCCTACTCACTAGATATGGACCACAATAACACAGGACTGACGTCTGAACCGGAAGTACCATAATTAAGTCCATTTTGAAGGGTGAAAAGTAGACCTGCTTAATAATTACGTATTCATGGTATATGAACGGGTTTCAGGCTTCCTCGCTGAAGTGCGAACTGGAAGTTATTACCCAGGCCTATATGCAGACTGCATACGTTTCACCCTTCAAAAAAGGACTTAATCATGCAACTTCCGGTTCGTATTGTGGTCCATATCTAGGGAGGAGGCTAATTAGTTTGTTGGATTTCTAATTTTTTAAAAATTCGTGTCAAACTCGAGCTGTTCTTTTTTGATATACCACGGATAGAAACATCTTAGCTCCATAACTTAAAAATTATTTCTCGGCCTTGCTCTCATGGAGACTTTTATTCAGGATGATTTCATAAATAACATATTTCAATTTTAACCAAATTCACCCGGCATTATTTTACATAAGAAATGTGCGGGGTCCTTTAGAACGAAAATGTGCAAATGCATGTTTGCTATAGAAGCTACAATTCGCACACATTTAAGGATAGGATGTTGCAAAGTGAGATGGAAATCTGCGTTTATTTTCGGTTTATTATAAATATTTAAAAAATCATAAATGGTATAATCTTTAAAATAGTTTCGGGTAATTCACATTGCTCTAAGAAATACAACCACATATAATTTTTATCATAAATTTTGTATACAGGGTGAAAACGGGTTCGTTTTACAAGGCGTTATTTAGTTGTCTTTTAAGGTAGAAGCTTGAAATTTGGTTTGGAGATAATGCTCATTAGGGCTCATATTTTTCACGAAAAAACTATTAAATACCACTTCCAGTTTTTCCGGATGTTGGTCAAGAATTTTAAATGGAACCCCGTTTATCTTTTTATATAGTTGGATAAAGATTAGAATTCTCTTTTCAACGACATATCACATGTTTCCATTTTTTTTTCAAAATTGTGGCGTAGAGTCATTTATTCTAAAGGTAATATGATGGCAGCCTGGCGTTATTAATGAAACTGACGCCCAACAACTTGTTAAGATAACAAACAAAATGAGTTTTCTTATTGGTTTTTAATTAAATTTGCCAAACTTTTTATTTGTCACAAAATGGATACTCGAAAATTTTGAATGAGAACCACTCCTATTAAGTACTAACATTAAAGTGTATCTTATAACCTACAGAGAAATGTATAATACAATCCACTTTGGTTTTTGGTTTTAGTTTTTAAAGATTTTTTTATTTCAAACAATAATATTGGCTTAATGAACTAATTAATTGGTTTTTTAAATATTTATAAAAAAATCGAAAATAAATGCATATTTCCCTCTCACTCTGCAAAATTCTATCCTTAACACATGAAATGAGGAGCGAAGGTTGGCATTTCTCTAGCTCAATCTCTGGAAAATACCAACAAGGGGCTAGTTTTTCTTGGAAATGTATATAACTAATTAGAGAATATTATTTAGGTATTATGCAAATCACAACTTACACACATTTTTATTTATTATGAAAATACCTACTTTCTGTATATTGTTGCTCTAATCTGGGCACGCTAATATACTAGTTAGGTAAATACTTTAAAACACTCATTATTGGAGAACCAATCAAAACAACTACTCTTCTAGCTAATACTGACGAAGTATTGAATTACATGATAGGATTCTTAGCATTTTAAAGAAAAAAATATATTGAAAATACTTAAATCATTTATTTACATATAGTCATTCACACTTTTTTTAATTTAATATGAAATTATCTACTTTCTGTATATTGGTACCTTAATCGGGTCACGCTAATATACTACTTAGGAAAACACTTTAAAACACTCATTATTGGAAAACCAATCAAAACAACTACTCTTCTAGCTAATACTGACGAAGTATTGAATTACATGATAGGATTCTTGGCATTTTAAGGCAAAAAAATATATCGAGAATACTTAAATTATTTATTAAAATTCAGTCATTCACAACAATTATTGAACCTTACATTCTATTTCAACTCTAGAAAAGTTTTTTCGAACTCGTTAGTTCTCATCAGTAGAGTATACAAAGTTTTGGATAAAATACGAGTCCCAGAAGGCACTTGTTTAAACAAAAGAATGTTCAAAATTGTGTTTTTCCGCAGTTTTTTTTATATATCACTGGTTGTTCAGCTCGCATCGCAATGAAGAAAAAAACAGACTGTTCAAGATGAAATTGTAAAGAAAACTTTGCCTGAGCTTCTTTGGCCAATTTGTTAATGAATTAAGTTCATGAGAACAGCAATTATTTCAAGAATGAAAACGTTAAGTTCTGCAGACTGCGTGATAGAGTCAAGGAGATTTGACTCGTATTCACGTAGAACATCACCAAAAACAGAATAACAACATCATGTTCGACACGGGGAAATCAAATTCTAATGAGGGATTACGTGAAGTACTTGGGAGTACACCTCCATAGGCGGCTCCAAAACTCCTAAGGGAATCGGAAAAGTAAGAATTACTTCGAGCCTGAGTAATAATGCGACTGTCTTTCAGGCAGAAATCCATGCCACTGAACTGTGTACAAGGAGGCTTGAACAGGTGCATCGTTGACACAGATCAATGAGAATTTCTCAAACAGCCAAACAGCTCTCAAAGCTCTTGGCGCACATCGCAGCAATTCTAAATTGGTCTGGAACTGCCAAAAGGCTCTAATCCGATTGGACAGATATAACAAATTAACTTTGGTCTGGATATCGGGCCACTCTGGCATGGAGAGCAACAAAATAGCCGATTCCTTAGCCAAGAAAGATGCGGTATCAAAATTTATCGAACCAGAACCAGTGTTTGGTACAACGGCAAGCACTTCGAAAACAACCATCTTGGCCTGGACGAAGAAGAAAATCATCCAGTACTGGCAAGAACTACCAGGATTAGTTAATTCAAATGAGTTTATTACATACCTTCTGAAATCAAGAACCAAAAAACAATTAGACTTAAATAGGTTACGCCTAAAAACTCTAGTTGGTCTATACACTGGGCACTGCAGACTAAATCACAGGCTCGGAATAGCGGACAACGCTAATTGTCGACTGTGTTTGGAGGAGGATGAAACGGCAGCGCGCGTTCTATGTACTCTCCTGATGCAGAAGGAACCAGGTTCTCACTTGTTGGCAAAGGGCAACTGCTGGAGGACCTGGATAACCTCTAACCCAATATGGTAGTCGGCTTTAATAAAAAGCTTAACCTGTTGGGTGAAATATAATTAGGAGGGAGCCATAATAGACCAGATGTTGCAGTGGAGGGTCTGTTACTAGCCCACTCACATATCAATCTAACTTAATCTAATCTAACACCTCCACAAGAACCTGATGTTTAACCGACAAACAAAATCATACTGACTATCTATTCTTTATCCAGAGGATTATGGCTGAGAATAGCAGACTCAATAAACAAAATAAAAAAATGGTTATTCTACCAGCATAAACTGGACGATAGTACACTAACACGCAATATAACACAAATAAAAGTGTATAATGCACCATTTCGAATTAAACACAAATTGCCCTACCAGGCATTGCCCACTTTCCGGCAACTTCTTTAGCCAAGAATTCTTTTTCTTCTACCATAACAAAACAAAACCGTAAACTCCAATTTTTAACTTTTGTCACTCTTGTTTGCCGTAAGGATAGGCAATGTGCAGCGAAAAAACCACTGCCAAACAAACACACCCTAGAATTTACTGAAGATTATAAGATAATTCATGGAAAATATCCCAAGAACTGCGTGTTTTGGTTCTGATAACTAACATGTCATACTGTTTGGAAGAAACATTTGTATAAGTAAATATCCTTATGAAACCTTACTTGCATCCACGAACTCGATAAGTCTAATATCCACGTAGGTTGGAACGGCTTTTGAACAATTTTGATGAAACCTTCGACTTAGGCGAAGCCTGGTTTCAACTTAGTCTTATATTTTACTGTTTTTTTTTTCTAAAAAGAATGTGTCCGTTATGCGCCCTTTTGCGCTCTAAAAATGTCATGTCATAAAAAGAAATATGACTACAGATTTCTAGAGGAAAGCTGGCGCTTACTTGTGCCCTTTAAAGTATCCACCTCAAGACCGATGCAATTTCTGGAATCAGTCTGGAGTTACCTGACATTAATCAGGACATAAAATAAAATCCATGGATACGTCGTGTTCCCTCTTCTAGTTTCTTGACTAGACTTCAATTGTAACTCGTCGACGGTTACACATAGAATGGCATGGCATGACTATCTTGTAATTGCAACATATTTGTAAACTACCCTTTCAATTCCAAAAACAGTTTAAAATGATGCCTTATTAACTTTAACAACTAATTTTAATAGAATATGAATGCTAAAGTAACTTTTCAGGGAAATTTTCTTTCAGATTTTTACCTCCAATATTTAAAAAATCTGCTATTTTTTATTATCCACTTTAGATATTACATAATAGTACTTATGTAAATTTTTTCACTGACCTTTATACAGCATATAACATGTTCTCCTGGGTAATCAGCGAACGTATTAAAGGATAATGTTGTTTTAACAGTCATAATAAGACGTGAATATGATAAATACCTATCTGACAATTATTATTAATCATTTATATGTTGGTTGAAATGCAAGCAATGTGGGTACTATATTTTTCACTTTCTAGCACGACCGCAATATGAACTTAAGTTCATATAGTTTTGTTTTATATGAGACTAATTATTATTTTTAGCACAATTATTACAAAATGGATTATAATCATTATCTCGTTTTAACACTTCCTTCTGCGCTTTAAGGAAGTAATAATTTATCACAAAAATGATTATTTTCATAAATTAATAGGTTAAAATAGATATATTACGGTTTTATGTTAGGTGTTTGTAAACTGAAGAATGTTGCATTTCCTTTAATACAGTAACTTATTAAAATAATTAATGTGCACATTTTATATTGTTTATATATTATGTTGTAAGCTTTCTCAAATCTCTACAAGCTTTTTTATCATCTAAACTTCCTCCAAACTGAAATTTTAAATAAGTTTGCAACAGATTTCACTACTAGGGAAATAGGAAATAGGAAACTGTATCCTATTTGAGGCAATTTTCATTCGATTTTGAAAAAAAAAACGAATCCATATTGGGACTTCAAGTTATGCAAATGAAAATACAGGGTTCCGATTGCTTTCTAATAAGATGACATACGATGCATTATACGAGTATTAGTTTATTATTAGTCTCTATTATTATTATTGTTATCGCTACTATCATTTTAATAATTTCTATTTGTTTTAAATAAGTTCACTGTAAAAAATCAAGTTTACCGTCGTTGCGTGTAAAATTTTAATATAACTTTACCCGCAGAGAGCGTAAAATTCCATTTACCCAAAATAGGGAAGATTACCCAAAATATAAGGTAAATATAAATTTTACACTCTCTTTGCGGGTAAAGTTTTATTACAATTGGGTACTGGTACACGTAATGACGGTAAATTTACTATGAAAACAAAATCCTGTCTGGATAAGGGGCAATTTTGTTACACCACAGTGGAAGTAAAAAAATATTTTGAGATTTTTGGTTCTTGTACACACACTAAATTACAATTTTTTTTCATCCCTTTTAATAATGGGTTGGGGGTGGTAATGGGGGTGACTAATGCCAAAAATTTTTTTGAGACCTTAGCTTTTCTTGTATATACTACCTGCTTGATTTACTTATTTACTCCCCAACCCTTTGACGGAATAAGATGAAAATATAATTCTAGATCCCGTTAGTCAAGTCAATATCATAAACGGTTCCAGAGTAATCGTGCGTACAAGAAAAGTTAGACAGACCGACAGAAAGAAATTATTTTTTTGCTCAAACTTAAAATGACATTCTAACTGAACAATAAAAATTTTTTAAAAAATTTTGTCGTTGCTATACTTTTAATCGTCTTATTTATATTCATGTCCTGGCGGAGTTTAGCCGTAGGCTATTCCACCAATTCAATTCAATTCAAAACAAATTTATTAACAGTTTTTGTATACAATAATGCGCCTCAGTCGAGGTCCAATTTAGAGCCGACCACACCACCACGGCGCGCAACGTCGTGGTAGATGAGTGGTCGGGTGAAGAGGGCTCGGCTTTGGCTATGACGATAATTAACGTGGGATGGTTAGGCCTCCTGTTTAATGGGAAAACTTACGCCTAACAATTTGAGTGACATAACTAAAGATAGTTTAAAAACACTTAAAGCTACTTAAAACTAGATTTAAAAACTTGGGTTTATGGTGCGCGCACAACACACGCGCACTGGTTTTTTATAGATGTGGTTAGTGATACAGGGAAAAACTCAATGAAAAAACCCGTTCGAACAAGTCACAGTCTTCATCCGGTGGTCTGCCCGCCTCCGGAAAGGTAGGGTGAAGGGGAGAGTGTGATTTTAAAAGTTGGGATTTGCTAGAGGTTATTGGTCTAAAGGGGATTTGGAAAGACAAAAAGGGACAAAAAGAACAAAATTTAACAAAACAACAAAAATGGATAAAGGGAATAGAGAGGGGTTTAAGGTAAAAGGTGGTGAAATTGGAGTAAAGGGTGGTGAAAGGGAAATTGTGGTATAGGAAAGGTTTGGCTAGGGAGGTTGCCGAAAGATAGGCAACGCCTGGTATGGTAATGTGTGTTTTAGATCGAAAAGTATGGCATTATGCTGTCTGATTCGTGTGATGTCTCGGGTTAGCGGACTGTCGCCCAATTTGAATTGATAGAATTTTTGGGAGGTTTCCCGGACGAAGTCCGCTAGTGGGGTTATGTCGTGGCAACGTGCATAGAGGTCTCTGAGGGAGGTGTACCTGTCTGAGTCTGAAATGAGGCGCATAAATTTGTGTTCAAAGACTTTGAATTTGTTCATTGTCGTGGCCGGGATGCTGCACCACACCGGCGCCGTGTATGTGATGGCCGGCCTGATCACCATCGTGTACAACAGCCTTTTATTCGTCCTGTTTAGTCCGCTACCCCGCGCCAGGAGCGGGTACAGACTCCTGGACATGGAGTAGACCTTGCGTACCGTCTCGTTGATGTGTGTATTGAAAGTCTGGCTATTCCACCACTCAACCAGGACGGACACACACATGGACAACATCACAACATCCATTCCCTGCGACATTACCATCTGCCGCAGCTGAGACTCGAACTCAGGAAAGGAGAGGGACTAGACCGTGTTGCCTCTCACACAATCGTACTCTAGCCCACTGCTACCGTCTCGGCAACACGTGAAAAATGCCACTACACATCCATACCCTAGCTAGGATTCGAACCCGGGCCCCGTGGTCGCAAGCCTAACAAATTACCAAATTAATATACCTTTATTTTGTTTAGCTTGTTTAGCTAGTATTTAAAAACAGATTTGCATGAGCAAACTTGGTGTATAGAATTTTTTTTAGGGGGGGGGCAAGCCTAACACCTTAAGCACTGCGCCGCCAAGCCACTGGATGTGGAAGTAAAATGTGTGTAACTAATAGAATTTACAAAAAAAACTGCGAAGAGTATAATGGTAACTCTAGTTTCACAGTTTCTAGATCCATAAAAAAACGACTCTGAGGCTCAGTGCCTACGTATTAGGCTTGATCACCAACCCTAAGACACCTACTACCATCTAACTTTAAGTTCTTAATCTTTCTAATGTGGAGCAAATCTTCGAAATAGTAGTTTTGATTTGCCACTAGTGGAAGCTTGATTCCTGTTATTAACCTGTCCTTAGTTTCTCTGGCACCAGTTCGCCTAGCTCCTTAATAAGAATGTCATCGAGTCTTTGATGTCTGGCTGGCTTTGAAACGGGTGCTAGGTACTAATTTATAATCATTTAAAATAAAGATCTTTTGAATGGAATTGTCAGACTTGAGGCTAAAGGGTCAAAGGTTCGAATTCTGGCCAGAGTATGGGTATTTTTAATGTGTTAATGAGTCGGTAGACTGCGATTGGGTGAGACAACATGGTTAACCGCTGTTATCTCTCCTAAATTCGAGTCTCAGGTGCAGTAGATGGCAATGCTGCCTGGAATGGTTGTTGTGTTGTTGACTGATGTGCATGTATCTCGGTCGAATTAGTGGAATAACTAAACTGCGCCAGGTGATGATGTGAAATTGGAACTCCAGAAGTTTTCCTTTCAAGTGCATATTTGGTAGCTTCATCTAAACACCTTTGAGTCAGACCAGTAGCCCCAGCTGGCACTGGAGGTCTTGCTTTATCAAATGTTGCCATCGCAATTTCAAAACCGGCTCCTTCTCCTGGGAGAACATTTTCCTTAGGTACAATGCGTCAACTGACGTTAGTTACCTGAGCTAGACCACGCACAGAAGTTCTAGAGGTACTTTTCTTTTTTCCGAAATCCTTTACTATGTACCAAAACTTAACAGACGATAAAAATCTGTTAGATAATGACGTCTTTCTCTTTTGATATAAGAATTCCTATATTTAAAAATGTTGTGCTTGTAACTAGTATTACAAACAGAAGATCAGCACTTATGTCTACGAATTGACACAGACGTTCTTGAAAAAAAAAAAAAAAATGCAAAGTATCACAAACGACAATATTTTAAAATTAATTTAATTCGCTTTAAATTAAAACAAATAGTTTTATTTTAGTTGTTTTAGGTAGACTTGATCCTGTTGATTACAGAAATAACATTACCGTAATTTTCCAAAAATGGTGACATAAGGTTTTACTTTGATTACATTTAATTAAACAAAACACTTTTGGGTATTAACTTTTAAATGGTGAAGGGCCATTCAAATCTGATACATATTCAGATTCCATATAAAATTCTGCGTTGATTGACATGTTTGTGGCACAGAGGTAAATGACTAATGTGCTAAATCGAAATAAATATATATATATAAATAAATTCGATACACGGGAATAGCTCTCACATTTTTAGCCAAATCTGTGTGCCATCCATTTGGGGGCGGATGATACATTTGTTTCGCGACTCAACGTGGAAGACTAAAATTTTATGGGATTTGGAATATTCAAATTATAGTTCTTATGAAAATCACCAGACTATGGAATAGGATTGTCCACAAGGATTAACTAAAAAATATTTCTAATAAAAATAGTTTGGGGAAAGTCATGTTGAGAAAATATTTTGCAAAGTCTTCGTCACTTCAAGCGTTATCGAGAAAAACATCACTAAATAGAATTTCACGTTGAATTAGAAAATATCTCCAGCATAAGAGAAAATACTGTCGAGATATCAGAGACCAATTGTTACCTACTACTATGCTTAAAAATTAGTTCAATCTATTGAACGATAACATTAATTTTAATTCCATTACAGCCCAGTGTATAAATAGATTGATGCAAAAATTTAATTTATACTTATTTAAATAATAAGCGTAACTATGATTTCGCTACCGCGTTAGATATTAATTACAGAAGCATTAATAAAAAACAATTGCTTCTCTAACTCCGATTATTATTTCACCCAATTGGATATTTTTTTTGGAAACAATTTTTATGCTTCTTAAACAGTCACTATTTTACAATTATTTATTAAACAGATAAGAATCTTAATCGAGATAAAATTCAGGAGCTGTATACACGTGGCGTGGCGACGATATTTTGGCAGTTTTACTTTCACTTACTTAGTACTCGTTATTTGCAGGCATTGGCGACATACTTTTAACACTGAGTTCGATATTAAATTGGCAATTCAGCGTGTGAGTGCACTTATTATGAAAGAATAATTAATGAACGTTTAACTTACTAAATTTTCCAAAGAATTTCCAATTTATAATATGTAGTGGACTTCACTGGGGTAAAAATAAAACAACTTTTGGGTAAATGTGAAATGTAATTTCACTTTGTGGCTACGAAATTAAGTGTAACCATTTGAGATATCTTCTAGGTGCTTACTAATTCTTACGCTGGGTCCATAACAAGCGGACAAAATGAGTTTGAAAATTTCAATAATGACTATTAACATTTTTGACGGAAGTGTCTTATTTTCCAATATATTTAACATTTAAACTAAATAATTCGTTTCATAAACGTTCGGACGCCATCTTTGAAGTTCTATATCTTCGAAACTCTTAATCTGACAGAAATTTAAAAAAAAGCAAATTCATTCCCAATTAATAAGCTTTCTTTTGTCCTTTTTTTCGCTAAAACTAATATTGAATGAGATATTTGTAAAGAAAACAAAAAAATTTTTTTTTCTAAACCAAGTGTTTTAAACGAGTAAAATAATTTTGGCACTTAAGTAGAGCTACTAATGAAAAATGGTATTTGAGAATTATTTCTTTTAATCACTTACTAATTACAGTAACATAATGGTGAAATATTTATTTAGAAAATGTGAACCCGTGCATTGCTTCGGTCAAAACTTCTTTGTTTTTTCTTGTAACGGAATTTCTGTCGAAATGCCATTACAACTCCCTTTAACATTGTGTTTTATAAATATTTAGTATTTTTTCGCTGTTTTGCGATCAGTTTAAACATTTTGTGAAGTTTTGCGTTATAAAGTGATATGCTACAGTGTGAGCGACCTTTAACTTAATATCTGGTAGGTAATTATACTTAAAACAATCAGCGCCGCGATGAGGAATTTTGATAGTTTGACGGTAGAATCGGGGCGAGAATTGGGCATCTTTGACCCGACCTTTGGAGACAGCGGTTGTGTTTGAAGATCCTGGCTGGCTTCAGAGCAATGGTGAGATGACTTATTCACTTTTACCTTTGTAATCCTGTTATTTTATGTAGAAGTATTAATTAAATGTATATTTTAAGCTTGGGAATGGACATATTTTCCGAATAATATTCATAAACCGGGTGGTTTGTTTTAAAAGGTTAAACACATGCTTACCTATTTGTTTCGATAATTATTTAATAACTAATTATTATTATCGGCCTATTTGTCAAATTTATCTTTATCTCTCGAATTGTGTAACGAAAAGGTTAGACAATTACAGATTGATCCGTGGTGGTCACCTGTATTCTCTTTTGTGGTTCCTAGTTATTTTTTCTGTTGTTTGATGTATTTTTCTAGGTGAACTACATATTGGTGTGGATGCACTAGAGAATACATCTGTGTACAAGCACAAAAGTTGGTTCAGGAACTGATGGTGGAATTTTCTGGAATTTTATGGTACTTAGGCTGAAACCAGACTCAAAGCGGAATCTGTCCAGAAGGTCTACTGCTGGGACACATCTGGAAGACGTAAGGTGAGTGTTTTCCTTTCATTATCTTTTGCCTAAATTTGTAGAGATTTAAAGCACTCACCGAACGTTTGTCCAGAGATTCACAGAATTTGAAGGTTTCTGAACTAACGAACCATTTCCGTTTCTTCTTGTCCCTTGTGTAGCTTCATTAACGTATTAATTAATTATTATTTTTGTCTTACCTGAATTAACCATTAATGAAAGTGTCGGTTTATTTCATTCCTGTTAAATGCTGGTAAATAAAAATATATCTATATATCTATACCTAGTAAATTGTTGTTACTATCTGTCCGCACAAGTTTAAAATATGATTATCGAGCGATTTAAATGTCACAGAATTGCTATAATTTTGTCTAACTTCTTAGAGTCAATTTGAGAAACATTAAAAATTTTTAGCGAAGCCACCAGTGAAATGATCGTCTTTTATCTTTTCGGCTAATTTTTTCATATCTGAAAATTAAAAAAATTGTTTATTTTTGCTATCTTCTTATTTTAAAGTAACGTAAAAAAAAATCTTATCTTTTTGGCAGTATTTTTAGAGCAGATTACCTTTTTTATACCTTATATTATCTTGAGTAAATTTTCTTGGCCTTTAGCTTAAAATTATTCTAATTACATAATAAGTAATATTTGGTACATATTCACTTTGTCTAATTTCTTGATTGATATTTTCCTTACCGATTTTCATGTAAATTTCATGTTCAAATTTTCTTTAACACGGAAATATATCTTTTTTTGTAGTTAAAATTTATCAAAATATGATTTATTTTAATTTAAAATTATCTAGTGATTTTGCACAGTAACTATTATCGTAATTTTGGTCACTAACTTTCCTTTTATGTAATATCTTGCTATCTTGATTTTTTTATCTCGTAACTTACAATTTCTACCTAGGTTAGTGTGGTAAGAATTTTGTAACTAATTGATTAGTTTATCGTGTATTTGAGTATATGGTACTTATTATCGTATTTGCAATCGCAGTTTCATTTTTTCTATCTTGCCCGACTGGTTTTAACTATATATATATTTTCCCGTTTTATATAAAATCCCTGGACCAAGTGAAGAGGAGTGAATCAGTACAAATCAACATCCATCACCGGTCTTATGTAAGGAATTTGCTGGTTTGGACAGCATCTCCGTTGAGAGTGGACAGAGCTTATACTCCAAGTTATAAGGAGGTTCAATTTTGGGGATCCCGGGTCAATCATAAGTCACCTACCGAACTTTCGGCAGCTTCCAGCCCCATAGACCTACTACAGTTACCAAGTTACGTAAGAATTTGTACTGTCATTGCACACCTTTTGGTCAGAAGAACTCATGTAAAAACCAGTCAAAATTTGTTTTCTCTTCTATTCATTTAACTTGTAAATTTTCTTCACTTCACATTTCAATTTTTTTTTCTTAATTTAAATTGTCAACACTTTTTTATGTACTTTATCTAGTCATTAAGTTTTATACATCTTTTGTACAGAAATTGTACAGTTATTTTGTAATATATTGTTCTAATTTTATCTACTTTGTGTTATTATTCTTATTCACTATTTTTTTGCTAGCAGGAGCTAAGTGCTATAACCAGCAAAGTGTCGTTATATTATACTACAGAAACACATAAAAAACTATTTGAAAGCTAAACTAATAGCTTTTAATTTTGATTTGTAAAATTTTTGACGTAGTTTCTGAGTTTCTGAGTTATTTAAACCTTTAAACTAAATACTTCGTTTCATAAACGTTCGGACGCCAACTTTAAACTTTTATATTTCTAAAACTATTAATCATACGGAAATTTTCTAAAATACGAATTCATAGTTTATAAGCTTTCTTTTAGGCCTAAAGCATTTTTTCGCTAGATGTGGTAATGATATAAACCGTTTTGAAATATGTTTTCCCGAGCTAAAATCAAGTCGTTATAACTTAAAAACTAAAAATATATATAAAAAATTGTGCAGAACCTTCTTTCTCAAAATTTAACATCCTTTCAGTTCCAATAATACTTCCATACTTTTTTTTTGTGTTACTAAAAATTTATTATTATTATGTGTCTAAACAATTAATTATTGATAAGCGTACGAGATAAACTGGTAAGCTTTACAATTTTTAGTATAATACAGATATTGTTTCAGATGATTTCATCCTTGTTCGCCGGGTTCCAAGATTGAAACCCTCGACACCACTAATCTTACATATATAGAATTTTTCGTTCTAAAGGTTTGATGAATATTTTGCGCATTCTTCGCATTATAGAGTTATCTGAAAAAACTGTTTTTTGTATTTGAACCTCTTTTTTGTAGCTGAGGCAGGTGCCTCACTCATGCAAACATTTTTTATTATAGTATAGAGACATTTATTGGATGTGAAATTCAGCTTGTTGGGTTTTTAATAAGTACTCAAAATCTCTCGACACTGCACTGGTATAAAAAAAATAGGTCGAAATTAACTTTTCTTGAGAAAAATATCTTCTCGCAGCTTATATTATGTGTTTAGAACATTACTTCTGCAAGTTTTTCTGTCTTATTTACGTATATATACTTTCTACCGTATTTAACATTTTTTGTGTTCCGCATGAACATGCATGCAATGCACACTTGTACGTATTTAGTATTAGCCTAAAGTAAATGTAAGCATTTCAACGGTTCATTAGGCGAAATCATTTTTTTGATGAGATCTGACATTTGGACGACGAATTGTAGGCGTTTCGCAATAGCTGCGAGAACTGAAATAGGAATTCTTGAAAGCAATTTTGCCCCCTACAACAGCGAGACCGGTTTCAGTTTGCCAGCCTGAGCGATAAACTTTCTCCAAACTGCTTCGACTTCCGGGATTGGGACACACTATTATTCTGGTATCTCGACTTGTTTGATCGTCGGCTACGTCAAACTTTCAATTTTAGCACTTTGTGGTCGGCCAAATAAATGCAGTCACGAAGTTCGTAAAATTGCAAAAAATATAGTGATCTAATGTTTAGCAATGTAATGTGGGATATTTATCAACTACCTAATATTCTCCTAATATTATACTTAATTAGTAATATTAAATTTTCCTTAAATTTTGCTTTTTATACACGGTGTCCAAAAAATGTAAGTGCATTCCGTGGAAATTCCGATGACGACAACAATTTTTATTTCAAGTTAATAATAATAATAATTTCCTTAATTTTTAAGAGAGAGCAAGGGGAGCAGGAAGCGATGCTACAAATGAAAAGAGATTTTCCTAATAAGCAAATTTTAGCTAATAATTTTCTTCGACAATAATGTAAAATTCATTTCCTAACAAGAAAATGTTAAAAGTCAAAATTAAACGTTGTTAATTAACATTTCATGTTATTTTTTGGTCGTTTCTGAAGAACCAAAAGTAAAGAAGTTATGACCGAAACAATGTGTTTTCACAATTTCTTCATAATAATGCCGCCATTTTGTTGTTGTATTTAGCAAGTAATAACAAATTCTCAAATGCTATTTTTCGTTAATTTACAGCATTACCTAGGAGCTCAAGTTGTTCTTGTTCGTTTAAAGCACTTGCTTTATAAAGAATTCCATCCGCCATATTAGTATTGAATTGAATATTTTCGTTTTGACTTCAGATTCGTGATCAGCAAGTCCAAAAATAAATATAAACATAAATAATGATAATTTTGTCCATAAGACAATAAAATTATTGCAGTTACTTTGGATTCATCATTCATTTACAATTATTTCCTGAATTTTTCAATAAACTGTTAAACAAAAAAGATCCTTAAATTCTAACTAGTAAACATTTTAGTATTGGGTCTTAGCAATACAATGCAAAAAATGATATGAAAATTTATTCACTGGTAATCTCATTCGGTATTTTTTCCATTCCACTAGATTTTCACTTTTTCGTAGATGCAATAGTTTTCATGTAAAATGCGATTAAAATGTGATATCTCTTATCATTAGGTTTACGACGCGTGGTGCACGTTTACCCGGAAATCCACGCAGGTATACACAAGTTTTATAACTCCTATGAAGATTATCGAACAGAAAAGAAAAAATTCACTTTAATACTTTTTCAATAAATGGAAAAAATTTAAATTAAAAACCGACCATATGCTTTATATTCCATATTTACATATAAAAGGATACAAATAGATTTTTAGACTATTGACGCAAAATGAAGTTGTTTTTAAGTTATAATTTTTTTATTTCTTGTTTTTTAAATAATACTTCCACATCCAGTGGAAGTATACTTAGTACACGTATGTACTTTAATGGGATCTGGAACTAGATTATATTTTCATCTTATTCCGTCGAAGGGTTGGGGGGGTAAACTGGGGTAAATAGGTAAATCAAGCATGTAAGAGTCCATAAAATTGGTATTTAGTGTATACAAGAGAAGCTAAGGTTTCAAAAAATTTTTTGGCATTAGCCACCCCCATTCCACCCCTACCTCATTATTGTGATTTAGTGTGTGTACAACGACCAAAAGCCTCAAAATAATTTTTTACTTCATCCACCCCCACTACCACCCCACTACCGTGTGGGATATCGTTTTATGGGTTTTTGGGGTAGACGATTTCAAATATTATATTATTAAAGTTCTATAAACAATTATTTCCGCGTACAAAATTTTTTCGTTATGAGAGACTTGGGTAGAAAATCGGAATATGGAAGTAGTGATTCCTTGGGCAGCGGTTTTTATTTAAAATATTGCTACCAATAAGAATATATCGAGGTTTAGATTATGGTTTAATTATTTCTCTATTACGACTTTTAGTAATTTTATAGTTTTTTAAACATAAAAATTTCGACTTTAAATGGCAGCAAAAAATTCGGCACATAGCTGTTACGAGGAATAACTCATTGATGTAAAAAAATTCCAAATCACTGTTTTTTGGCGTTTTCTCGTACTCGGAAAATTATTCAACAAAAAATCATAAAGGCATTTTGTAGAGCACAAAATTTCCTACAAGACTTCCTCAGTCATTACTATAAAATCTATAGATTTGATGCACTGCATCATCAAAACTGCTTATGAAAATGGCCGAAATACGGCTAAAGATATCGAAGTATGAATTCTTTTACAATTTTTAACTTACTAATCTACACAGTAATAAGGTTTTTTGGTGAAACGAATTGCTACTTTCGCTTTCATCACTTCAGTTTACAAAAAAAAAAAAAAAAAAAACTGAGAGCTCAAGAACTTCAATGTCACATTTAAGATGTTGCTTTTGAGTGTTTTTTCAGATGAAATTTTTCTCTTGATTTTCCTCGGCTTTGATTTTAAAAGTTAATTTGGGTTTTAAAGAAACCATTAATAAAAACCCTCGTAAAAACCATAGTTTACGCTATTGAAAAATGCTTGCACAACTACCGCTTTTCCATTTCAGCCCGTATGGATCAACCTCATATATTCTTTTATTAGTTTTCAACGTTTGGGAGCTGTTGCTATGACATAGGCTCACCTCAAAAAAGAAATTCAAGTTTTTATCACTTTTAGAAAGATTCATATGTGAAAGGCTGTGTTTTCTTTAAAACTGCCATAGTAGATTTTAATTTCAATAATTTCTTCCATTTTTTAAGATTTTTTCACGTGCACGTGAACTGGTTCTATTATCAAATTATGACATTTGAGTTTAAATTAAAGCCAGAATTTAGATTATTATTAATTGAAATCGGGCCACAAAATGACCCTGCATCAACTATTTTAAACGAGATTTTATATAAAAAAAAAATTCTTCTTATGGCGTTAAATAAAAAGGACCTTCTTTGTGCAAAGATCAGGGAACCGGTACCAGAATTCAAAAAACCAAAATGGAACAAAAAAAATTGGAATATAAAGGAGAGCGCCCTCTGTTCCCTACGTCCCTGGATGAATTTCAATTTGGTCAATACCATGAAATAGTAGCCCTTATTGATACTTAATAAAAAGTTTCTGAAAACTACTTTATGGCTCCATCTTCGAAAGGCCCTAGCTCCCCTAGGAACCATTTGCAAACATATGTTTATAGGAACTTTTCTCCATATTTCTGCATGTAGAATCTGCAACTGAGGTTTGTTACCGATATTTCCGGGCACCCTGTATATACATGTTATTATAATGAGTCATCATATCACTGGCATTTATTTATACACGTGCCTTTCGCCTTTTCATTTAAATCATTTTGAATTATCTTTTTACGTGATTAATTTCTATTAATATTTATGTTGCACTCTGTCGATTCCTTCAATTGCCACGGATATCTGACTAGCTCCGGGTATGAGTGCCTGGGGAGGGCGAGATGTTGTTTAATGTTAAATAAATTAGTTTTCATTGACTGATTGATACCTACAAACCGGATATTGGTAGGTCGATACCTCTGTCAAATAAATAATTTTTTATATTACTACTGTAACATCAATAATTTTCATGAATCATCCCCAATAGTATGAGAAGATTTAAATACCTCAATCTGATCGACGGGTACTCTTGCTAGTAAACCATATTATCTAGTACGTAATTCTCGATGCGCAAGTTCAACTTGACCGGTAAGTACGTACTGTAGAAAATATACAAATTTTAATTAGTTTCAATTTGTTTATAATCTCCTCCGACTTATAGGCTAGTGCCAAAGCGGATTTTGAATGCTAAAAAAAAAGAAAATTATTTACAGGCAAGGACCAGTCGGGGAATTTAGTTAGGGTTATAAAGAAGAGGAAAAACAAAAATTAAACATGAGATAACGTGAAATCGTGAAATGGAGGTGGTGTTAGGGTTTTTTGCGATTTTCGGCGAAACGTGACCTCCTAGCGGAAAATGTCCTCCACAAAGGATTTACATGAAATTTTGTGAAAGTATACTTTTTTGCATTGAATAAGCATGATTTTTTTGGAATCTGGGAAAGAAGTAGTTTCCGAGATATTTACATTTTTCGAAAAAAAAAAACAAATCTTTCACGGAAAACTTTATTAGTGTTTTTTCGATTTCAATATTCTATCTGGGCTCATTTTAACTGTTGAAATGTCTACTTTCAAATGGTCTATTATTAACAAATAGATTTCAAAGTACATAAAAAGAAGAAAGTATTATATTTTTCTTGAGTATATTTTTAGTTATTTTTAGATGGATTTTTTCTTGGCTTTAGATTTACCAAGCCAACACGTGAAAACATTTTTTATTAGTTTATTATAATTAAATTAAAAAATCGGCAGCTACTAGAAGCGACCCGATGGATCTTTAAGGCCGAAAAGAGCACTAAATTGTGTGCCATAACGGTGTCTATAAACGTAATCCGACCTCAACTTGCTTTGTTTTTTCATTTTTTTTTTCATGGAATCCAAATCGAAAGGGTGCATGTGTGATATATCGTTGAAATCGGAATTTTTAGTGCTTTTCAATTGTTCAATTACAATTGTAAGTAATCATAATATAAACAACTTGTTGTGCCAAAACGGTACTAAACGTAATCCGATCTCAACCAAAACCTCTTCAGATCTTCTGGAGCAAAGTTTCATCCAAATTCGTTTAGTAGTTTCGCGCCGCTATCGTGTTAACACACATACACACACAGACATTTTTCAAAAACCGCTTTTTTGGGTCCCTGGGGCCTCAAAACCTAAAGATTTGGACCAATTTTGTGGGGAGGTTAATAGATAAAATAGATATTTGTAGGGTGACAATATTCTTACATAAACAACAAAAATACAAAGGCTTGTAAATAAAATGATTCACTAAGACCAGTAAAGGTTATAAAAGGAATATTAGGTGTTCTATTGATAAAAGGCCAGTATATTACATTGGCGGCGAGGAAAAGTGATTTATAAAAAAGCAAAATGTGTTTGTGCGAGTTAAACTTAGAACAATTTCAAGCTCAGTAACATTACTACTGGAGGTGAATGAAGAATTGCTAAACCATCTTCTAAGTAATGTCAACATGTACAACAAACGAAATTTTTGAGGTAGTTTTGTTGGGCCTAAATTTATAAATATTACTGGCAATTTATGAATTATAATACTTTTCCATTTGTATAATTAGTTAGTTATCAGAACATTTCTAGCTTAAATTTAGATTTAATATATTTTCCTGCTTGTTTTTCTTGACAAACGTAAGGTTGAAGAAACTTTGAAAGGAATAAGGGAAACATGTATCAGATGTCAACTATATCAAATATAATAATTTTCAAAATTTAAAAAAAAAATAGAGATGTACGATATCAGTATTCTTATGCAAATAGCAAAAAGACAACCACGGAGGCCTGTAATGTATAATGATATGTATTTAGCACGAGTGAGACTAAAACCAAGTAAAGGTTCTAATGTGAATATCAGGTCTTTTATTCATAAAAGGGCAGTATCTTAAAATATTGAAGATAGAAATATAGAAGTTAGAAATTGATTTCCGATCACCTCACCGGGTAGAAAATTAAAAATGGCGAACCACGAAACCAAGACATTTCAAATCAATGATTATTGGTTAGTGAGAGAAACACAGAACATTAAATTAAAAGAAAAACATTTGTTTCCAAACAGCACATGACATTTTGTAATAGAATAAATCACGGCCCAAATAAAACAGTTTTGTTATTCTATCAAATAAAATAAAATCAATTTATTTATATATATATTTTTACTGACCGTCATTACCAATAATAAAAGAACCACTACCGTCAGTAAACAACGTTGTGTTGAGTAACTGCCACATAATGACGCACAAAACCGCGTAACCAATTTTACGTGAGTTTATTATCTGCCTCATATTCGTAAAAATAATAAATGTTGTATTCAAATACCTATTTATGTATTACACAGGTACATCTTGAGTTTTTTTGACAGGTCTCATATTATCGACTTTATAGGTGATGGCATCGGATTATTATGAGATTTGCTAAGTGAATGTTTGCTTTGTTCTCGAATTTCACTCTTTTATTAAGGGCAATTCTTGAAGATCTATTAGCTGATTGAGGAAATAGCAATAGTAAGGCTGCGTGGGCGAGACACTAGCATATTTGGCTCAAGACATACCCTTCCAAAACAATCTCCCTATCGGTGTCCCCTCTATCCTCTACCCCCCTTGACCTCTCGCTCAATTTATATGCCAAACAAAACTTCGTGCAGAAACTTTTTATCCGTTTAGCAGCCGAAGTAGGTTTTTTTTAAATTTTCCCTGCATATACTCTTATATGAAAAATCACAATTATTTAAAACACTGAGCGAATTTATCCGAAATCAGAGAATAAAAAACTCAAACACGGTTGAACTATCTAGAAGACCGTTTTTATAACTAACAAATAACATTATCTGAAAGTCACTGTGCCGCAACATCTGGCCGTTACGTTACTCTGCGTGGTTCAGTCGCGTTTCTGTACCCTAGTGTCATAAATAAACGATTGTAAAATGAAACATGGCTTACAATGACACGTTAAAAAGGAAATAAACTGTAGTTTGCTGGGCTACTGAGTGTGTATCGGAGATAAAGGGAATGGGCTTGTTACCGATAATTACTTTTTCGTTATTTTTTTATGGCATTCAATAGAATTCGATCATCTAGATAAGCTGTTAAAATTTCAGCTTCATAAGTATATCCAATCATTAGATATTCAATGTTAAAGATTGAGTTCCAGTACAAAGCGCTTCGCCGACTTGTGACGTCATTCTGCATAAACACTACTCATTTTAAACCAGCAAGAAGATAAAACAGATATAATTTAACAATCAAACGCCGTCTCCATAGGGAAACACAATAACACCCGCCACACGCTTGGGGCATGTGCATCATATAACTAACATAACCTCAATTGTTATGTTTTTTAGGTTTATTCTCATTAATGTTTGTATACTCATTTTTAGCTTGGAGCCAAACTGGCTCCAAGCAAATATTTAAAAATTCACGCAAATAATTTTTCAACATTGTTGATTTATACAAATAGACTGCTAATTATAGGTTAGATTCCCAACCTGCAAAAAGTGTCTTATTTTATCGTGACAAACTATTTAAAACTTCATAAACATTACATTGAACTAGATTTTGAAAGTACAGGAACTAGGCAGAAATCTTAATAATAGCTACGTAATACTTGTAAATCTTAAAAAATACATATTTTTGAGGTTAGCTTTTTTTTTGGAAAGTGTTTTGGCCTCCGAAAACAAGTTCGATTAGCCACAGAAATCGAGGTTAGCTGTGAAGTTACATTAAATCTCGTCTGTCGCCTGATCAGCATCTGCAAAGTGACGTCACGCGAAGCTCCACCTCGTTTTCGCACGATTCAACTTTGGTAATTTATTTAAGGGCTTAAATGTCCTAATAAAAACCTACAAATTTGGAAATTGCTTTAAAAAATGCTACTTTCGATTTCTAAAATAAAAAAGAATGCTGCACGGGCCTATTGTACCTATTATTATTATTTTTTTTTGTATTTGGCCATTAGCCATGCAGCCAACCACTAACCCAAAAGTCATTATTGTTTTTTTCTGAGGGGGAAAACTAAATATTAATGATAAGCTAAGGAGGAAACACAGGAGCATATGCTTTTCGTTCTGGGATCTGTCAGGACATTTACTTCTTAGACCAAACAAATTCAGAGAATCACTATAGGATAGACCATTAAAGAATGCAACAAAAGAAAAATAACAGAAGATACGAAGATAACCTACTCAAATATTCACTTACATAATTTGTTTTTTATTACGGAAAAATAGCGTAATACGTAGATAAAAATAGCCACCATTCTGGGAGTTGACTCTGCAAGATGGTGTATAGCTGCTTATCTTTTTCTACTCCCTTATGTAAACTTGTTGTTTTCTGTACAGTCTGTAGAATGGATAAGTAGGCAATTCCAGTTAATTGAACGGATATATTTCGTATACTATCTAGGATGGATATGAAACCGACCAATCACAGTTCGTGTATAAGTACATAGGCAACTATTCGTTTTAAAAAAAACCGCTGCCCAAGGAATCACTACTTCCACATCCAGATTCTCTATCCAAGTCACTCACAACAGAAAAACTTTGTATGTGAAAATAATTGTTTATGGAACTTTAATAATATAATATTTGAAATCCTCTACCCCAAAAACCCATAAAATGATACCCCACATCGATAGTGGGGTGGGGGTGGTGATAGGGGGGTGGTAGTGGGAGGTGGATGAAGTAAAAAAATATTTTGAGGTTTCTGGTTCCTGTACATACACTAAATCACAATTTTTTTTCATCCCCTTTAATAAGGAGGTGGGGGTGGTAATGGGGGTGGCTAATGCCAAAAATTTTTTTGAGACCTTAGCTTCTCTTGTATATACTAAATACCAATTTCATGGACTCTTACCTGCTTGATTTACCCATTTACCCCAAATTTACCCCAATTTACCCCCCAACCCTTCGACGGAACAAGATGAAAATATAATCTAATTCTAGATCTCGTTAAAGTACATATGTGTACCAAATTTCAAGTCAATATCTTAAACGGTTCCAGAGTAAACGTGCGCACAAAAAAAGTTACAGACAGATCGACAGACAGACAGAAAATTTTTTTCGCTCAAACTTAAAATCTCGACGTTTCATGACATTTTAAGCCTATTTGGACAATAAAAATTTTTAAAAATTTAAAACTAACATAACATTCAATAGTTTCTTACTAACACTCTGTTAAAACCCTGAAAAAATCGTCCGTCTAGCATAAAAGTTCTTAGAACTTTAATCAATTTTAAGTCCTACATTTGTGTAAATAAAACGGCTGTTGAAATTGATTGGCAACGTTGCATATTTCGAAGATGGGGCGAATATTTAAATACTTAAAACCGATAAATATCGAGATATTCGAGTAAATGGAGAAAATTTCATGTTTTCCTAGAAAATATGCATGTAAATCTTAAACAAATAATTTTGTCAGAATTGTCAGAAACCTTTGTTTTGAAGGGGCGAGATTAACAAAACTGCTAGGTAATACATTATATTAGGTGGACATCGTATATGAGATCGATTTCAGTTAATTACCGATTAATTGCGGTGACAAAATGGCGAAATTTTACCGAAAAAAAAGTCCCAATTTCCGCCCCCTCTAATTCCCTATTTTTTGTCAGAATCCAGAAAATAAAAGAAGGAGTTTTAGCAAATTTAATTTTATTTAAATTAGCTGGAGTAGTTTTCTGGCGTAGGAGTCAAGATTAAGAAGTTGCCAACTTTTGAAGCACAAAATTTGCGATTTTTTACCCTACATTGTCGACATTTCAGGAAATATCTCCGTAACGAAAAGAAAAATCAAAATTCTCATAGTAGCAAAAGATTCGCAGTGAAAAATTCTCGTTTGACCTAATTTTTTATTTCGAGCCAACTCTTGCCGTTTCGGAGATTTCTGCGAGAAGTACTAAAACACAGCTCGCATTTCGGAACCGAAAAATTACAAAAACATGCGATCTCGACAAGTTCAAATTTTCGAAAAACACCAGCGGGATGGCCGTACGATGTCGCGACGTAAAGAGGAAGAGTTCCAGTTAAAACTAATCGTAAATTGCACATCGAAATTGGAAAATTAGACTCAAAATGAACGAATCGAAAGTGGCATTTTTGACATTCAGTGATTTCGAAGGCAGTTGATGGGATGATTTTGATACGTCATTCGCGATCCGCATACAGTATTTGGTAACTTATTGAAAGTCGGCGTCGAGACGTGGTAAAAGTAGTATAAAAAACCGCTGCCCAAGGAATCACTACTTCCACATCCAGATTCTCTAACCAAGTCACTCACAACGAAAAAACTTTGCATGTGAAAATAGTTGTTTATGGAACTTTAATAATATCATATTTGAAATCCTCTACCCCAAAAACCCATAAAACGATACCCCACAACGGTAGTGGAGTGGGGGGTGGATGAAGTAAAAAAATATTTTGAGGTTTCTGGTTCCTGTACATACACTAAATCACAATTTTTTTTCCTCCCCTTTAATAAGGGGGTGGGGGGTGGTAATGGGGGTGGCTAATGCCAAACATTTTTTTGAGACCTCAGCTTCTCTTGTATATACTAAATACCAATTTTATGGACTCTTATCTGCTTGATTGACCTATTCACCCCAAATTTACCCCAATTTACCCCCCAACCCTTCGACGGAACAAGATGAAAATATAATCTAGTTCTAGATCTCGTTAAAGTACATATGTGTACCAAATTTCAAGTCAATATCTTAAACGGTTCCAGAGTAAACGTGCGCACAAAAAAAGTTACAGACAGATCGACAGACAGACAGAAAATTTTTTTCGCTCAAACTTAAAATCTCGACGTTTCATGACATTTTAAGCCTATTTGGACAATAAAAATTTTTAAAAATTTTTTTGTCGTTACTATATTTCCACTGGACGTGGAAGTAAAAATAGATAGTCGATAGTAATAACTAGTAATAACTCTTGAAAATATCAAAAATTACTCGACGAAATATAGCGGATTATGATGATAGTTATGACAATCGTATTTAATACAGTGTTGTCAAATCCTTTTACTCTATCTTTCTCGCGCTTTAATTTACTAAATCCACCGCTAGATTCGCTCTTATCAGTATATAAGTACCTTAAGATTTACAAATATTACGTATTATTATTAAAATTTCTGCCTGGTTCCTGTACTTTCAACCAAAACCCAGTGCAACGTAATGTTTATGAAGTTTTAAATAGTTTGTCACAATAAAATAAGACACATTTTGCAAGTTAGGAATCTAACCTATAAGTAGTCTGTTCTTATTAATCGACAATATTGAAAAATTATTTGCGTGAATTTTTAAACATTTGCTTGGAGCCAGTATGGCTCAAAGATAAAAATGCGTATACAAACATTAAAAATGAGAATAAACTTAAAAAACTTAAAATTTCAGGTTACGTTAGTTATATGATGCACACGCCCTTAGTAATGTTTCATAAATTTTTCAAAAGTTTGCATTTCTTTCTTAAGCTGGTCGTAGAAAAAATATACTGTGCAACTCGAGTGGATTATCCATATCGCACTCTTTTATCGTAGTCGACGAGTGCAGACCTCCAGTGTGCAGTTGAAGACAGTGCGAAGCGAACTAGCGAAGTGGCAGCCCCACAGAGAGTGCAAGAGGAGTAATATCAGTCGTCTTTATTAAGACGCTGATATAAAAGATAAATAAAGTCCCCCGCCTGGGGACACTGTGTTTTTACCCTACCCATTCCTTCCCTATTTTTTCTTACAAGCGAGAAAATGAGAAGAGAGGACGATATGCCAAACCCTGACATGGAGATGGATGACTACTCTAGAGCGTCAACACCAATGTCGACGGTATCACAATATGACAAGACCGAGGATATGGTTAGAAACTTCTACATGAATGAAAACAAATGACTACGGGCCCAAATTGAGAAACTCAAGGCCGAACTAGCGGACATCACCCACTAGATGAGAGTCCAGCAAGAACAAGCTAACCAACAATACAAAGAATTGTTGGATGCTCTCCGAAATACCAGGACCCCCTCAGAGGCCCCCGTGAAGGAAGCCCCGAAAAGAAAAAACGTCCCGGACAGCGACGACGAGGTTCCCCCCACAACAACCAAAAAGAGGACACCAAAGGCCGGCGAGGACAAACCATCCACCAGCCAGGTCGACAGTGCGACGGCCATGGACGCCGAGGCCCCCGAAAACCCTCGAATGCCCCCTGTCGTACTAAGAAACAAAGAATCCTGGACAGAAGTGACCCACAAACTCCACAACGCCAGGATAGGCTTCAACAAAGCCAGGGAGTCAGGGAGGGCATCGCCATAGAGCCAGCTTCCAAGGAGGACCATACAAAGATGACCACGTTGTTCCAGCAGGAGCAACGTGAATACCACACTTTCGCCCTGCCCGAAGAAAGGATGCTGCGAGTGGTAATCCGGGGCATCCCCACCGGCGTAAGCACTGAAGAAGTAAAAACAGACCTAGAACGACTGGGATTCTCACCCGTATCCGTCCAGAGGATGTCATCCCGAAGGACAAAACAAGAAATCCCCCTCATGCTGGTCCTGGTCCCCCCGGCCCAGGCAAACATCCTGGCAGTAAACCGTTGCTGTTACCTAGTGGTCAAGACGGAGAAACAGCGAGCCAAGCAGATCATATAGCAGTGCCACAGATGTCAGAGTTTCGGCCACGCCCAAGGAAGGTGCACTGCACGGCCGAGATGTGTCAAATGTGGAGAGGCCCACCGCTCCTCGGACTGCCAAAAGACCAAGGACACACCAGCCAAGTGTGCAAACTGCCAGGGTGCGCGCCCAGCCAGTTACCGAGGATGCCCCAGATGCCCCAAAAGGACTGCTCAGACACCTGCTCCCCGGAAGCAACCTGCTCCCAACGCAGCCACCAGAAGGACGACCCCCGGGCTTAGCTACGCCAGGGCAGCTCAGGGACCCGCAGGGAAGTCCACCAACCCTGCCCAACCACCACCGACATCCCCAGAGGCCGGCCAACTCGCTGCTGTAATGGTCCAAATGCAGCAGATGTGCACCATGATGGGGGCCCTGTTCGCAACCCTGCCCCACCTCACCCCCCAGTGACGCCACCCGGACCACCCCGTCGATGAAGAAGCTACCCGAAGAGACATGACGACACCCAACACCCCACCCACGACCCTGCGGGTACCGGACAACAAACCGTCCAGTACCTGTAGTCCCCTTGGCTCCGGGCAGTCTAAAAATGCTACCAATAGCATTTAGGTCTGCCCTCCCACAGCTCATCCTTACCCAACCGACGATCCGGATGACAGGATGTCTCTTGGCACCCTGTGTACCGGCAGTCTCTCCTGCCAAAACTTCCAACACACCAACCAGACCGATGATTACCCCCCGGGGGGAAACAAGCTGGCGAAGAAAAGAAAACGAAGACAGAAGAACGCCAGAAGAGGCCTTAGCCAGCAAGGTCCAACGAGCCAGGACCCAGGGAGGTGGGCCGAAATCGTCTGCACCGCTCACATTTCTGAGTGGGGCCGACGCAAAGTTAGTTCGCTCGCCCTGCACGAGGCTGGTCCCCGGTCTACAGCGATGTACTGGGGTAAAGGGCAATAGTCCTGCCCGGCCCCAGACATCCGAGACCGACATCTTTAGCCAAGAATATTGGCGTCTTTTATCGATATGGATATCATATCCACTCTTATTGCACAAACTATTATTCTCTACGATATTAGGAAATTGACGGACTTGAACCTTGTGTCGTTTATTCTGTATCTTCTAAGTCTGGTCAGCAATTCACATAATAGTGAATATTACATAAAGAAGCAATAATTTAAAATAAAAAAATTAGAAATAAATGAAAACTTTATGCTATTGGTGAAATTTAATTTACTTTACGAAAACTTCTTGGAACCTCACGGTACAAAAGAATGTTCGCAACTTCTACGATTTTAAACATCTTTAAGTACAATCGTTATTGCTAATTATATGGTAATACGTAAATATCACTAATAGACTGGCGGTATATGATCAGTCAGGTGCAACGTTTTTAAAATGTATGCCAATCATATATATGAATGAAATTACCATGAATATGCCAGAAACGTAAATTTTAGGCAGTCGTCGCGTGCAGAAGGGTGTGCAAATCGATTTTTTTTGCTTTTTTTTAAATTTTAAAATGGATGCCAATAGTGTCAAACGAAAAGCCTTGAAAAAAAATCCAAAATCAAAATCATCCAAAATTTGCGTTTCTGGCATATTCATGGTAATTTTATTCATATATGATTGGCATGCATTTTAAAAACGTTGCACCTGAGTGGTCATGTACCGCCAGTCTATAAGTTCATACTGCTAAAGTATGAAATAAAATATTATTTCGTGAGCAGATTATTAAAGAAAAAAAAACTCGAGTAGGTGGACTTTTATTTTTTAATGTACATTATTTATCGAACATAGTATTCATTTACATAAAGCGCATATGTTGGATATAAGAAATTAAGTACAATAAAGAACAAAGTTATTTATTAACGAAAACGGAAAAATGGTGAAAGCCGGCCCTGACTAACAATACCTGCTGTTTTAGTTTTTGATATTCATTTTGATATTTATTTAAAAGATGTTAATAAAAAACTCTATATAGATAATTTCAAAGTTTTTACGGTTAGCTATTGAATTTAGAAATGATTGTCACATTCATTGTTGTCAAGTCTACCTCAGCAGTTTTCTAAATAAATATTCAATCGCGATGAAGAGAAATAGAAAGAATTGAAATTCTCATTATGAGTGGCTGTGGAGATAAGACATGGAGTCTGTATTTCATTTAGCCGTTTTCAAAAAAATTAAGAACGGAGTAGGTTTTCAATTCCCGTATGTGTTTTTTTTTTAATATATGTTCAATCATCACTCTGGATTGGCTTTAGCGTTTTCTATCAAATCAAAGTGCAAGGTATGACTCAGCGATGGTTCCATAATAATTTCATCAATCTACGTCTAGTGTAAGGTAAAAAAAAAATAGAAACAAGATTTTTTTTAGTTGCAAAGTTGGCAAAGGCGCCATTGTAAAATTTTGTAGGAATTCCATTAAAATTGATAGTTACGAATTTTAGGCGTTTAGGGTGTCAAAACTGTATTTTTTTTTGCAATATCTCAACTACCCCTTGACCGATTTTCTCACAATTTGGCAAGGAAACATTTTTTAAGCTAAGAAACAATAATTTTTGTATCACATCACACTAGCCTATGGAGGGCGCCTCATGAGCTATACCTGATGATGAATATTTCTTCTCTTTTTTTTTACGAAACGTTGTGGCACTTTAGAAAATATCATGAAGGAACCATTTCTACGTAAAAAAAAAAGGTACACTTGATAGAACTTGATAGTTCCAACCGTTTTCAAGAAAACTGCCGCATAGTTCTCAAAAATTCTTTGAAAACAAACCCCATTTGAAAAGGAAAAATTGGATTTATTGAAAAGTGTGCTTCGGTAACGTCTTGGTTCTGTCAAAATGTCAAACTAATGAAATTGTACGTAAATGACAGAACTATGACTTCACCAAAGCACACTTTTCAATAAATCCAATTTGTCCGTTTCGAATTGAGCTTGTTTTGAATGAATTCTTGAGACCTATGTGTCAGTTTTCTCGAAAACGGTTGGAATTATCAAGTTCTATCAAGTGTACCTTTTTTACGTAGAAATGACTCCTGCATGAGGTTTTCTAGTCAACAGTGCCACTACGTTTCGTAAAAAAAAGAGAAAAAATATTCATCATCAGGTAGAGCCCATGAGGCGCCCTCCACGGGCTAGTGTGATGTAATACATAAATTATTGTTTCTTAGCTTAAAAAATGTTTCCTTACCAAATTGGGAGAAGATCAGTCAAGAGATAGTTGAGATATTGCAAAAGAAAAGAAAAAGAATTACAATTTTGACACCCTGTATCTTTTTCCACATCAACAATTTACTAAAGCATGTTTGGTTATATCCTCATATTTTGGTCCAAAGAACTATGGCCTATTATTAATGGTCCACCCTGTATATATTAACTCCACCGTTTCATTCACTGAATATATTTTTGATTTTTAATTGTTGAAAAAAGGAGGAGTGTCCATAAGCCCCTTATTTGGCCCCAGGTGAGCACAAGCCAGTACCACTGTGATTCTTACATATGTCAAAGATTTTACGTTTTCACACTACATATTTAAAAATCTTTGCTGTGTAAAACAACCAACCAAAAGCACAAAAAAATGGTGATTTTGACGTATTTTTGGGTCTTTATCAATGGTAAAAAATCGAACTACGTAAAATGTATATTGTTTGTCGTATCTTCAGATGTTGAAGTTTGAAAAAATAGTAATTTTTTTTATTTTGCCTCGAATTAAAAAAAAAGTGTTGTTTTTGGGACCTTTGATTTTCCAAATTATTAGTGAATTATAATCATATCATCAATATTATGTCTGTCTGATTTTTTACATATACATATATGTTCTGTTCTACAATGTTAATTATTCAATGTATACCTTTTTTGCTATAAAAATGTAAATGTAATGTTTAGGTGTAGTTATGTGCAGTCGATTACATATATATACTCTACACTCTACACCCTACACCCTACACTAAACACAACAAAAAATAGTAAAATAGTATGACCAGCACAACGGACAAATTACGTTTATGTCTTGATTGTTGTTGATTTTTATTATTACAAATATTAAAAAACTTTAGACGCCAACGTTTATATTTTCATAGAATTTGATAATGTTTACTGATTTAAAAGGGTCGATTTTGGGGTTTCTAAGTACTGTTCTTTTTTCACCACCCACTACGTTGATTTCTCTACATTTGCGGATTTGCGGAGTTATATTGTGCGGTTACAAACAAGCAAACATAATACTAGATGCACCATATTTCATTAATTTCATTTACACGTTTTCTTAATAACTTCAATGTAATAAAAAATACTAACATTAGTTATGTAAAAGCCACAACAAAACATTAAATAAATAGCATACATATATTTTCTAATAATAATTGTGACTATTTTCACACTATTAAGTTATTTTATAGATTTTCAGTCGTTAAAGAAATCATACCTTATAAACCTGAGAATAATTAAAAATAATTAACTAATAGTATTGACTATTCTTAAATTATTTCCGTTTTCGTTTATTATTAGTACAACTACCCCCCATTTGTAATACGTATGAAGTGGGAAATTATTACCAAAATATGCGAGTGATATATTCACTATTACGAGATTTTAAAAAATAAGGGAAAGTTTCCGAATTTAATGATCTGTCGACCAGTTTATTAATGCTAAGTAAACAAACTTTTACTTTTAAATAAAGGACGCATTTATTTGCTTTCATAACATGTTGCAAGATATATCTCTAACTGCCCCCCTTGTAAATCTCTTGATGTGAATCTTTTAAATCAATTAATTTTTCTGGATATCGCCTTTTTTACATTATCCTTAAAACGATTTTTTTTACAATAAGAAGTGAGTGGTTTGTGAGACATTTGACAACAAATAAAGAATGAGCGAACGAGCAGGACCGGATTAAGCATTGGCGCGCCCTAGGCTAATCATTTGCGCCCTCTTATTCATAATGGAAAAAAAATTATGAACGGGGTGGGGTAGAAATATGAAAAAAAATTCATTAGCACTTTACCTGAAATTAAGTATACAGTCAATATTTTCTATTTTTATCAAGATTTTTATTTAAAAAATATAAAAAGGGTATATAGGCACTTCCTTTTACTTCCACATCCAGTGGAAGTATAGTAAGGACAACAAAAAATTTTATTGTTCAAATAATCTTAGAATGTCATGAAACGTCAAGATTTTAAGTTTGAGCGAAAAAAAATTCTGTAATTTTTTTCTGCGCAAGTCTACTCTGGAACCGTTTGTGACATTGACTTGAAATTTGGTACACATATGTACTTTAACGAGATCTGGAACTGGATTATATTTTAATATTGTTCCGTCGAAGGGTTGGGGGGTAAATTGGGGTAAATTTGGGGTAAATAGGTAAATCAAGCAGGTAAGACTCCATAAAATTGGTATTTAGTATATACAAGAGAAGCTAAGGTCTCAAAAAAATTTTTGGCATTAGCCACCCCCATTACCATCCCCACCTCATTATTAATGGGGATGAAAAAAAATTGAGATTTAGTGTGTGTACAAGAACCAGAAATCTCAAAATATTGTTTTACTTCATCCACCCCCCCTACCACCCATCATCACCTCGACCCCACTACCGATGTAGGGTATCGTTTTATGGGTTTTTGGAGTAGAGGATTTCAAATATTATATTATTAAAGTTGCATAAACAATTATTTCCACATACAAAATGTTTTCGTTGTGAGTGACTTGGATAGAAAATCTGGATGTGGAAGTAGTGATTCCTTGGGCAGCGGTTTTTTTTCATTTCTACACACTTATTTTGCTTATTTCTCTACTTTATAATGCGCGTACGTACTTTAAAGTCGTCAATTTATACTTTGTTCATTATAAGCATATCAAATTATTAATAACACGGTATATCTGGTTTGTTCTAACTTTTAATTTACCACAATTTTTTGCAGTATATATTCGAAATTTCAAAGGCCAATTTCCACATTATTACATGCATATTTGGTAATTTTTGTTACGCGTTCGTTCATTTTAATTTTATCATTTGAAATATTTTAAAAATATCTAGTTTTTCAAATTGTGATTTTAATAAAAAAAGTCAGCTAATTGAAATTATTATTTAAATCAGGATTTCAATCAGGTCAGAGTTTTATTGTTCAAATAGACAATTGCAGTCGGCAACGCCCGACTGCTACATTTTAAAGCAAAATTGATACATTAATTTCGAATGGCTCGCTCGAACTTAGGAGACACACTGTGTGTGCATTGCAGTTTCGATAGCTTGTATATTTTCGTATTTTTCGTATTTTACTTTTATACATCCAGTGGAAGTATAGTAACGACAAAATTTTTTATTAATTTTCATTATTCAAATAGGCTTATAATGTCTTGAAAGGTCGAGATTTTAAGTTTGAGCAAAATAAAAAATTTCTGTCTGCCTGTCGGTCTGTCTGTGAGTGCGCACGATTACTCTGGAACCGTTTAAGATATTGCCTTGAAGTTTGGTACATGTATGTATTTTAATGAGATTACTACCAGCCCCTAGCACTACCCCCACCCCACTACTGATGTGGGATATCGTTTTATGGGTTTTTTTGGGTAGACAATTTCAAATACTATATTATTAAAATCCCATAAACAATTATTCCCACATACAAATTATTTTCGTTGTGAGAGACTTGGGTAGCAAATCTGGATGTGGAAGTAGTGATTACTTAGGCAGTGGTTTTAGAGTGTGTAACAAAAAAAATTTTTGAATTATAATAAAACAGTTTATATGACACATGGCCGATCGCACGCCTATAAGACGGATATGGTCAATTTCATGTATACTCCCTTTATACCATCATCCTATTTTACATAATTATATCCCAAATTTGAAATGAAAATTTTAATCATAACAGAAGTTATTTATCGTGTTTACAAGAAATGATCTACATACATTACAGACAAAGATAATTTGTTATTCGATATTTGAGTTTAGCGTGTTAGGATTTCTGTAGAAATATTTTTTTCCACCATTATTGTTGTATTTTCCGCCATATTGAATCCTCCATCTTCTTTTTTCAAATTCTAGCATCGAATTCATAATCAACAAGTCCAAAAACATACACATATTTTTTTTGGTAGAATACGTACTGAATTTCATAAATTTTAGCCAGTTGTTCTGGAAAATTCCTTATTGTGCGTCAGTGAGGGCTTTATTCATAATATGTATGAGTGTTCTATAAGTATATTTTGGTATCTGTTTTTTTACCTTATTTTATATAAGCTTTATACTGTTTGCTACATTTGATTTAATATAATCAAATAAATTACATATCCCCACAAAAAAAAATAAAAGTTCAAAGCAGCGAACCAGACCCATGTATCCCTTTGTATTTTCGGTCGCTGAATCCGAAAACGGGGTCAAAAAAAAATCGTACACACCCAAAATCATTAGCTAGAGCCATAAAACACCCCTGAAATGGGATAAAAAGAAGATTAAGCTACCAGAATAGTTGTTACTTCTTAATCAATCGAATTATACAAATTAAGGTTAAACAGCAGCATACATACAATAGATATGAAACACACCCCCAGGAAGGGGCGAAAACTAGCCCCCATATACAATAAAATCGATCCAAAATAGCAATGACTGCTGAAAAAGCTCGAAATGTCTATGTTTTGTTAAAGTGTTAAGAAACTACATCAGATCCGACGTAATCTTCATAAACTGCCCCTATAGGGTTGAGAACAACCACCTTTAAGTTCAAAGGACACGAGAAAAACAAGAAAAAACGTAAAATCCAACAGGATTTCTATTTTCATGGATGCTATGATTGGCTGAAAATACGTAGTACTCTAAAATAGAACCAGAAACTTACGTACCATCACCATCCTACACTGTCAACCTTCAGAGGGTGTGAAAACTACCCCCTATATAAGATTTAACTATAAAAAGTTATAGTGAAGAGAGAGTGTGGAAGAGAGAAGAAATTAGACTATGTTCGACGATGTGCTTGAAAACCACCCCCACGTTTGAGAGATACTACCCCTATATCTGTAGGATGCTGGAAAAACAAAGAGAAGCTAACAGGATTTACATTTTTATGGATGCTATGAATGGCAAAAATCGCGTTGCACACTTAGAGTTTGAAACTTATGTACTATGCTATACTGTTGCTTATTCGTTTCATTTCCACCAAAAAAACCACCCCCGGGGGGGTGGTTTTCAAGCACAGCGTCGAACATAGTCTAGTTTCTTGTCTCTTCCACACAACGCAGGTGTTTCGAATTTTTATAGAAGTCACTGTAACGTTTTATTGTCAAACCTTATATAGGGGGTAGTTTTCACACCCTCTGAGGGTTGACACTGTAGAATGTTGAGGTACGTAAGTTTCTAATTCTATTTTAGAGTACTACGCAATTTCAGCCAATCATAGCATCCATGAAAATAGAAATCCCGTAGCATTTTACGTTTTCTCTTGCTTTTCTCGTGTCCTTTAAACTTGGGGGTGGTTGTTCTCAACTCTATAGGGGCAGTTTATGAAGATTACGTCGGACCTGATGCAGTTTCTTATCACTTTAACAAAACTTAGACATTTTGAGCTTTTTCAGCAGTCATTGCTATTTTGGATCGATTTTTTTTATATTTGGGGGCTAGTTTTCGCCCCTCCCTGGGGGTGTGTTTCATATCTATTGTATGTACGCGGCTGTTTAACCTTAATTTGTATAATTCGATTGATTAAGATGAAACAACTATTCTCGTAGCTTAATATTCTTTTTACCCAATTTCAGAGGTGTCTTTTGGCTCTAGCTAATGATTTTGGGGGTGTACGATTTCTTTTGACCCCGGATTCGGATTCAGCGACCGAAAATACATTGGAATACATGGGTCTGGTTCGCTGCTTTGAACTTTTTTTTTGTGGGGCTGTGTTATTTCATTTAATTTGATTGGTGACTAAGCGCACAATTCAGCAGTTACATTTTCGATATTGTTGTTATTGTTTACATTTACATATTTTAGTTATAACATTTTTTTTTCAATATTAAAAGAGTTCGTGACAGGTTTTAATTTGTTCTGTTGTGTCGCGTTGAACACTTATAATTTTTTTATTTCTATTTTTTAGCTTTATATATTATTACAATAACTATTAATATTATTTTATATTGTTTAAACTACATTATAATACAGCAATAAAAGAAAACTAATTAATTATGCTTCATGGGAAATAATGTTAACTGATATCACAATAGCACTGATAGGTTGGCCCAAACCTTTTCAATTGGATCTTGATAAAATGTTCAGTAAGCCAAAACATTGTATGTACTCCTCAATATAAGAAAAAAGTTTGTATAAACACGTAAATGTAAATATTCTACAATGCTACAGCATGCTTTTGAGATCGCAGGATTATATTAATGACTAAAGATTAATATAACCATTAATAGACAATTGGGCGTTCTTTAAGCTTTGAAATTACAAATATCTAAATGTCACAAAACGCCTATCGCAAATAGAAGGTTAAGATAAGAATTTGTACAGTTCCATGAATTGTAATTCATGCAACCGTAACTATTTTTCTTTATTAGTAGGATAACCTTTGGTAGCTTTAACCTCCTCTATTAATGTTGCTATTTTATACTATCCTCCCTCCTTTATTTCCAATTTCCGACTTCCATCTCTCATAAGTTCTTTTCACATCTTCTAACCACCTCTAGGTCTAGGACTTCCCTCGCACTTTGTTCAAAAGATTTCGACTGCAATAAGTTTTTCGTCCAAGCTTGTTCTATCCTAATCACAAGTCTTAACCATCGTAGTGGTTACTCCTTTGTGTCTTACAATATCCGCACTTCCCATTAGCCTATTTATCTCAAAATTAATTCTTCTTCTCCAATATTGTCCCTTCTCTGCTGGCTCAATATTTTGCTGCGTATTTTTCTTTCAAAGCCTATGAGTTGTTCTTTGTTAGTGTCTTCTGTTAGCACCCGTTTCATGTAGCTTTGTAAATTCTAAATATGCAATTTCTGTTAAGCATGTTGTTGTGTTGCTATTTTTATATGCGTGACAGCACATATTGTCACTCATTATGATGGCTTATATCTTCAAAGTAGGTGTTATTTTTCGTAATAAGCGACCTCAGTCAGTAAAGAGTCATGATCCTGTCAAACTCGTAATCTCCTATGTTAAGACTTTGGTTGATAATCCTAGGTGCACTGGAACAATTACAATTAACAAAAATGTTTAGTTTTGTCATCAATTACATATAAGCTTCTCGCTTTGGTCTCGAACTTTCGGCCCTTTTAATAGCAGATTCTAATACAAGATTAAAAAGCACCGTACAGTGCGTGGCCTTGTTGACTATCTCAAATTCTAGTGTTAGCTTCTTGCCAAATGCCAAAATTTTTTTTTGAGACCTTAGCTTCTCTTGTATATACTAAATACCAATTTCGTGGTAAATTTGGAGTAAATGGGTAAATCAAGCAGGTAAGAGCTGCTTGATTTACCCATTTACTCCAAATTTACCCCAATTTACACCCCAACCCTTCGACGGAACAAGATGAAAATATAGTCTAGTTCTAGATCTCGTTAAAGTACATATGTGTACCAAATTTTAAGTCAATATCTCAAACGGTTCCAGAGTAAACGTGCGCACAAAAAAAAGTTACAGACAGACAGACTGACAGACCGACAGACAGAATTTTTTTTTTCGCTCAAACTTAAAATCTCGACGTTTCATGACATTTTAAGCCTATTTGGACAATAAAAATTTTTAAAATTTTTTTTGTCGTTACTATACTTCCACTGGACGTGGAAGTAATTAACTAGAAAAGTAATTTGTTTCTATGCTCAACCTATTAGAACGACTGCTATAAAATCTTGTAAACCTACACAGTAGTTGTCTGTAACTGAAAAATATGGCGCCTTTCGTATTGGAACTGTTTGTTAGTAATACAGTTTAAATATAAATCAGTATATTTCAAGCGTACAATTTTCCGAATTTTCTAATACGTATTGTCTTTTGGAAATCAGGGGCGGCATATTCCTAAAGGTTTTTTACCATTAAACTTTGAACGGCTACATTTCGGAACTTAAGATGACATAATTAAATTTCTTAAACAGTTTTCTAAAGTGTTTGATACCAATAAGAGAAAAGTCGACTTTTTTTATAAGGCATTAGAACAGATATCTTGATTGAATTTTTAACACAGATAAGTATAAAAATCGCAGCAATCACTACTTCTACATATAGATTTTTCTGTTCAAGTCTCTTCCCGTCCAAGTTCCCTAAAACCGACCCTCACCCCATTATTAAAGAGGGTGGTAGTTGAGGTGGATGATGTAAAAACATGTTGAGGCCTTTGGTTTTTGTGTCTTCTACCATCATTAATAAATCGGTGGGGGATATTAATAGGAGTAACAGTGGGGGTGGCTGATGCAAAAAAAATCTTGAGACCTTGGCTTCTCATACATACACTAAATCCCAATTTTATGGACTCTTGCTTGCTTTATCTATTTACCTACATTTACTCCCAACTTTTCAACTGAATAAGATCAAAATATAACCCAGTTCCAGATCTCGTTATAATACATAGATATACCAAAATAGGCAATATCGTAAACCGTTCCAGAATAATCGTGAGCACAAAAAAATGTTGCAGACAAACAGACAGATTTTTTTTGGCTCAAACTTTTAATCTCGACATTTTATAACATTCTAAGCCTGTTTGGACAAAACAAAATTTAAACTTTTTTTACCATTACTATACTTCCACGATGTGGAAGTGAAATTAGGAAAAATTGCAACTGTTTGTTAGTAATACATACATACAGTTTAAATATAAATCAGCATATTTCGTGCCTACAATTTTTGGAATTTTCTAAGTTAGTTGAATTGGTCTATTAATAAATATAATAAAAATTATTTATGTAAACATATTCGATTTATAGATCTATTGTTCTGGCTAATGCGAGTACTGTGTAGAACACGTCCAAATTCTAAATATAAATATTATTTACTATTTATAAACAATTTTTCTTCGTATTTAAAAAAAAAACAATTATTGGTTTTGAGGTTGCTTAATAGTTTTACGTAATACGGGATTCCCTGTTTGCATAAATAAAAACACGGCTACTAAAATATTTTAATTCCAAAAGACTGTACGTCTACTGAATTATTTATTTTTATAAGATTGTGGTCATAAAATTTTTGAAATGGATACCATACGAAAAAGTTTGAGAATATTAATAAGAAATTACTACAAACTTTTTCAATTCGCGTAACACCTGAAAAAAAAACGAAACGATTTATAAGGCAAATTTAAATTACTAATAGCGCATTTAAAAAAAAGACCGTTGTACTTCGTGACAATTATTACCAAAATGTTGGAACAAGCACAGCTTAATTTTAAGCTTCATATTAAAATAAATGGTACGGCCACTCCGAACATACTTTCTCGCGTAACTAAAAAGTTTTTGTTCATCAGTAAATTACCTTCATGTGAATTTTCCTGGAAAAACAATAGGTTTGTGATGTACTATTAACGTATAAAATTTGAACAGAACAGTTAGATCCATTTTTGAGAAAGTTGAATTTATGGATGACAAAACTTTCTTCGCCCCCTATAATCCAGTAACTTTGTCATAAAAAAAAGGAGGGTTACCTGACATTAAATCAGGTATGGCTGCTTTTACTTCCACATCCAGTGGAAGTATAGTAACGACAAAAAAATTTTTAAAAATTTTTATTGTTCAAATAGGCGTAAAATGTCATGAAGCGTCGAGATTTTAAGTTTGAGCGAAAAAAAAAATGTCTGTGTCTGTCGGTCTGTCTGTAACTTTTTTTGTGCGCACGTTAACTCTGGAACCGTTTGAGATATTGACTTGAAATTTGGTACACATATGTACTTTAACGAGATCTAGAACTAGATTATATTTTCATCTTGTTCCGTCGAAGGGTTGGGGGGTAAATTGGGGTAAATTTGGGGTAAATGGGTAAATCAAGCAGGTAAGAGTCCATACAATTGGTATTTAGTATATACAAGAAAAGCTAAGGTCTCAAAAAAATTTTTGGCATTAGCCACCCCCCATTACCAACCCCCTTATTAAAGGGGATGAAAAAAAAAATGATTTAGTGTATGTACAAGAACCAGAAACCTCAAAACATTTTTTTACTTCATCCACCCCCACTACCACCCCCTATCACAACCCCCACCACTACCGATGTGGGGTAACGTTTTATGGGTTTTTGGGGTAGAGGATTTGAAATTCTATATTATTAAAGTTCCATAAACAATTATTTCCACATACAAAGTTTTTTCGTTGTGAGTGACTTGGATAGAGAATTGGATGTGGAAGTAGTGATTCCTTGGGCAGCGGTTTTTTAATATGTTGTATATTTTGACACCTAAAGCCTACCTTTTCGGTAAAAACATTTTAGTATTTTTTAAAAGTAGATTGCTAAGTTAGAAATTGTTAAAAATGTCGAAAAATTAAAATTTTTAACTTAAAAATCTGTGAAATACTACCATACTACTTCCATAAAAATGTCGAAAAATGAAAATTTTGCAAAACTTTGAACAGCTGTATCTCGGATACTATTTGATCTAAAGAGTCCGCTCTGGTACCAATCTGTAGCAATTTTAATCTACTTTTAAAAAATACTAAAATGTTTTTACCGAAAAAGTAGGCCTTAGGTGTCAAAATCGACAAAAACTGAAAAAAGTGCAAAAATTTCGCAGTTTTTTGAATTTTTGACCAAGATCCGGAGGTCTGCCGAGGTTATAAACTTGGATTTAACATTACTTTTTAATCTTATACAACATATTAAAAAAGCAGCCGCAACTGATTTAATATCAGGTAGAATGTATAAAGTTACTGTACTACTAGTGTTGCTCGAAAGTAAAAGTATCCAAGAGCCTGTTCTTTGGAAAAAAGAACTTTTTATTACTGCAGTTTTAACGATAACATCGACTTTGGATGTATTTTCTCACACAGCTTCCCATTCTGTACTAACTGTAATGAATCATTGTTTGTTGGTTTAATTAGCCAGAGGTTTTTAATTAAGTAAAGTTTAGTTGGTATGTTTTTCAATATTAATATTATTGTTTCATTAAAATTTCATGTAGCCACTGTGAAACCCCTAAACGCAATAAAACTGATGTCACCTCTTTGACATATTGATCCACTATATAATTATATTTCTAGGATCCAAGTAAATATCACCAAATTAACACGGTTTTAGAGAACATAAATCTATCACTTCAGCACTTTTAGTCATACTTGATCATGTTCACAAAATATTTGTTCAAAACCAGAAAATCCTCGTCAGTTTTATTAATCTCTCTTTTGACTATGTCAACCATCAAATACTTCTGGAAACTATACTATTGAGTCTTATGGTAATCGTGGGTGGCATTTGCAATGACTTACTTAGCTTATATTTAACCGACAGGAAACAGCTCGTGGATCGTTTTGGTCAAAGATCAGATAAACTTCTAGTTAATTTATACCACAAGGCAATGTTTTAGGCCCGCTGTTGTTTATTTTGTATATCAAAGATTGGACAATTCAATTTCCTTATTATGGCTCATTTGCAGATGACCTAACTACTACTCCATGCGAACTTGCAGCTTAAAGCTAACTTTAGATCAGCAACTGATTGCTTTAAGAATACTACTTACACAGAACTGTTTCTATAGTTGATAGTTTTATTTTAAACAACGTTAAATTTGTTAAGTTCTTTTAAATTTGGTAACCAGGCCATGCAAATATTCAACACAACATTATTGCTGATTCCAATTTCATTGTTTTGCTATCCGCCACTTTTGCTAAAAACTTTGCAGAATTCCATATTCAATGTACGTTCTCTCAAGCGTGTTCGTAAATCCTCAATCTCTAAATTTTATTCTCCCTAAAGTATCTAATTTTTATGTGACTGTGGCAGATATTATGTGGGTGAGTCATCCAGCCTTTCAGTGTAAGATTGGGTGAACACAAGAATTATATTAGGCAGAATGAAAATTATTAATTTTCCAACACGCTTGAGAGAACAGGCTCAGAATAAACTGGGACTAGGCAAAAAAGTAAATTTAAGAATCAGCAATAATACTGTTGAATGAGGAAAAATGCGTGTCGAATTGTTTGTTCAACCAGGTCACCAATGTTGAAAAGAGAACTTAATTTTAACACTTTTTAAAATAAAACAATCAGCTACTATCGACCATTTTACGTAAGTATAGTATCTACTGATATTGAATATAATATAAACATACTTTTAAAGCTATGCTTTTAATACACACGACACATAACAAAATTTCTAGTAAAGCATAACAGATTCGTTTTCTGAAACGTCCGCAAATTACACTACTTCTATATTTTTTACATCACATCAATCAGCCCTAAGAGTGCAACTACAACTGAATGACAGAATATTTCCAACACAGCGCAGATGTTGTCACATGCTATATTGTCAAAGCACCGCCGAATGAATGGTGGGAAATTAGGCGGGAAATTTGAATTTTACAAAAACCCAATAAACCACAGTTACCCACAATTGCCCAGAAAAGCCCACCAAAAACCCACCTAAATACCCAGTGGGTCGTCTTTTTTTAAAGAAGGTAGGTTTTTGAATACACTCTAACTATTCCTTGGTGTCAAAGTCACAGGCGTAGAAGTTATTTTCCAAAAGAATACAATTATCCAGTATACTGTATAATTGTATTATTTTGTAGATTCCATGGATATATTTTTGAAGAAGATACATATGTGATAGAAAATCCCAGAAAAAAAAACATAAAAATGTTTATGAATTTATAATTTCAAATAAAATAAACGTTACCGAGAATAAATAACTGTTTTTATGTAAAAAATATCATTATATTCCATTCCTTTAAATATATGTTATTAAAATATGATTTAAAACTGCCTGTGTGAAATAAAAACATAATATTTTTCTTCTTTCTAGATGAATTCACAATTTTCACAGAGTAATAGAGGAATACTTTTGACATTGAATTTACATTATTTTCTATCGTTTTTCAAACAGTTTCATTTAACATCGCTTTAACACACCTCACATTGTCCGGATCAGCCAGAAAAAGAGAATAGGCGGTGAAGGACAACCGTTACCAATACAATCTGCATGAATCTATTGTTATATTTAATTTCATTATTTTATTTTCAATCATACTATCCAATTTAAACTGGTTTCATAAAGGAAAAAACTATAGCAAATAAAGCAGGGACGCAATATTGAATAGTAACCTATATAAAAATTTAGTATACAGTACGTAAATATAAATGAAGGTCAAAATTAGCAAAGCAAAGGGATACTGTAGGATTTGGATTATTTTATTTTGGATATTATTCTTAAATTCTCGTCCACATAATTGGAGACCTCATAGCGTACAGTTCATTGCAGTAATATAAGGAATATAAAAGTCTCTGAATATATACCGCCAGTTATCAGAGGGAAAGAGTAGGACAATATATTTAATTTCCTTTATATCGACTAAAAATAATCAATACAAATGTTGTTTCACTTAAAAAATCGTAATACTTATATAAACCGTTCTTAATGTAATTTTTACACGAAAATTTTAAAAAATAAATAGAGCCGTATTATCCACAATTTGCACATTTGCTGATTTGTTTATTTCAAAGGTGCCGTATCCGACCGGGTCCGAAAGGTTCGTACTGGTTGGAGTGTCTGCTCTACTATAATGGGACTTTAACACGTCAACGGTAATAGCTATAATTACCAAAATGTATCAGATCATGTGTCACCTATGTTCCGTTACAAACGGTGAAATTAATAAAAATCCAAAGGACCCCACACAAATCCTTATATAAAAGTGGCTTCGTTAAATTGGCTGGATTTTTGATATGCTCTATATTTTGGGCCCCTGATGTTTCATGGGTTGGAAGTCCCAAACCGCCAGAGTTTCAAGATATTTGACATTTTATAAAAAATTTGGCGGGTGCAATGGTTTGCAAAAACCGTTATAACTTTCTTCGTGTAGGAGATCCTCATTTGCTCTTTGGCTCGTAGAAAGAACACAAGGCGAGCTACACTCTACATTGAAAATAAATTTCATAATAGTATACAAAGTGTTCCATTTTTCACGTTACATTTTGTCAAATTCAAACCTGAAATTTTTTAAAATTTAAATGGAACACCCTGTATTTTTTACATTATGTTATGTAAAAAACAGCTGCCCAAGGAATCACTACTTCCACATCCTGATTTTCTATCCAAGTCACTCACAACGAAAAAATTTTGTATGTGGAAATAATTGTTTATGGAACTTTTATAATATAATATTTGAAATCCTCTACCCCAAAAACCCATAAAACGATACCCCACATCGGTAGTGGGATGAGAGTGGTGATGGGGGGTGGTAGTGGGGGTGGATAAAGTAAAAAAATATTTTGAGGTTTCTGGTTTTTGTACACACACTAAATCACAATTTTTCCATCCCCTTTAATAATGGGGTAATCCCCTTTAATAATGGGTAATGGGCTATTGCCAACATTTTTTTAAACCTTACCCAAACACTCATAATTGGCACATAAATAGTCATACGCACCGTCGCCAGCGTTATCATAATTGGCACTTTTGTGGGGAGCCACATGTGGACCATTGGCGAAATGTCCCACCGGCCAGCAGCTGGCCATCTTTCAATTTGCCAACAGTGTATAATAATTACATCCATAAAGTACGATGTATGGAGGAGATTCTACTTTTTTTTATATAGATACACTATTCTTGGCGCTTTTTACGAAAAAGTACAGCTTTGACACGTAAGTATTTTACTTGATAAAAATGAAGTAATTATTAATGCATAAATATTGTAAATATGAATTTGTTTGTTATCATCCTTATTTACATATTTAATATTGTTTACCATAGCTCCAATTTATTCTCACAAGGGTTGCCTGCAAATTATAATGTTTATTAAGTTATTAAATTCATTTTTACTTACCTGTACCAATTGCGGTCGGTGGGGTTCGAACCTGCATGTCTCCTATTTCCGTATTACAGTACTGACTCTTCTACCAACTGAGCTATCTTAATAACCGTTATTACGGATGCCAAAAGCAGTATTTATGGTGATTTGTATGAATTCTTTATTACTTCCACGTCCAGTGGAAGTATAGTAACGACAACAAAATTTAAAAAAAATTTTATTGTCCAAATAGGCTTAAAATGTCATGAAACGTCGAGATTTTAAGTTTGAGCGAAAAAAAAATTTCTGTCTGTCTGTCGGTCTGTCTGTCTGTCTGTCGGTCTGTCTGTCTGTAACTTTTTTTGTGCGCACGTTTACTCTGGAACCGTTTAAGATATTGACTTGAAATTTGGTACACATATGTACTTTAACGAGATCTAGAACTAGATTATATTTTCATCTTGTTCCGTCGAAGGGTTGGGGGGTAAATTGGGGTAAATTTGGGGTAAATGGGTAAATCAAGCAGGTAAGAGTCCATGAAATTTGTATTTAGTATATACAAGAGAAGCTAAGGTATCAAAAAAATTTTTGGCATTAGCCACCCCCATTACCGCCCCCACCTCCTTATTAAAGGGGACAAAAAAAAATTGTGATTTAGTGTATGTACAGGAACCAGAAACCTCAAAATATTTTTTTACTTCATCCACCCCCACTACCAACCCCCTATCACCACCCCCACCTCACTACCGATGTGGGGTATCGTTTTATGGGTTTTTGGAGGATTTCAAATATCATATTATTAAAGTTCCATAAACAATTATTTTCACATACAAAGTTTTTTCGTTGTGAGTGACTTGGATAGAGAATCTGGATGTGGAAGTAGTGATTCCTTGGGCAGCGGTTTTATATTATGTGAATATGTAGCTATTTATTTCAAAATGTAGAAAGTATTTGAATGTTTAATAAATGTTTACGAGTAGTCTCAAATAAAATCATTAATAATAATTTACAAAAAACGTTACAATTAAGTTATTAATGACAAATTACAAATTACTTACTATAAAAAATAAACTACAAATTTTACAGAAATAACGGTCAGATTAAGTCAGATTACACAAATTTTAATAACCCACAGGCCAAGCATAGAACGAAAATGCAAATGGCGGATGCTATGCTCGGTGAAGCCTTGAGAGATTTTTCACAATGCGCATGCGCGTAATCATAAAAATATTAGCCTGCATATTACCATAAAAGTACCATCAACGTATAAACCGAAGCAGCATTTTTTATGGTTGCACAATAATTGACCATTTCTGGTTATTATGTGGCAGTTGATAACAACATGAAGCTATGGTATGCCTGCATGTAATTTATTATGAACCACAAAAGGTTAGCCTATGCCATAAGAAAGCCATTGATCGCTACAATGGCCCATTTAAGGACCGCAATTTTTGTGTTTGCTGGGTAGTTTCTCTTGTATATACTAAATACCAATTTTATGAACTCTTACCTACTTGATTTACCTATTTACCCCAAATTTACCCCAATTTACCTCCCAACCCTTCGACGGAACAAGATGAAAATAATCTTGTTCTAGATCTCGTTAAAGTACATATGTGTACCATATTTCAAGTCAATATCTCAAACGGTTCCAGAGTAAACGTGCTTACAAAAAAGTTACAGATCAACCGACAGACAGTCAGAATTTTTTTTCGCTCAAACTTAAAATCTCGACGTTTCATGACATTCTAAGCCTATTTGAACAATAAAAATTTTTAAAATTTTTTTGTCGTTACTATACTTCCACTGGATGTGGAAGTAATTAAATTCTCTTTTTTCTAGTATAAGCACTGTAGGGATTAAAGTTACAACTTTTTCAGATATTCGAGATTTTCTTAAATGTTCTAGAATTTTTAATAAAAATTGCCATCAACTTAGCCATGATTAGACACAATCAATAATGTCAGTCATTCTCTTATGCCAGCACTTTTGACTTACACCCACGAAGGCTTTTCATATTTGTTTATTATTAAGTTATGTAAAATTAAATTCTCTTTTCTCTAGTATAAGCACTTTTACAACTTTTTTGAGATATTCGCGATTTTCTTAAATGTCCTAGAATTTTTAGTAAAAATTATCAACGTAGCCATGATTAGAAAGAATCATCAATATCAGTCATTCTATTATGTCAACGTGATGGCAATTTATAGACATATAAGGACATAGTTATTATACTCTTCGCAAAAACGAAGAGTATATTGTATTTGATCGGCACATTTCTAAAATCGTAAATATCGCTCGTAGAGAAAAAATTTTCATATCATTGTGTTAGTGAACGAATTTTGAACAACTTTCAAAATGTCCGTCTGTCCGTCCGTCCGTCATGTTTCTTGTAAACACGATAACTTAAGAAAGAAAAGTCCGATTGTATTGAAATTTGGAAGGTAAGTTAGTGTTAGCTAGAGGAAGAACCCTATTTTTGAAGAAAATCGATCAGTAAATAAAAAAGTTATTAATTTAAAAAAATATATTCTCTTAATTTTTGTCGCTTGTACTTAAATAGAAATCTTGCGAAATGTGGTGATGCAGTGGCTAAAGTTTTGCCGGACCAAGTTCCGGCGAGGCGCATACATGTATAAAAATTATTAATAAATTGTTATTGATTGATTGATTGATTGCCTTGCAATCCAAAAATCGTGTGTTCGAATCCCACACAGGTTGGATATTTTTTTTTAATTTTTTTTCTTTTCATATAATTCTTTTCACAACAAAGATGGTATCACAAAATTTAGGATGTCCAAAAACTAACATTATTTTCAAGAAAACTACGAAGAGTATCATATAGAATGTGTAACAATTATATAAAAAGCTCAGTAAATTGACGAGCTAATAGCTTATTTTAATTTGTCTTCAATACCGAGCATTTGAAAAAATTCTTCACTGCGGCCAGTTCTTCTGATAAGATCAGTCATGGCTCAACGTGTGCGTGTTTCGTGTGAAATAATTTTTTTTGGCTGTTGTGCACATGTAGCAAGTGTCCTATGGTTCCTAGGATGGGTACATCAATAGTACATAAAATACCCAAGTCGAGCTCTCCTCCATTTCATGCAGGATGTCGGCAATAGGAACGCTGATAACGGGGGAACAGCAATAGGAGAATTGATAGTGGATGTCGAAGAGTAGACATTAACAAAATGAAGAATAAAAGTTATAAAAGTGCTTATACTAGAGAAAAGAGAATTTAATTTTACATAACTTAATAATAAACAAATCTAAAAAGCTTTCGTGGGTGTTATTTAAAAGTGCTGGCATTTTTTGACACAAGAGAATGACTGACATTATTGATTGTGTCTAATCATGGCTAAGTTGATGGCGATTTTTATTAAAAATTCTAGAACATTTAAGAAAATCGCGAATATCTTAAAAATTTGTAGCTTTAATCCCTACAATACTTATACTAGAGAAAAGAGAATTTAATTTTACATAACATTATGTAAAAAAGTTCCTTTTAAATTTAAAAAGTCTTTGAGGTTTGAATTTGACAAAATGTAACGTGAAAAATTGAACACTTGTTACACTATTATGGAATTTATTTTCAATGTAGAATGTAGCTCGCCTTGTGTTCTTTTTACGTGCCAAAGAGCAAATGAGGATCTCCTACACGAAGAAAGTTATAACGGTTCTTGCAAACTGTTGCACCTAACGAATTTTTTATAAAATGTCAAATATCTTGAAACCCTGGTGGTTTGAAACCTCCGACCCATTAAGACATTTGATCAGAGGCCCAAGATATAGAACATATAAAAAATCCAGCCACTTTTATATAAGGATTTGTGCGGGGTCCTTTATCGATTTAAAAAAAAATATATTTCTAATATTGTTCCAAAATATTTTAAACGATATTTCGTTTTAAAAAGCAGCGTGAAAAATAAATTTAAAGATTTCGCCGAAGGTGACCATTCTAAAAATAAAAAAGTAAAGAAAAATCGTTCCGAACAAAAAACTCGGGTTGAAATATTTTCTAAAATGATTTCTGTGACCTCTAATAAATACCCCATCAAAATATTAAAAATCTAACTTAGCAATTTTAATAAGCAGCGTGAAAAATAAATTTAAAGATTTCGCCGAAGGTGACCGTTCTAAAAATAAAAAAGTAAAGAAAAATCGTTCCGAACAAAAAACTCGGGTTGAAATATTTTCTAAAATGGTTTCTGTGACCTCTAATAAATACCCCATCAAAATATTAAAAATCTAACTTAGCAATTTTATACTGTATATGGTATTAGAGGCTAAAGGAGCCATTTTCAAAATATTTTTAATAAGAGTTTTTTTTATCAGAAAGACAAAGTTTATAGAAAAAAAGTAATTTGACCGAATATATTTACATATTATTTTTAGGCCGAATTCTCGCGCCTTCGCCAAAACTTTAAAATTTTTATTTTTTATACGTTATTTTTATTAAAAGGAAAAATTGTATTAGTTCAGTATATTTTAAAACACCACTAGAAAGTACCACATAATAAACATATTAAAAAAAATCATAAATTCAGAATTTCTTTAATCGACCGCTTGTAACAATTTTGAGCTGTATCTGGGAAACTAGATTCTTTTTAACACTTTAATTTGATTGGTTAGTATATTCACTCAGATGTTGTATTCTGAGAAATGTCAAAGGATCCGGTATCATTTTAAGTAGGGACGACGAAATGATTATAAAACTAAAAAGATGTAACTAAAAATTAAATAATTAAAATAATTAAATTAAATGTAAAAAAAAACTATTTATTATTATTTAGGTGTACTAAAAAGAAAAAAATAAGTTATGTAGAATAAATTGTTTTAAAAGCTTGTGTGAATAAAAAAAAATACTTACTTAAGTACTTAACAATCTTTATCAAACAAAATTAATGTCTTTATGAACTTCTTGACCGCGACAAGCTTTTATGAAAATCAATTCAACATTCAACATATTTTTTTTCGTTTTAGTATACCTAAATGGTAATAAAAGCTTGTTATGATAATAAAAGCTTGTTTTTAAAAAGTTTTTTTTTTACATTTAAATTTTAAGATCCACAACTCTCATTACTTCGAGGGCTGATATGTAAGTCTGTTATTTTATCGATTTATGATAATTGTTATTCTTTTATGTTTACACATATCAAGATTTAAATACGATAACTTCTGTATCTCGATTACTGATATTATTAAATTACTTAATTTGAAATTACTATATTCTGTAGTGTTAAGATAATATCGAGAATAAAATTAACTAGCATAAATTACATTACCGATAATAACTAGTAAGCAAAACATTTATCAATAATTAAAAAATATTATCCTCAATCAACTGTATTTATCTGGAAAACGGTTTATCTTATCAACTAAGTGTATATTTTTCTTTAAATGTTTGGCTACTCTGGAAAATGCACTTTACAATTTAAACAATCTAAAGTAATTAAAATTTTGGTAATGACGCTAGCTAAACTGATATGTTTGTTTTTCTTTCTAGGATATGTTTTCAAATGTGTATTACATGGTTAAACAAGGGTTATAGGCAAGTATAATAAAAAAAATGTTTTTCACGACATCCCTAATTCCCTCTTTTTCTATATTTTGCTTTTATAAACTTGTACATATTAAATAGTTTAAAATGTCAATATATTTGCTGTATATATTACAAATCTCAAACAAAAAAGGTAAATATTGATTTTACTAATGTGAAAAGTGTTTTCAACTTTGTGGAGAGTCCGTATTTGTTTTAACGACAGAACTATAAGTGGAAACCGAGCTTAAGGGGAATTAATAAAAATACTGCGACAATAAAATTAATGTAAAAATAATAACTTGAGATTCTTTATCCATCTCTGACCTTGCTGCCTTCTCAGATGCGACTCTTTTATGATCATTTTAAAATCGTCTAATGTAACATGATCGTTTGTCTATTTTGAACTTTACATCTGTTCTTAAAACTTTTTAATTATATGAAAAAAGTACCATTCAAGGTCGGTAATATTGACAAGTCGCGTGGTCGTTACAATGCCAATAATTTTGTATTGCGAGATTTCAAACGTTTCTGTATGACATGGGAGAACAGTTCTACATTAATTTTACATCAATTTAAATAGTATTAACTGCATACGAATTGTTTACACATAAATTCGGACAGAAATTTAAATTTGTTTTCAAAATAAACTGTTTAATAACGCTTCGGTATTAATAAAATTCAGTAGACGTAAAATTTCATATACATTTAATCTTGACGTCCAAATTATACGTCCTTTAATATATTTACATATATGTCTAAAAGTTTTCCATGTTTAATTTTTTATCAATCGGAAAACATAAAAAATATCTCTAGAATATTATTTATTTAAAACAAAAATTTCCTCGCTCTTTTCCATCTTAACGCTTTCAGCATACACAGAATTTCCTGCTGAAGTCACTATTTCTGACACAAAAAATTTTTGAAAAAAAATGGAACCGCCTTCAAAATATTATAAAATAAAATTTATACCAGTTAAATGAACCTTTATTACCAATATTAGACAACGGAATTATAAGTTTAACAGCGAAAAAATATTTTGCGTCCAACATTGTTTTGCACTTTTTGCTCAACATTTTAATAGTTTCAAATTAATAACCTGATCAAGTCGTATCATTGAGCCAAATTGCCAAAGACAGTCGCTGCTTTATGCAGTAATGAGAATTATACAAATTACAGAGTGCTGGTCGGAAAAACAAACGACTGCGAAACATTCGAAAGTCAAAAACAATACTTCAGAAGTTGGGAAGTTGCACTGCGACTGCGAAGAAGAGTAGAAACATAGCAAGTGCATCTGTTTTTAACACGTTTCTATTAGCTTGACCTGTAACTTTGTAAGCAAATCTTACAAATTCACTTTTCACCCACTTAATTGTCGTATCGATTTAAAACTTTGCAAATTTAATTGGATTCTACATATATATTCTATATATTTCTACAAACTGTCCGACAAAAATTTTGGACGCCGATTCGATTAGTGTCTCAAACACATCCTAAAAATATAGGGAGTAAGACAGAGTCAAAAGTTTTTAATCAACATTCACTGTATCTCAAACCTTTCACAGAAAGAGAACTATTAACTTTATTAAATAGAAAATTAAAAAATAAAAAGTCGTCCGGGGCAGATGACATTCCAAGTTTTATCTTAAAACGGGTTCTTGATGTAATTATAGCTCCACTAACGTATTTAATTAATAGATCCTTTAATTCGGGCATTTTTCCGCAAAACATAAAAACGGGGAAAGTGACTCCATTGTATAAAAAGAATGATCCATGCTATTTAGAAAATTATAGACCATTTGGATTTTCAAAAATGTTGGAATATGCGTTTTTAGATCGTCTTTTACCTTTTCTCAATAAATTTCAAATTGTATCAAATAATCAGCACGGTTTCCGTATAAACAAGTCAACATCATCTGCAATGTTATCATTATATGATCGAATCATAGAATATGTTGAGACAGGCGAATGTCCTGCGGTGATCTTTTCCGATCTGAGTAGGGCATTCGACTGTGTAAACCATAAACAATTATTGCGTATTTTAGAAACGTATGGCATAAGAGGCGTTGCATTGAACTGGATATCAACTTTCCTACAAGATCGCAAACAATATGTATCTTTAAAAGTTGAAACTGAGAAATCTGTAGAATACATAAACTCTGACTGCTTGGATGTAAATATGGGGGTCCCCCAGGGATCAATAATCGGTCCGATTTTATTTATTCTGCATGTGAACAATATATCTTCAGTCATAAAAAACAATTATTATACAGCTTATGCTGATGACTTTTCTCTTGTAGTATCATCAAGAAATACTGGAGCATTGAATGTTAAATGTGCAGAGGCGGTTACCAAAATATCAGATTACTTTAATGGCATCGATTTATTTTTCAATACCGAAAGAACTGACATGCTCTTGATTCATAATCGTCAAAAAGAAATAGACGATTTAAAGTTCGATGCCAACACGGTAACTCTAACAAATACACTCGACAGTGTGCGTTTTCTGGGTATTCATTTGGATGAATTTCTTAACTGGAAGTCGCATTGCCTTAAACTTATTTGCAAAATGAATTCGCTGAAGTTTATTTTTATTAATTTGCGGACGGTACTAGAAACACATCAGTTAGTGCAGGTTTACTTCGCCCAAGCAGATTCAAGACTTAGGTACGGAATTTGCTTGTGGGGAAATTCTACCCAGGCAACTGATGTATTTATTGCACAAAAAAGAGTAATACGATGCATAACGAACATACCGCAGCGGGAATCATGTAAAGGTGGTTTTAAAAATCTGAATATTTTAACTCTCCCGTGTTTATATATACATGAAATGTGTGTCTACGTTTATCGGAATAAAAACAGTTTTACCATCAATAAAGATATACACAGTTATAATACGAGGCATGTTGATGAGTTTTATGTGCCGTTCGCTAGACAAAAGCTTAGTTTTGATGCTCCCAACTGTTTGGACCTATAGTGGAGTAAAAAACAGGGGAAAAGTCGCTTCCTTCTCGAGTTTTTTTTTTAATCTTAGAACAAACTGAGACATATACCATTTCGTTAAGTAGGTCGATGTTCATTAGAAATCATAAAATACGACATTTTGGTCACGGACATTGTTATTTTTAAAAAGATGTGAAATTTTGTTTTTTTTTAATCATGTTTTTTTGAACGTCTAATGCCATATCTCAAAAACGAATGGAGATATCCAAATGAATTTTTTTTTGTTATAAAACACACACTTAAGCGCTTCTATCTGTGTATAGTATTGTTAATTAAAACATTTTTAAGCATGTTAAAAACTTAGATAACCTTGAAAGTTCAGAAAATACGCAGTCAAATTTTCACTAAGCGAGGAACTTTTTTGTTTTTGGAAATTTTGTATAACATGCTGCGAAGAAAATAATGCCAAAAGACCAAAAAAGTTTTTGATAGCATAATTCTTATTGTGTCTTTGATAGTTTAGGTACAGTGATTTTTTTGGAGCGCGCGAATTGCAGAAATTGAGTATTAATACGCCAGCGTCCACTAAAACTAACTAGTCTCAGGGCGGTGTACGATTAACGTTATTCGTTTTCGTCGAAGGTCAAATTATAAAACCGCTGCCCAAGGAATCACTACTTCCACATCCAGATCATCTATCCAAGTCTCTCACAACGAAAAAAATTTGAATGTGGAAATAATTGTTTATGGAACTTTAATAATAAAATATTTGAAATCGTCTACCCCAAAAACCTATAAAACGATATGCCACATCGGTAGTGGGGCTGAGGGTGGTGGAAGGGGGGTGGTAGTAGTGGTGGATAAAGTAAAAAAATTTTTGAGGCCTTTGGTTTTTGTACACACACACTAAATGACAATTTTATTTTTTTCGCCCCCTTGAATAATGGGATGGGAGTTGGTAATGGGGGTGGTTAATGCCAAAAATATTTTGAAACCTTAGCTTCTCTTATATATACTAAATACCAATTTTATGGACTCTTACTTGCTTGATTTGCCTATTTACCCCCATTTACCCCCCAACTCTTTAACGGATTAATCTAGTTCCAGATCTCGTTAAAATACATGGTACGTGTACCAGATTTCAAGTCAATATCTTAAACGGGTCCGGAGTAATCGTGCGCATACAAAAAAGTTACAGACAGACCGACAGACAGATTTTTTTTTTGCTCAAACTTAAAATCTCGAAGTTTCATGACATTCTAAGCCTTTTTGGACAATAAAAATTTTCAAAAATATTTTTGTCGATACTGTACTTACACTGGATGTGGAAGTAAAATGTGTAACGATATTCTTTCCCTTATTACCACTTGTATTACATTGTAGAACGTATGGCCATTGTGCGAATTGTGCGTGGATTATCTGCTAAAAAAAATTTAAGATAAAAAAAGCAATCTAACTTTCATCGTAAAATGGAGTGGATTTTATGTGGCGTAGTAATAGAGGAGAACGATAAACTTGTGCACAAGCTGTAATTAGGGCTGCGGAAATTAAAAGAGACTTAATTTAGGATATTTTTTTCTTTTTTGTTACCTAATTTAGGCGAAAAAAACACGTTTACTCAATTATTGTGTGGATCTAAGGTAAAAATGCAATGCATGGGAGTTTCGGATAGGGACACAGGAAATGTCGGATACAAATATTAAGATTGCCACGTTCAAAAAAAAGTGCTTTAAGAAACTGTCTTTTCTATTTAGCTCCAATAATAACGCAAAAAATGGAAAACTCAATAGTTTACTTTTTATCAAAACACTCCAAAATTATTACTTTTCCTAAACTTCTGTTTATGGAATTTTATTAGCCCCCTAGTTGCGCAACTTTTTTTTCCATTTACTATAATATTAATTTTTACCGTTTCCGAGATCCCAGTGCAATGCATTTTTATCCCAGATACTCTATTTAAGATTTTTAATTCCTTTTTGCCTTCAACCTTAGTCCTTAATGCGCCACTGGAAAAAATAAGTTGTCCTTTCAGATCCCAAAATGTGATAAAACAGTCCTAAACATAAAAAAGTAATAATGAAAAGTTCCGTTACAGACAATACATAATCATTATTATTCTTTAGTGCCGCGCGCGTACGCTTCGAGAATTCCTCCATACTAAAAAATTCGTAACTAGCAAACTATTGCTAATAATGAAAATATTTTTGTTCTAAAAACTTTTTTAGTTTATTGACTTCATTTTCTTCTTAGCATGTTACACAAAATTTTCAAAAACAAAAAAGTTCCTCGCTTAGTGAAAATTTGATGGCGTATTCTCTAAACTGTCAGGGTCATCTACATTTTTGGCATGTTCACATTTTTTTTATTAGCACTCCTATGTATAGAAAGAAGCGCTTAAGTGTGTGTTTCATAACAAAAAAAAGTTCACATCGATAGCTCAATTCATTTTTGAGATATGGCAATAGATGTACAAAAAAAAATGATTTAAAAAAAAATTAAATTTTACACTTTTTTTAAATAAAAATATCTGTGACCACTAAAAAATGTCGTACTTCGTGTTTTTATGTGTAAAATGATGTTGTTGGTAATACCCACTGTGTCTGATCTTGTTCTAAGCTGATAAAAAAAAAAACGACACACTCTTTTTCGCTGCTCTACTAAGATGTTTAACTGCTTTTAACATTTTTAATTGATAAATGTTATTATAAAGTGTCTGAATTTTTGTATTAATTGACGAATCCCATACAATGTACATTGTTACAGTGGAAAATAAATCTTATTATTATTATTATTATTAATATTATCTAACTTCTTCAAAGTATTTTGACGCGGACAAAATATTTTTTTCTACCTTGTCAGTTTTCCTTTACCACCCCTTTTGTGCCCTAAAAAAGGGCAAAAAAGATCTTGTCCGAAAGTTCTGACCTAACTTTTCTGAAGTATTTTGACGCGCTGAAGCCAATTTTGGACAAAAAAAATTTCTACCGGCTCAGTTTCCCGCTTCATCCCCTATTTTTTTTTGTCCAAAATTAGTTTCAGCGCGTCAAATTACTTCAGAAAGGTTAGATAAGAACCTTAGGACAAGACTTTTTTTGCTCTTTTTAGGGGATGAAGGAGGTGGTAGAGGGAAACTGAGCGGGTAGAAATTTTTTTTGTCCAAAATTGGCTTCAAGTTAGATTAGAACCTTAGGACAAGACATTTTTTTTTGTAGACCACTGTAATCTAATCTTTGTTTTTACTGTAAAAAATACTTTTAAGTAAATATTGAAAAGTGTGTTCTTGTTCTCTTTATTATTTGTCATTTCCTCTATGAACTAAAGCTATAAAAATCAATTATTACCCAAATCTATATATTGTAGTAAATATGAACTTATACCAACATCTGCGTTCAAATTGTTTAAAGCAAGTTGTGCACTTCGTCCTTGATATATGAAAATATTTACAAGAATGCGTAACAAGAAATATTTCCTACTTAAATTTAATGAGAGTAGAGTTTACATAATTTCATTTTTTCTGCGAATAAGTCACAAGAATATCTTAAAGTTTACATGTTCGTCTAGCACGATGTTAGTGAACCTCGACGCGAATATTCAGTTCTAGTTCACATATATTCAGTCTGTGCTTTCCTCAGTAGTCCTGTAAATGAATGGTTTCCAAAAGTCCCCGAATGTAGGAAGTGGGGGGGATGCAGGGGGGGCACGAAGAAGTTCGCGGTTTTTGGTTTTTCGCTCATATCTCGAAAACAGCCATAATCAAAAAGTGCAAATTAAAGCAGACTAAATTTTCTATAATAACGTTTCTATTAATTTTTTTCGTATCTGTTACGGTTCAGTAATGAATTGTATATCTTCTTTTGACTGTATTCTAACTTTATTATAAATTTATTATAAATTGAATACAAATTTTAATAACCATCGTAGAAAAAAAATTCTTGTACAGATATCCGTTTCACAGCAGACTGAACTCAAATGTCGAATAAAAAATGTTTTTGCGTCTGCAAGTGTGTGAGTGTGCGTGTATACCGTTTCTTGTAAACACGATAACCTCTGTTAGACTTAAAATATTTAAGTACACTTTGGAACATATGTAAAACAGCGTATTACAATAATCCCTATTGAAATTGGGCCATATCTGTAATGCATGGTGATAACCAGAGGCCTACAAACTCTCACTTCATAATAAACCACAATAACATTGAAACTAACAGGAACTTGATCGTGTATGTACCACATTTGATTCATTAACGCAATTGGCCTGTACTCTTGAAATATAGTACGGATACAACAAAAAATCAACCAAAATTCGCCAAACAATTTGATGACAAATATCAGAGCTCTAGCAATCGTCCTCGAGAACATATTTCCTTAAATTAATGATATAATCCAGTCAATGAGTACTCAAAAGAGAGATATGCGAGACTTTTTTACTTCAGGACTTCGTTAGTAGGAGTAGTTAGCAGGTAAACATACTAAAGGTCTCCGCTCCTGGGAGGTGAGCTTACTGTAGGAGGAGGGGGGAAGGTCCCATTTTTTGGTTTTTCGATTATATCTCGGATACGGTGGACTCTAGAAAAAATATGTTCTAAATAAAAATGAAAGCTAATTTAATTTCCTATAAAATTGTTTCCATACATATTTGTCGAATTTCCAACGGTTTTCGAGATATACGTTATTGAAAATCGATACTTTTCGAAAAAATCATTTTTACCTAACTCTTTTTGTCAAACATTTGCTTCTAGCGCCTCCCACGATCCTTTCTCAGAAAAATTGTCAGAAACGAAGTTGTACAGCATTGAATTTCCTTCAATTTGATATACACTTAAAAAATAATTTTTGTCGAAAATTATCGATTTTCAATAACGCATATCTCGAAAACCGTTGGAAATTCGACAAATATGTATGGAAACAATTTTATAGGAAAATTAAGTAGCTTTCATTTTTATTTAAAACATATTCTTCTAGAGTCTACCATTTCCGAGATATAATCGAAAAATCCAAAAATGGTACATTCCCCCATCTCTCCCACCGTAAGCTCAGCTCCCAGGGGCAGGGACTTTTAGTATGTTTACCTACTAACTACTCCTAACAAAGTCCTGATGTCAAAAAGTCTCGCATATTCCATGCATTCCACAATATATTCATTGACTGGACTAATATCCCCTGACCTCTCTAACAAGAATTTGGATTTATAAGTACACCATTTGTTTCATATTAACCGACTTCAACAAAAAGTTTCAAAAAAGAGGAATATTTGTCCCATATGTATGTTTTTTTTTAGGTTTATTCCTGAATCATTATTACCCTGAATGAAGTTTCGTAGGAATTGCATTAAAATTGGTAGTTAGGTATTTTCGAAGTACCTGATACTGAATCAGATGTGAAATATTAAGAATGCAAAATGGAGAATCCAATATGGCTGACATAATTGCAATATTTTTGCAAATTTTAATGGAATTTCATTATGGGTATGCCGTGATTCTCTGATCACAGGCCCACAAAAAGTCTTGTAGTTGAAAGGTGAGGTACCATACCGTATGTTTTTTGGTGTGCTGAAAACGAATCCGGAGTCAAAATTGCTGCATCACCCACCATTTTTTTGTAAGTTGTGAAAATAACCTAAAAGAAAACTCGACGTGCTGAATACGAATCGCCCACCAGTTTTTAGTAAATCCCTAAAATAACCTAAATTATGAGTTTTTTTAGGTTATTTTCGCGGCTTACAAAAAAATGCAAATTCTGACTCCGGATTCGTTTTCAGCACACCAAAAACATACGGTATGGTACCTCACCTTTCAACTACAAGACTTTTTTTGTGGGCCTATGATAATGAGCCTGACGTTAAAGCTTGGAACATTAAAACGACGGATATTTGCTTTCACTGTTGTGTAGAAGTTAAATAAAGAGTCTTCTAAAAAGGGTGGATAAAATTGAACTACCTTTAAAACAGGCCTGTAAAAATTATAAAATTAAATTTCATCGTCGTCCAGTTCACTGATCCTTAATACCTAATTATTGACTTTGTAGTCAGTGTAAAAATAAATAAATAACTAATTTAAACATATTTTTAAACGTCTTCAATATCAATAATAGGTAATAAGGTTCAATTAACTGGGCAATCTTTTTTGCAGGCGGACTAATTTAAAAAAAAAATTTAATTCCCACTTTTTGTTTTGTTGCAGACATTTTTGAATTTTCTGATTATTATACGCAATCAACAGAACCGGCCAGCCCTCGCATATAATATTTCTATACTTAAAGTAAATTATTTTGATTACATCCGATTATAATAAAATTATTACATATTATTATATTTAATTTCGGAGGCAATGTATGATTTATCTCATAATTATGTTGCAAGGAACGACGACGGCCTAGTACATAGAGGAATCGCTCAGAGCTAATGCCAGGGCCTCTGCTAGCCTTCTTGTAGAAGGTTGAATTCCCACTAGAGAAATATCTGATAATTTTTTTGGTGCACTGCAAATATTTTAGTCCACAGTACATCGCCCTTTTTTTTTAATGATTAGTAACAGGCTGAGTTTTCGTGAGTAGCTTCGTTTTGACGAGACGCCCAACTTTTCTCTCTGCGAAAATTCTCAGTAGTGGTAGCTAATAGCAAAAATTATTTTTTCTATTTCACACGAATTAGACAGTTCGACAACCTGTCAAATTATTTTGGCAATATGTTGTTGTGGACAAACACGGGGCTTATTATAATTAACTCGCGCAAACGTAACCAAGGAAATCCAAGACAAACGTTTAACGAATGAAAAATATATTGCCAAAATAATTTGACAGGTTGTCGAATTGTCTAATTCGTGCGAAATAGAAAATAGTATATTATATTACTAGGAGTAGAACGCACTCTTTTTTTGTGTTGAGCCCAGGATTTGCGGCTGAGGCGAAACCGAAGCCGCAAACTGGGCAAAACACAAAAAAAGGCGTTCTACTCCGTGTAATATATACTATTTTTCCTTCAAGCGTATTAAAATGCAAAAATTCATTTATTTATCATAAATGTACAAATATTCAAACTACAGTCTTACATGTTGACACAATATGACAAGTGGCTAGTGGATAGCCCGCCACCGGTGGCTTTCGGTATTAACATTATGTTACTAGTAAAACAATACCCACTGCGGTAGCGCTTTCGAAACTAACATTATGTTACTAGTAAAACAATGTTCACTACGGTGGCGTTCGGTACTAACATTTTGTTACTAGTAAAACAATGTCCTACTTCTACTTCTGTTTTTGGTGACATAATTTAAACATTTTAATACGCTTGAAGAAAAAATAATTTTTGCTATTAGCTACCACTACCGAGAATTTTCGCAGAGAGAAAAGTTGGGCGTCTCGTCGAAACGAAGCTACTTACGAAAATTCAGCCTGTTACTAATCATTAAAAAAAAGGCGATGTACTGTGGACTATTTTTAAATAATAGAGGGCGTTTAGTAGGCAAAGTATTGTATCAATTGTTTGCCTACAAAGTTCATGTGAGTGCTAACCAGTATACAATTATACATACCGGGTGATTTTTTTAGTTGGTACAGCACCTTTTCCTCGCTTATTTTTAAAGATAGAATTTTGAAATTTTGCAGGCATACTTAGTAACATTTTTTGCATCTAATGCACTTTTTTAAATTTTTCTGGTGTTTCCCATCTAACCGGAAGTGACGTCAACTTTCGATTTTCAAATGAAACACTATAGTTTTTCTTTTGGATTTCAAAACTAGATTTTTTTTTGAGTTAGAATATGTAAAAAAAGTATTAGGTTAGAAAGGAAAGTTTTTGAGATAATGCGATTTCAAGGTTTCATGTGTTGGGAAGCACTAAAAATCGAGTTACCTATGGAATCATTTTGTGGCAGATTAAAATTGCCGTCAAAACGCGTAGTAGGCGCATGTCAAGTCAATAAAATTTTGCGTTGTCGTTTTTGAATTTAGCATTTCAAAGTTTTCTGGCGTCAGTTCACAAAAAAATTAGTGAAAAAAATGGAAAATTATTATACAAACGAAGATTTCTTTAACATCCTTATGATTTTTAACCAATGTCAAAGATATTTACCAACTTGTCGTAGTTTCAATGCAGAATATCCCAAGAAAAGAAGACTTGTTTTAAAAAAAAATAATTACAAATTTAAGAACTTTTATGTGACGAGGCAATAGAATAATGAATTAATATTCTATTGGCCGTTACGGAAAATTCAGGTATTTCAATTCGTCAACTAGAAGTGCAATTTGACATATCATATTCCTCCATCCAGAAAATATTAAAACGATACGGGCGGCATCCTTACAAATACTTGGTACATCAAAAGTTACTTCCTGGAGATTTTCCCAGACGAACTACGTTCTGCGAATGGTTCATGATAAAAAATCAAGAAGATCCGGCGTTTTGTCGCGAAGTAATTTGGAGCGACGAGGCCAGTTTTACCAATAACGGCATTTTAAATCGACATAACGCACAGTACTGGTCCACGGTTAACTTACACTTAACTAAATCCAACAACTTTCAGATAGTTTGGAAGTTCAATGTTTGGGTTGGGCTTATTAAGAATCAATTGATTGGACCTGTTGCTTATGATCAAAATCTCAATGCAGCGTTTTATTCCCAAAACATATTGCCTTTCTTGGAAGAAAATTATCTAGGTAATTTACCTTTGGCATCACTTAGAGAAATTTATTTTATGCAAGACGGAGCCCCACCTCACAATGCAAGGGTGGTGGGCGGTCTTCTAACAGTTACTTTTTAGGACAGGTGGATCGGAACCTCCGGACCGATTAGATGGCCAGCGAGGTCCTCGGATCTCAATCCATTGGATTTCTTTATGGGGTCACGTTAAAGATAATGTTTATGAATTCGAGCGCGAAACAAGAGCGGCTTTGGAAGCACGTGTTCGTGAAATTTGCCAATCAGTTTATTGAAAACACAACAGAAAGTGTCAAGAGAAGAGTTGAAAAGTGTTTAGATCAAAATGGTGGCCTGTCTGAAAATTATTTGTGATAATTTTCTTGTTATTGCAGCTTCATGTTTAAATTTTTGTCACTGTTTGAAATAAAAATGTTTATTGTTTTGTTTGTTTTTTATTGTTTGAAATGCTAAATTCAAAGACGACAACGCCATCTTCTATTGACTTGACATGCGCCTACTACGCGTTTTGATGGCAATTTTAATCTGCCACAAAATCATTCCATAGGTAACTCGATGTTTAGTGCTTCTCAACACCTGAAACTTTAAAATCGCATTATCTCAAAAACTTTCCTCTCCAACCTAATACTTTTTTTACATATTCTAACTCAGAAAAAAACCTAGTTCTGAAATCCAAAAGAAAAACTACAGTATTCCATTTGAAAATCGAAAGTTGACGTCACTTCCGGTTAGACGAGAAACAGCAGAAAAATTTAAAAAAGTGCATTAGATGCAAAAAATGACACTAAGTATGAATGTAAAATTTCAAAATTCTATCTTTAATAACAAGCGAGGAAAAGGTGCTGTACCAACTAAAAAAATCACCCGGTATATATTTAGACATAATTATGTATAATTGTTTTTATATTAGCTATGATTTGCGTTAAACCATACCTAGTTAAGAAATAATATCGACGATATTTGTCCAATTTTAAATTTAAAAATACATGGGCATTAACTAAAATATCTTTCACTATAGTGTCATTTAATTTAAGCCAAGAACAACATAATCAAAGAAAAAATGTGCCCTTTACAAATACGAAAGAAAAGTATATTGCATTTTATCGGCACATTTCTAAAACCGTAAATGCCGTAAAAATTATTCTAAACAACTTTGAAAATGCACACGAAGAGTGTTGAAACATTTGAAAAATTTCTACGAACTCAAAAATACCGCAGTACAAACGTATACAAACATATACAAACGTTTTTCCAATCAAGATGGCATCATCGAGAGCTGATAAAAAAAGTATAGTCTACTTAAAAAATTAACTTACGTTCAAAAAACTGAGAAGAATATAGTGAGAGTATTGTAAGACTATTTATGATTCGTTTGTTATTAATCTAATAGAATTTCACTTAAATTAATTTTTCGCAATAAAATGTGATTGTTTTGTGTCTTTAAAAGAAAATCATACAAATTTTTCAGGATTGATTCAATCACAATTTATAAGCTTTTCTTTTAAATAATGAAAGTTCGATTTTAGACAATTCACCGTATATTAATTGTATCCCTTACAAAAATGAAAACGAAGGATCGGCATATTTCTTTCTAACTCCGTAAATACGGCTCTAGAGGAACATTCTAACCTCCCCACAATAAAATTGTGGGAGCTTATTAAAATTGGTTCAAAATCGAAAATTGAGATAACATCAAATCTTTACGTTTTGAGGACTCAGAACCCAAAAAAAGTGGTTTTTGAAAAATGTCTGTATGTGTGTATGTATGTTACTACTAAACGGATTTGGATGAAACTTTGCAAGAGGGTTTTTTTTGTGCTCCAGAAGATCTGAAAAGGTTTTGATTGAGATCCGATTACGTTTAGTGCCGTTTTGGCACAACAAGTTGTTTATCTTATGATTACTTACAATTTGTAATTGAATCATTGAAAAGCAGTAAAAATTCCGATTTCAACGATATGTCACTTGCACCTTTTCGATTTGATTTCCGTGAAAAAAATTAAAAAACAAGATAACAATCTATAGAGTTACGCTTCTTGTGTAAGATATATATCATAGTCTAACCTAACGTTCAGTAGACTAGTGTGCACACTGCTTTTACACTCAAGTTTGTAGGTTCAAATCCCACCGATCCCAAGATTTTTTTTTTCTATTTTAATATGAAAAAAATATGTCAACGTAATAAATATAATTAAATGAGATCATTCATATTTTTTAGTGCTCTTTTCAGCTTTAAAGATCCACCGGGTGGGGAGGTTCCGGCCGCTTCCAGTAGCTGCAGATCTTTTCACATTATAGCGAATTACTTTCAATGTCCTTTTTAAACACGATAACTTAAAAAGGAAAAGTCCGATCGTATTAAAATTTAAGTAGTAAGTCAATGTTAGTTGGAAGGTGCTTTTGAATAAAATCGATCAGTAAATATAAACATTTTTAAACATTTTAATAAAAATATATATATATATTAAAACTATTGTGAAATTCTCTTTATGTTTTACACCATGTGAAAGTTACCAGGAAAATGTTATCCTGTTGTTTGCGTTAATTGAAATTACCGGCAACTCCGCCAAATCTTCGAATAGTTCCGTAATATGAAGTTGGTTAAAAAAAAAAAATCCAATTTTTGTTCACTTTACACTAGATGTAGCTTTATAAATTTAGTAGAGAACCACCGCCGAACGATAGCGGACCAAAGCCTACATTAACAAAATAAATGAGAAAATAAACCTCTTGCATGGTATATAGACGAGCCTTTCACCAACCCAAGCAACGCAAGGAGATTAAAGATAAATTAAAGAGATACCAATTATACCTTAAAGATTGGGTGGTATTCGTATCTTTGGACATTTTCGTTCATATTCAAGAGATAGGAACCTGAAGGACTTATGTTATATTTTTATCAATTATAGAATCCCCTCCCCCCCAATAACATTTAAATTGAAAAACTTATTGAAAAGAGCTTTGGTAAGGCCCTACTCCTAACATGCAACCACGACATATGGCGTGATGCGGATATATTATCAGGAGGTGGCCATTAGAATAATATATGAATGCACTGATGCACGTTGTCAACATGAAGGACGATTTTTATCATATTCTTTGATCAAATTCCAACAGAAAATGCCATCGTAGTTTGTTATAAAGTCAATAGTTTAAGTTATAAATTTTTGAGCGTTTGAAAATACGTGACTTGCCCTTCAAAAAATATTAGAAAAAATGAGATTTTTTATAGAATACTTTTTTTACATCTCTGTAAAAAAAATCGAGATTTTAATATTAACCCTTATTTCTTATTGTTTACACTGCGAGCTCGATAGTCTCCTGAATTACCTGAAGCTGTTCATGTTTCTTTCACACTCGCGCGCATTATAGGATCTCCGCGAATTCGCAGCGGTCAACAAGGTAATTGAAAAAAATACCTTTTGTTGTTAATTGAAATATTATTCAAATAGTACTTCATAAAATTAATGAAGGAGGGTTTTTTATTCGCAAATGTGGGATTGTTGCATAAGATTCATTAAAATTAATTAAAAAAAAAACGGATTCGAGCCTAGGATAGATAGACTAGAGCTAGACGCATTTGACTTGCTCAGTTTCATTTAACAATATTAAAAGAAGACATTTAAAATAATTGATTTTTTCTGTGTCGATAATTAAGACAACATAAATATTCCTTCTGTTTTGTGTTTTTCATAAAAACACAACAAATTTCTGACTTTCTTGTAAAAATTTAACATAACAAATAATTAAGTCCAAAAAACGTATACCAAATCTGCTATTCATCTCGTGTTGCACAACTTTATATTTCTCTACTAATACAATCATAAATTTAACTATAGGTTTGCTTTCTCCAATTAAAATTAATCAATTTTACTTTTTGTCTTAAGCCTAATAAATATTAATTATCTTTCGTAATAAACGTACAAAAAACGAAGAAATAAAAAAATGGTGAAACACATTTCATTAATGAATTTTTAAAACGTCGGTACTTCCTGCTTAATTTTTAAACCGTGAGCCTCGCAACAAAACGTTTATTAGTGTATCGAATAGCTATTATAATTCCGCCAACATAATAAAAAACTCATAATCAACAGGTCGGGAATCCCTAAAAACTTGTTGCGCGCTCGTTCGCATGCTTTAAAAACGCTCAAATAAAAAGAACCCAAATCATTTGATAACAGGTTATAAAAACTATAATGTAAACAAAAATTCATACCAAACATACGAAAGCAATGTAACATTTAATTTAAATCAGAAATACGATTACAATTTTACCGTTTGCATTAGATTAGGAAATCTAAAAATTGCACAGGAGTGAATGCACATTATCCACACCTTGAACCTATGTGACAAGTCATGGTAATGACGAAGAAGCTTGTATAAAACTTTTGTTTATTTCTCACAATTACATTTTGATTATATGACTGGTGATACCTCACTTCATATATCTCAGATACCTCTTCCATTTTAAATTATTTGTCGGTGCATCTGAAGATGGACTCACGTTTCTACTCCAGAACCGGTCATATAAACAAAATATAATTGTGGGAAATAAATAGAAGTCTATATAAACCTTCCTTGTCATGAATGCACGAGATAGGCTCGCTCAAAATATCTTCGAAATTAATGAAGAGAAAAGAGTAAACTGTAAACATAATTTTAGATCTAAAGTCAGCACCAGGTTGATAACATTCACCGAAAACTTATTTACAAAATCACTCGTGATCTTGTATTGTAGGAAGTTCGCCCTGTTATACAAGATTTTTCTTATTATAAAAATGTATTTCCAGCAGCAATATTAAGAGAAACAATGGCCTAAGAAGCTATGTAAACACTCTCTATACTCTACTTAAAGTATTGCATTCGAAGTGTTTTTCAAAATTTTCAAAATAATTAGGTATGCTAAAAAATTGGAGTGTGATCATTTGAATAATTTGATTAGTAAAAAAAGTTAAAATTGCTATACATTTTTGCGTTTGTAGAAGTATTCCTATGCTACTGCTTTAAAATTGTTTAATTCTAGTTTGCTGAAAAAACACCCACCACCAAAAATCACCCAAAAGTTGACATAATTCAGTCCAAAATCGATGCGTACCGTTCATGTAAACGTGTTGTCTCCACAACTGCTGGTACTGCGTCCACCTGTGCGACTCATCCTGAGCCTGAGCTTGTACATGCGTCAAGGTTCCCTGCATGACACCCACAGGGACCTGGTGTCCTGCTAGGGGGTTGGGCGCCGTGACCGGCGGCGGAGGCAACTGGTACTCCATTCTTTGCGTATCTTTCACCGGTACCACAAAACTCATGCCTGACACATGCTAACTTGCAGCCCCGGTAATCTCACACTCCCGTTAACAAACACTCTTCACCGGTATAACCTGAGCGCTCTTCTACGATACGGAAGAGCAACTGGACATGAAGTAGAGACCGCAGAGTCCACGGAGTGAATGGGCCACTATTCGCGGGTGGGGGACAAACACTCTCAGTTTCGCAAATGCCGGAAACTACCGGCTAACTATGATGATGCTGGTCTTATTGTTGTTGTTCTTTCTTTCTCTATCGGCGGTGATGTTTCTTAATTTTTTAGGTACGCTAAGTTCACTTTCTGCTTCTGGTAAAGTATATTGTGATGGAGGTGCTGGCATCAACCACCGCTTAAATCGTTTCACATAATAATGACTTAATATCAGTTCAACATAAAATAAGATTTATTACCATTATTAATTTGTTTACTTATTAGCATTAATATCTTTATTTCCTCAATAAATGTTCAAAAAATAGAAATCCAAATTATGTTTTCCTATTTCATTGCACCCTCGGTTACATACAGGGGGTGTAATTTAAGTATGTTCAAATATTTTAACTTATTATTTCTTAGTTAATTTTAAGAAAAAGTTCATATGAACATATGCCCAAGAATTCTTTATTTTGGATATGCGGGGTATGTACATTTTCAAAAAAAATTGAACTGTCTCCAAAAAGGGCGCTAAAAATTATGAAATAAAATTTCGCCGTAGTCCAGTAAATTGAACTTTATTACCTAATATCGATATTTGAGTCTGTTAAAAATACGTTTGAATTCGTTATTTGGTTAATTTTATAGCGACTTCAAGGCAATAAAGTTCAATTAACTTGGCGACGCGACACTGATATTTTATTTCACAATTTTTAGCGATCTTTTTAGAAGGTGGTTCAATTACTTCCACATCCAGTGGAAGTATAGTAACGACAAAAAAATTTTAAAAATTTATTATTCAAATAGGCTTAGAATGTTACAAAACGTCGAGATTTTAAGTTTGAGCGAAAAAAAATTTCTGTCTGTCGGTCTGTCTGTAACTTTTTTTGTGCGCACGTTTACTCTGGAACCGTTTGAGATATTGACTTGAAATTTGGTACACATATGTACTTTAACGAGATCTAGAACTAGATTATATTTTCATCTTGTTCCGTCGAAGGGTTGGGGGGTAAATTTGGGGAAAATAGGTAAATCAAGCAGGTAAGAGTCCATAAAATTGGTATTTAGTATATACAAGAGAAGCTAAGGTCTCAAAAAAAAATTTGGCATTAGAAATTAAAGTTAGTTTGTTCATCCACCTACTTAAGTATATCATATAAATCCTTAATTGAATCATTTCTAAAAAGCAGAAGAAAACGAGTGCTTTGTGCAAAAATGAGCCTGCAGAGATACCGTTATCACTAAGACCATGGAACAGGTTTAACCAGAATTGAGAGTAATGTTTTCTAAACACTAACCACCATGACTTGATTCTTTGATTTCCTGGATAGTAGAGTAGATATAGGTTTTTGGGTGGAACTAATTCCCACAAAGCCGAAATTTGAATTTTTTAATTCGTTGTTTGTGTCTTTTTGACATACTAAAAGTCTATAAACACATGAGTGCAAAATACGTTTTTCTGCCGCCATCTTGAAAATTTTTTAAAAAATCATAAAAAATCATGTGTGGTATCAATTTACAGAAAATTTCATCCTGAAAAAGATTATGATATTAGTTTAAAAAAATAAAAATTAATAACACACTAAAAGTCTAGGAAAATCTAAGTATGTAGTAATATAGTGGAATCAATAGAGATTTTCACTTCGGAAAAATTCCGGGAAGCGGTAACTTTTGAGAATACATCTCTGAACACGTCAGGAACAACATACCAAAAGTTACCAACAATAGTCCTTGAGCGTAATTTGTTATTAAACAAATTACTTACAAAATACCAGTTTTTGTCAAATATATCTTAAAATATTTTTTTTCTTTCAAAAACTAATTACGTCATTCGAAATGCACATCAAAAATGTATATGAAGTTTTTTTGTACGATCAAAAATGTAGGCTTCAGATTTTTTTTGTTTAACGCACGAAAATGGAATGCGTAGGCACGTAAGTACGTAACTTTTGAATTAATTAATTAGTGAAATTGGTCTCAGAAAAGCTTAAATGAAAGAAGAAACATGTAGCTATTGGATTAATATATTTTCAAATATAAAAATGAATATACATATGTAGGAATAGTACAGTAAGATCCGATGAGTGAAGAAAATCTCAAAAATTTATTTCTGAAGTTGTACACTTCCAAAATTTCAAAATGTTGAGAAAATGTTAAAATTTGATATATATGATATATAACTTTAACCACCTATTACTCTGTTTTTTTAAAATTTGAAATGTGTACTTTAAGATGCTTCAAGGGGATTTACCCCAAAAATTAAATTAACCCTCTCACTTTTATGAAAATAAAAACAAAATTTTTTTGCTCGAAAATTCGTGAAATTATGGGTAAAACAAACGTTAATAACTTTTATAAAAAAAATATTTAGCCTACCTATTCAGGATACCTTTATAGTAGAACCTCAAAGTAAGTCAATCTGATGTAAAAATTATTTTAGGAGTCATATAAATTCCAAAAATATTTTTACCAATACTTTTCACGAAATATTAAAAAAATCATGTTTTTCGGTAAATAGACTCAATGTTGATTGATTATAAAATTGTTATCCTGTTTATAATATCGAAAACATACTGAAAATATTCACGCGGTACAGGGCCGCCAGTCAAATTATAATGCCTGAATATTAGAAAGAGATTGTAGTGAAGTAAAACATCTTCGCGCCAAGCAGTACGCATCACCTGTCCCGCACGATGCGCTGTGTGTCCGTAAAGCATTGTAAAAGTAGTTTGGGCATTTTTTCACAGGTCATCTTGTAATGTCATGTACAATATCACGTTTTCTCAGCTTCTTTTTAATTTTTTATTTGAATATTTAAATTGTGTTTTTAATTGAATAAATAGTGTTTTGAATTATTTTATTGCTTGATGGAAGTTCGGCCATATTGGATCAGCCATTTTGAATTACCTTTTTTTGACATTATAATCTGTTTCAGCGACCTCGAAAACTCCTTATATGTCAATTTGAATTAAACTCTCAACTTACAAAAATGTTGTTAATTTTTGTTTTTTTTTGTTTAAATAATTAATAAACAATTTCCTAACGATTATATGTTTACAACTTTTTATTTTAAGCTATGTAGAAGTGATATCAAGAGGTTTTAGGAAAATCGAAGCTTCTCGTAATTATTCCGAAGTAATGCATATTTTCAGCCTCTATTGACTCCACTAATAGTATAGTGTAATACCAGTGTGGCAAGGGCTTCATTTCAAAACGATGTATGAAAGTAGGAATATATTATAATATTATAATCTTTTTTAGCATGAAATGTTCTGTAATTTGATACAACACACGATTTCTTATGATTTTTTTAAATTCTTTCTAGATGGCACCCAAAAAAACGCATTTTGCACGCTCAGATTTTTCTAGACTTTTAGTATTTCAAAAAGATACCATTATCGAACTAAAAAATTCAAACCCCGTCTTTGTGGGAATTAGTTCCACCTATCACATATGTTTTGCATATATCTACTATACTAGGAATAGTACCATATTCTTAAAATAATTCTGCATCTTATCTTATGTGGACAGCCCGCAGCACTGGTTACTGCTTCATAGTAGCTAATTACAGCAGAATTATTGGTATTTGGACCATATAATTTAAGGAAAATTATTGTCTCTATAACCAGTTATACAAATTACGAATGGCTTTAGTTTGTTTTACAGTTGGCACGTCAAAAATAATGGGTCCTTTCTTGTAATACCTTTTTCTACGTAGACTATACCTTTAAAGAATAGCAACACTATCTGAGTCCAAAATTTTGATAATTTTCTAACGAATTTTGTCACAAGACCACTTTGAAGGCAACAACTGAAATGCAAACCTGGAATTAGGGACTGACAAGTTGGTGGATGACCGTCAAAGGCATAACCCTTTGAGAAGTGCAAAATTTGGTTGACTAAATAATCTCAATGTGCCCAAAGGTGGCGTAAACTCAAATAAATATCATCATTTATGAAAAGATAAGTAATTATTTTTCCAGACCTAACTGATAATACCATATAATCAACTCCATCACTCTCATCACTTAGCAGTAATAATTTTTCGTACCATTACTATTTCTACGATACAATACAAATGAGCTATTATATGAAAAATTTACAGTTTTTCTGTTTTACAATTTTTCTGTAAACTTGCAGTTTTGCTGTTAATTTTGGTAAAAAATATATTGCAAAGAAATTATGCGGCTCTAGGATATAGTTTACTTAATATGAAAATACTGTCATTTAATCCCAGGTAAAGAAATAATAACGCAGGCACGATAACGTTTTGAAATTATTGTTTCTATTATATTAGTGTAGTAGAGCAAATGAAGGGCATCTGAAATAAATACAGTATTGTACTCAATTTTGAACATTGGATTGCTTCCAAATAAAGTCCCTAATCTCAAGATCATTTGCTCGGTAGATTGACATATTGTTTAAAAATTAAACGTACTATATCTTACTATGTCAAATAAAAATAAAATATGTTGTTATCTATAAAGAATCAGCGTTATAATTCGGACTACATCTTTATGATAACCAAAACAATCGCATATATAATAAAAACGAGACACGCAGTAGACAAAAATTATTTTTTTGTGCTTATCATTTGGTATATTTTTTAAATAATAGAATGTGATGTGTTAAGAGAACAGAAATATTATTGATAAAATTAATAAACTGTTGTTGTTATATCGCTCCCGGTAGCACAGTGGTTTAAAGCGTGTTACCTATTTCATCCAGAGGTTAATAATATGACGATTTTTCGTTGAATGTTGCCCAAATGTTGTGCTCAATGTGAATTAACTGATTATTTCAAGAAAAAGTAACAATTTCTCTAGCTTTTTAATTAAGTCTACTTTATAACCGACATCCTGTCCACAGTATACTATTCAGTATTACAAACCAAGAACATTTACTTAAGTAAAATTATTTGTGAGATTATTTGTTATTTTATTTTATGTTATACTATTGACCAAATTATAGAAAGTTATTCAGAAAATAAATCGGTTATTTTTAATTGCAAATTGATTGCCTACATTTAAGTAGCAACTATTTAAATTATGTTTCTATACTTTTTTAGTTCTGAAAAACATGAAACCGAAAAACAAGAATAATGACTCGGTTTTAGTATTAGAGTAAATCCTATTGTGGGACATTTATTATTTAGGAAAAGAAATTAAGGCCTTGAAAAAATCTGCTAAATAATTTATAATTATTTCACGGTAACCAAGCACCAGTTCAAGCATAGGTATACCAAAAATTTGAATTAAAAAGGCTAATTTTTGCTCGAGTTTATTGAGTTGTATACAGTTTTCAGGTTTAAAATCTTAATTATAAATTTTAGTTGATACTTAGCGTAAGCTTTTACTGTTTTTTATAATGTTAATTTTATTTTACGTTCCTTAAATCGCATTCTTAATTCCCACCCGTAAGACAATTTAAAATATGTTTAAAGTAACAAAACAATATTTGATCGTATTGTGTTTTGTAAATATATAGTATATACAGGGTGTACTAGTCTTAATCTTTGTTCTCTTTCATGATTTTTCTAAAACAAGAACCAGTTATTTCCTTTCACAACTATTTATTAAATTTACTTAAAACTATGTAAGTATGTGTTTGTTTCAATATTAGAGATTGGAGATTTAAAACTGCTTAAAATTCACTACCTAGGGAAGATTGTCTTTTGAGATTGACTGCGACATTTACTTATAAATTCACGTACTTATAACCCATTTAGTATTACTTAAAACTCCCGAAATTAATGTCTATGCACTAATACAATGAAATTGTTTTTCTCGAAGGCGGTTAGTGTTAGAGGTTCCCAACAAGAGGAACTTTTAAATGTACAAATGCCGATGAAACCGATTTCCGGGACCAAAATGGAGAATTTGCTAAAAAAATAATAAGGAGAAAAGTGTGAGCCCCGATTTTATGCCCTTGATCAACGCATAACGTTTGAAACCCTCTGGAAGCTAAACACTTTCAGACTTAATCTAAGATTAGATTAGATTGGATTGTAAATGGGCCATTTAGGTACGAAGCGTCTCTCTTTACTTACACCTTTTGTGAATACACTTTGATCTATAGGTTCATTCCGGCAGCATCAGGAGTCAGCACACAATGATTCTGCAAGATCAGAACATACAGACCCCCTAACGGGCGGTAGTTGCTGCTTACCCAATACCCATCCAATCCCAGGGTTTTAATAATCCTCGAATTCTCCTGGGGGCATCTTTCCCACTTCGGAAGGTATCAAAGCTATCTGTCCTAAGAGTTGTAGTTCTTGGTGGACAAGGACCATACATAAGCAAGGAATATGTTGCACAGTCTCAGTCGCTTCCATATAAAAGAGACACATTTCATCCTCACCTTTACCCACTTTCTTGAGATGGTAACTCATTAGGAAATGTCCCTTAAAAAGGTGTGTTATTAGCTTTAATTCTGATTTGCTGAGATCAAGTAACTCTACTGCTCTTTTTTGCGAATAGCTTATGCAGTTTCTCGCTTATCTGTGACCTGGAGTTACAACAGGGGGATTGCTTTCATCCTCCGTTTTCTTACCTCCTCTGTTGTGTGATATTTTGCTATCCCACAAAATGAACGGCACCAGTCCGATGAACGCAAGATCACCTGCAATCTTATTCCCTTTTATTCCTTGTACCCTGGTAGCAGTATTGTTGCATGCCAGTTGCTTTACAGTTTGCGGACATTCCCAGTCACTTTTGGACTCAAAAATAAATGAACTTAGAACTTTAAGTGCTGCCTGTATAATATACATTCTTGTTTCTTGTGTGCGTTTTTTACGCATTTTCGAGTCTTTATTAAAAGTAGTCCTTGCTAAATTTCATCGCTGTAGTTCAAATGGTTCCAGAGATAAAAAAATACTTCCATCTTCGAAGGCGCTAAGGAATTATTTTCAGAACCTTGCCCAAATGACCATTTTTCAATATTTTTGGGTGTATAATCATTTGGCATTTATTATTAGACGTCCTGTGTATATTTATTGCAAATCAGTCAATAGAGTTGAAAATTGCTCAATGAGATTTTAGGTACAAACTAATATGGAAGTATATTCGATAATAATTCGTATTACAGCAAGTTTCTCAATCGTGGATTAATTAATGGTTAGGATTTTACCAATAGTTTAAAGAAAGAAAAATCTGAGATATTAACAGCCAGTTTTACAATTGTTGGTTAGTCAATCGTTAGGATTTGACCAATGATTTTTTACTATACAGGTAAGAATGTCTGGTAAAGTTGTGTTTACTAATAACTTTCAGGTTCTGGTTAGTCAACCAAAAAGATAACCAACGATTGTGAAATTGGCTGTTAGTGATTTATATAGCATTAGCAATTGCTGTGGATTAGAATGATTCTTCAGCTCTGTACAGTAACTTCAACTTCTTTAGATTCCTAGACATGCAACTACAGCAGCCCAGTGGTTGAAAACGTGTTGTGTGACAAAGGCAACTAACCATTGCATATTTTGCCCTCAGTTCTATTTTGAGATCCTGTAGGTAGCAATGTCGATAGGTTATGGTCATGTGTCTAAGATTTCGAAGATTTTCCTTTTCTGCTGACTTGCTAACTTTACATATGCTGGGAATAATTATCACTGATAATAAATCCCAGAATATATTTAAAAAACACTAAGTTATAACTTGACCTACCATAGAGATGGTAGGTCCATTGTTTTAAAACTACAATGGAGTCCGCTTAAAGCTGTTTTGACATATTCTACTTAAACCACGCGCTAACATTTTAGATACACATGTATCAATTTGGAAATTAAAATTTTGTATTACAGAAGCTTTTAGGTTTACAAGAAATGATTTACAATTCTACAGGCATATGTATTTATATACAAACACGTACACATGTATGCACATACAAAGACACACACATGTTTTAGTCGATACTGCAGTTCAGGTATTATGAAATATCTGACTTTTTAATTTTAAAACATAACAGATACTTTGAACTGCTTACACATTTCAATTTTCAATTGTAGCTTCAATATTTAGCAAATAAGGTCCCAAAATTTAGGGAAATCTAATACGTATGCGGGTGTTCTAGAAATGTATGTCCTACAAAGAAACTCAGGAGAAAAACTGGACATAACCTGGAACATAAGAGGATTTTTACAGCCAGGAAAATTTTGTGTCAAAGAAAACCTAGAGACATTAAAATAAATAACTATCTATAATCTGCCGAGAAGTATTATGGATACTCAGGAATTTTAGATCCACGCGGAAAAACTCGAATAGTTATTGCGAACAAAAAAATAGTCTGAATGGAGTAAAATATCAATTCTCTAAAGAAGGAAGACGATCAGTCCGCGTATGTAGAGCTGTTAGTGAATGAAAAATCTTCTGAAGCATCAACACCAAACCAACAATAGTGAACTTGGCACAAGTTATACCTATAACTGCTGCTGAAGAGAAGAAGTTGGAAGCGTTATACAAAGACCTAGAAACCTTACTTCAGACTATTCCAAATGTTATGGGCAGTTTCAACGCTAAATTCGATTCTCCACTGGAAGGTGATCCTTGGCAAGCTGTTGATGGAAAATTAGCCATCAAAGAACAAAATGAAGGGAAGAAAGACAGAATTAGCTCCGAAATAGATATTATGGTTCATGGTTCAGGAAAAACTACACGGCAAGGGTCAATCGGGAGGATATTACTAAGGAGTTGATGAGAAAGAGCTTCGATAAGGTCTGGAGGAGTTTTTAGAAAATGTCTCCATTGATGTTGTAATGTATTGTTATGATGACCAAGCATATTTAAAATTACTTTTGGTCCAAAATTTGAATGAGATCTAAAAAAAAAATATGTTAAGAAAAAATTCGCAAACATCTATTGTAATGTGGAATTTAATCAACGTGAATATATGATTATTGTAGAAGAATCTCAGAATATATTTATAGAACTATGCAAGTAGTACTATAAAAGATCCACGCATGATTGAACGTTAATAATTATAAATAATTGATCACTATCACAAAATTATTGTCGTAAACAGTGTTTGAGATAATTCAAGGTAAAATAAATTTAAAAGATGTTACCTATATATTTCGTTACAATTAAAAATTAATAGTACTTTACTACATTATTACTACTATTACACGGTTTATTTATAGCTTCAGTGTATAGTCGAAGTGACTTAGTTTCAAACTTATTTTGACCGCTGTTGGAACAAATCGAATAAAAATAATTTTGGTGTGTCAACTGCTCAGTTAAAATAAAAATAGAACATTTTTATTTATATTAAGACCCTCTGACTTAATTAATTTTCGCGATTTACAAACCTATCGTCTAAATCGTCTAAAAATTTGACTTTGAGTTCTTGACGTATTTTGATTCTCCCAGATATTGAGAAAGAGGTTTTGGAAAAAAATATCTGTGTGTGAGTGTTTTGTGTGTGCATATATGAATGACTGTCGCTTAGCCTAGATGTAAAACAAATTGATGGATCTTGTTTAAATTTGATGTCTGGAGCCCCCTTATAAATATCTCCAGACTTTTTTAATTTTCACCTAGGAATAACTATTTCCACATCTACAAAAGCAGCTTGAAGAATATATGTATTTGTTTTCTTTTTTTTTTCTTCATTTGGACATATATATCTCGAAAATTACGCGTCTTTAAAGTTAAACGAACATAAGTTAACTTGTTCAGAATGCGACTTCCTACAAAAAAGCTTATATACGTTTTCCTGACTATCCTATTAGTTTTTTCGGAAGAGCGGCTTGAAGAATATTTTTTGTGTTTTTTTTTTTAATGTAAATATTTCGAAAATTATGTAATTTTTAATTTCTGTTTTTTGCTTCTTGAATTTTTACTTTATTTAACCGTAAAAAAAATGTGATTTTGGTAAAAAATAATGAAACATCAATGAAGAGATATGTACAAGGAACTCTTAGAGGTGAGTAAAAAATTAGACAACGCTTAAAACAAAAGTAAAATTTTTATTAATAGAATTTCATTCATTCATTCATTCATTTTCAATTTTGCTTTAGTCAATTCGCGTCCGTTTAGCTAACGTTGTATCATTGTCTGTATCATCATCAAAATCATCATCATTTTCATTATCATACATGCTCTCATTTTTTTTTCCAAAAATAAAAAAATACACTATAAATGGGAAAGGGACATATATCTTATAGAATTTGTACTACATATACGTAATCAAAAATATTTTTAGTGGCAATCATTATGTGTGGATGCGTAACGGAAAACTAATGAGATAGAACTTTTTTTTGTAGGAAATCGCATTCTGAACAAGTTAACTTATGTTCGTTTAACCCTAAAAACGCGTACTTTTCAAGATATATACGTTCAAATGAAAAAAAAAAAAGAAAAAGCATATATATATATATATATATATATTCTTCAAGCAGCTTTTCCGGAAAAACCAATGGGATAATCGGAAAAGCGTATAGAACATTTTTTGTAGGAAATCATATCCTGAACAAGTTTACTTATATTCATCTAGCCTTAAAAACGCGTACTTTCCGATATATATATATATACGTCCAAATGAAAAAAAAGACCAACAAGCAAATATGTACAGAGTATGTCAATCACTTAACCACAGATTCACCACCTAAAAAAAAAGCTGATTGAACCTAATTTACCTCTATCCAAAATCGCACTCCTATGAAGGTACAGCCCTCTAAAGTCAGAAATAAAAAACATACTTTTTAAATGTCGTACATATAGCTACAGATATTTTTTTCAATACTGATACGCTGTAACATATGTCAGAGGGTAACAGTTTAAAGTAAGAATATTTTAAAATAAAGTTGTTTTTTTTTAATTTTCTAATTTGTATATTGAGTGGGAGTGCTTTCAAAGTCACCATTTGTCCATTTTAATCCTCATAGAAAATGAACCTATCCTCGCAAGGATTTGAAATTCATGTTCCTTAAAGCAGGATATAAGGAAGAGAATACCTTTGTTAAATATTTCTGTTTTTAATAAATTATATATACAGGACACGATTTTTAGTAGGTACAATATAATATTTTTTCATCCTCTGACTACGGATACTTTGAGGACACATGAGTTACCCAGAAAACAGTAAGGCGGCAAAAACAAATAAAATGATAGTAGGAGTCCCTAATATCAGCCAAGTCACCTATTATTATTATTATTATGAAAAGGGTGGTTTCCGACAGTTTATGGGTGAAGGAAGGGTCGAACCAGCGTATAACCATTTTTTTCTTGATCAACGTCCTCGAAAACGGGGAGTAAACATCTTTAACAAAAAAAAAAAGAAGCAATCTTACACCCCCTGACAGGGTAGATTCCACCCCCACGAGCAGTTCTGGTCTACTACCTGACACCACTTTTCACCATTTGTTATATCCCCATGAAAAAATAAAGAATCCCTGCAAACATAGTCGATGCCAAGCTGTTATATGAGATATAAGCAAGAAGGGGTGGTCTTTGGCCGTTTCAGGGGGTGCCGATGACTAAAAACTTTTTTCACCCTGTTATTCATGTTCAACACCCTCGAAAACGGAGGAGGAAATAGGTTTCATAACTTTAGCACAATTTTGCACTTTTTAGGGAAAATCCCGACTCCTTACTTCCAATACTACTCAAAATATGTGTTGACATTGATCGTTATTAGTATGTTTGGGTGGACTCTTGCAAGTCAATTTTGAACCACTTAACTACGTCCAATCAAGCTGAAATTTTGCATATACCTGTAGTTCTGACGACAATACAATATTATGGTACCGTAGTACAATATTATGGAATCCAACAATAATATAATAGAATCCCTTCGAGATGCCACGTCCAGTCGTGCTCAAATTTTGCATAAACGTGTTGTTCTGATGACAACACAATATTATGGTACCATGGTACAATATTATAATAGAACCACTTCGAGGTACGAAGTCCAATCGAGCTGAAATTTTGCATACACGTGTAGTTCTGATGCCAATAGAATACTCTAGTGCCATGGTACAGTATTATGAAAGCCAACAATAATATAATGGAACCCCTTCGCTTCGAGAAACGACGTCCAATCGAACTGGAAATTTTGCACACACGTGTAGTTCTGATGATAATACAATATTATTAACATATTATGGATCCCAACAATAACATAATGGAACCCCTTCGAGATACAACGTCCAATCGAGCTGAAATTTTGCATACACATTAGTTTGTATGTTGTTAGGATGTTTAGTTCAAATTTTGCAAGTCAATTTTGAACCACTTAACAACGTCCAGTCGAGCTGAAATTTTGCATACACATGTAGTTCTGATGACAATACAATGTTATGGCACCAATGGTACAATATTATGGGACCCAACAATAGTATTATGGAACACATTTGACTACGTCCAATTGAGCTGAAATTTTGCATACACGTGTAGTTCTGATGACAATACAATTATGGTACAATATTATGGAACAATGAACCAATAACACAATGGAACCCTTTAGTGTTTGGGCTCGTTGAATGTGTCTCTATGAGCACTCTGGTCCTAGGTGGTATTCAGGGTCTAATGGAGCCGGAAGGTGGCCGATGCATTATCAGAAGTGCATAGGTCAATACGCAAATAAAAATTTAAAAATAAAACTAAATGTAAAAAACTTACTTAAGTACCTAATCTTTGTCAAACAAAATTAATGCCTATATGAACTTCTCGCGCGCGACTAGGGATTGCATTACCGGTTAACCGGTTAACAGGACAAAAAACACATGACGATAATTACCGGTTATTTTAATTTCTTACCGGTTATTTCCGTAAATTCTGAACTTACGATTTGTCACGTATTCAACGTTTCTATCTATGTCAGCGACTAGTATTCACTAAATATAGAGTGACTAACCCAACACTGAGCACTTTTAACAATAAATAAATAAATAATATTATAAAAAGTAAAACCCAAACACCAAGCCCTAAGAAATATAAGTAAGAGAGACATTGACAATATCTTGCGACAGGAAACTGAATATTTCACTGCCGCAAATATCCGTGGAAAACATTTAGAAGTATGTTATTACCAATTCTGATTAACTTATCGACCTACTAATATCGATAGAGGAAGGGCATCTTCAGCTGGTGGTATTCTATGCACAAATATCAGACGACTAACAGATACAGCTTTGAAAAACTAGCCCTTTTAACGGGCAATTTTTAAAAAATATTATATTTTTAGATTAGATATTCAGTAAATGCCCTATTTGAGTTTATGTTCGTAATTTTACTTCCACATCCAGTGGAAGTATAGTAACGACAAAAAAATTTTAAAAAAATTTGTATTGTTCAGATAGGCTTAGAATGTCATGAAACGTCGAGATTTTAAGTTTGAGCGAAGAAAAAAATTTCTGTTTATCTGTCGGTCTGCCTGTAACTTTTTTTTTGTGCGCACGTTTACTCTGGAACCCTTTAAGATATTGACTTGAAATTTGGTACACATATACACTTTAACGAGATCTGGAAATAGATTATATTTTCATCTTGTTCCGTCAAAGGGTTGGGGGGTAAATTGGGGTAAATTTGGGGTAAATAGCTAAATCAAGCATGTAAGAGTCCAGAAAATTGGTATTTAGTATATACAAGAGAAGCTAAGATCTCAAAAAAATTTTTGGCATTAGCCACCCCCATTGAAGGGAATGAAAAAAAAATTGTGATTTAGTGTATGTACAAGAACCAAAAACCTCAAAATATTTTTTGACTTCATCCACCCCCACTGCCACCCCCTTATCACCACCTCCACCCCACTACCGATATGGGGTATCGTTTTATCGGTTTTTGGGGTAGAGGATTTCAAATATTAAAGTTCCATAAGCAATTATTTCCACATACAATTTTTTTTCGTTATGAGTGAGTTAGATCGAAAATCTGGATGTGGAAATAGTGATTCCTTGGGCAGCGGTTTTGTTATTTAAGTTGATATTTTTGTTATTTACAGAATAATTATTTATTCACGTTTATTTCCTTTTGATAAAAAACCTCTTGTTTGTTCATTATATTAATTATACGTATATAAAAATGTTTTTTGTTAAATTTAGATAATTTTGTACATGGAAAAAGACAATTGCCATTTTCCCCACCTTAATCATTCATTCTAAAAATTACCGGTTAATACCGGTTAACCGGTTATTTACATTTTTATTTACCGATTTACCGGTTATTAAAATTTCCGGTAAATTGCAATCCCTACGCGCGACAAACTTTTAAGACAATTAATTTTTTTAAATTTTTTTTTTTTTTTTTCGTTTTAGTACACCTAAATAATAATAATAACTTGTTTTTAAAAAGTTTTTTTACATTTAATTTTATTTTGGGAGGTGTTGAAAAACATTCTTATGACATATGTGAATAAAGATATTATTTCATATCTGGGAATGACACACTAATCCCTCTTGTATTTATTCCTTTGTACCATAAATAATTATTTTTATCGTTTGATCTATTCTTGCTATTAATAACAGAATATACTTAGTGCCTATATAAACATTGACTAATAGCAAAAAATATCAAATAATCAAATAGAAGTATTTCCAAACCAAATAACTATTTTGGAATGATTGAATCGAAAACACCACTTATTAAATTAAATACCCCTCACTTGCAATTTTTACTTTGTAGACGTATTCCCCCGTAGACCAGAAATTAATAAAATAAATAACTCCCCTTAGTGGAACGGTAAAAGATTGAGCCATCCCATTAGATATTCTCTTTTGGGACGTGGATTTATTTAATATTTTTCTTTTTAAAAAATTGGTAATTTTATATGAGTAGTTTCCTGAAGCAATGAATACAGATTGAGTTGTAAACGATATACCCAAGAGACAAGTCGCGATGATATATCTATTAGGAAAATTAAATTATTTTTGTAAATTGCAGGCAGTTTCTTCCATAAAAGGAAATATTACCATAATATAGTCAATCATAACACTATTCCCCTATGAATTATTAAAATACTGTTCCCTTCGGCTGAATTAGCGTATGTCTCGACATATTAAACAGAATTTATGGAGGCCACTTTAATGTAATATATGGTTTAGTGCAATGCTGCCTATAGAACAAGGAAAACAAAATCGAATGAAAAAAAATCTCGTGCAGACACTTTTTCACATTAGAGAATAATATATAGTATCCTTGATTATATGTAGTAGCCCTGACTATCTGAAAAATATCATATGAGGATATACTGTGAAACATTTTTAGTTAATGTGGATATAGCGACTCATTCACTCGCAAGCGAAAAGTTCCTATGGAGTCGAGAAAAACAAAAGAAGAAACAATCAATAACAAAAATAATAATATACTTTAGATAAACAAAAATCAAATATTTAAAAAGATGTATTTAATAATTCAAATATACGTATATTTACGTTACACTTATTTTATTATAGCATTATCACTATAAATTTGGTGACCCCGACATACACATAACTTTCGTGATGGGATCTATGTAATTCAATTAATTAAAGAAAGAGCAAAATTATTTCTACTCTCGAAGCTAGAAGAATATTCAGACATAATTACCCGAAGACCATCTCTAAGAATATAAAATATAAACCAACTCCAAGAATATAAAAATATAAATCAACTCCAAGAATATAAATATATAAACCAACTTCAAGAATATAAGGACTAAACAAACCGATTGAAAGAAGTTTAAAAGCAAAAGAAATGCTTAAAACTTTATTAAATTGATTGATATAATTTGGCACACATCCACATTCCTGATTTAGAACCACTTTTATCAACGACTTCAAGAAGAGATTCCATATACTACATACCACTATAAATTGAATCCAGATGATGCTTATCTTTTAACGAAGAGAAGGATACACAGAAAATATACTGATAAATTTTGAACTAATGTTCCTCTAATTTAAGATCATTTCCTACTCCCAATTGAAGATGAAAATTACAAGTACTGTCATTTGCTGGTAAGGGAGTTAACGTACATTTCCCTTTTTATCTGAGAAAATCATTAATCAACCAATTATGCCAACACCGTTGTTTCCTTGACGGTGACGACTAATCAAGGAGTACAATTCGAGTCAATATTATTTAATGAATTTGCAAAGTTCTTAGGTTTTCATAGAATACGTACAATTGCATATCACCCACAAGCGAATTCTTTAATTGAAAGATTTCATCGCTCACTTAAAACTTCTATGTTAACTAGAGCCAATACATCACATTGGACAGATGAACTACCCATCATTTTATTAGCATTTAGGACAACTCCCAAGGAAGATCTGCAATGTTCACCTGCTGAACTTGATTATGGTCAAACCCTTCGTTTACCTGGCGAATTTTTCGTTGAATCGTATAATTTCCCTTATTTCATTGACAAATTACGCATTTATTTTAATAATTTAAAATTTGTTCCTCCAATTTCGCATGTCAATTACAAAACTTTTGTTAGTTCAGATCTTTCCTCTTGCGATTTTATTTTTGATCGCGTTGAACGGTTTAAACGTTCGTTTACTCCCCTTAAGTGAAGTAAAGTTTTATCTCGTTCAGATAAGTTATTTACCTTTAAGAAAGGAAACAAAGTCATAACTGTCAATATTGATAGGGTTAAACCAGCTTTTGTATTAGTTGACAGATGTGACACTTTGCCTACCCCGATTAAAAAAGTACGTTTCGCAATCGACACGTTGGTTGATTGACTCTTTTCTTTTTTAATGAGGGGGTGTATATAGCGACTCATTCACTAGCAAGCGAGAAGTTCCTATGGAGTCGAGAAAAACAAAAGAAGAAACAATCGATAACAAAAATAATAATATACTTTAGATACACAAAAATCAAATATTTAATAAGATGTATTTAATAATTCGAATATACGTATATTTACATTACACTTATTTTATTATAGCATTATCGCTATAGTGGATATATTCAGAACGACTGATACACTATGGGACAAACAGGACTTTTGCGTCTCAGAAATTTTAAACTGTTTATTTGTGTGAAAACATGTAAAAAGGAAACAATTTTTTCTACGACTATTGAATAACTCACTTATTATAGATACGTTTTTGAACAAGGAATGGAGCTCAGTACTTATGACCGCGGGTAATAATTCATTACTCAACGGGCTGGAACCAAACACAAGACATCATATTCGTTGAAGTAAAGAAATATTTTGAGATTTTTGGTTCTTGTACACGCACTAAATCACATTTTCTTACCCCCTTTAATGAAGGGATAGAGGTGGTAATGGGGGTTGCTAATGCCAAAAAAAATTTTGAGTCCTTATAGCTTCTCTTGTATACTAAATACCAATTTTATGGACTCTTATCTCCTTAATTTATCTATTTACCCCCATTTACCCTCAACCCTTCAACGGAATAAGATAAAAATATAATTTAGTTCCAGATCATGTTAATATACATATGTGTACCAAATTTCATGTAAACATCTTAAACGGTTCCAGATTAATCGTGCGCACCAAAAAAAAGTTACAGACAGACCGACAGACATAAATTTTTTTCGCTCAAACTTAAAATCTCGACGTTTCATGACATTCTAAGTCTATCTGAACAATAAAAATTTTCAAATTTTAATTTTTTTGTGTTGCTATACTTCCACTGGATGTGGAAGTAAAGTGAATATATCGGTATGTTCTTAAACCTAAGTAAAGCATTTGATCTCGTTAACCATGAACTTCTGCTTGATAAGTTGTATATGTATGGCTTAAAAAGTAAAGAAACGGCTAGATCAGATCGTACCTTTCTCAAAGAGTCAAATAGTTGACATTCATAATTTCAGGTCAAATAAACTTAATACCAAATGCGGTGTAAACCAAGGTTCAATCCTTGGGCCATATTGATTCACTATTTTTATAAATGATTTATCAAATATTGTTAATCAAAATAACTTGATATTGTTCGCTAACGACGCTTCTTTTGTTTGTTCAGGTCTATCTTAAAATGATTATTATTAAAAATGTATTTTTGTAACGCCATATCCTAATTTGACAGTTCCAATGAATCAAAACAATGTCATTATTGACAAGTGAAAAATAAAGAAAAAAGTGTGAAATAAAAAAATTTTATTTCACAGTGTGAACTAAAACTTAATAGCCAACAGACAACAAATTAAAGTCCTTACATCAAATATTTATTAATTATTGGTTTCTATGGAAACAGCAATAAAATTTAGTCATTACGACAAGGTAACTTTGTGAATTTGCCATATTTTTACAAAATTATATCGTTTTCTAATTTAGAATGGCGATACAAAAAAATTTGTATATAACTCGAGACTAAAATGTGTTTGTTTTTTATTCGTGTGGTTTATATAAACGCCCCACTTGTAAAAAAAACATTTTAGCCACTTGTTATATAAAATATTATTGTTGAGTAATTTAATAAAAACAAAACTATTTTTGAATATTTTATAGACAGAATTTACATTACTTAAGCTGTGATCCAGTAACTGAGAGCCAACTGATTAAAATTAATGAAATATCTATAAAACAAGCAGACACTGTAAAATCTCTTGGTATATTAATCAGTTTTTAAATTGGGATAATCATATAAGAAATCTGTGTTTAAAATTGAAATCAGTGGTTAAGTTTTAAACAACGAAATATTATTAGCCTAATAATATGCAAATTTTTATTCCAGAATCACTTATAGCATCTTATTTTGGGTAATTCAAATCTGTGTATAAAAGTCTTTAGAGTTCAGGTAATATAGCAGATATAAAAAAATTTCTTTGCTGCAAAAATTTGTTCAAAAAATGTAAATTATTAACGGTACCATGTTTATACATTTAGGAAATATTACAATTTGTTAAATATAATTAATTACTCTTCATGTTTGACTAATAATTTTAGTCTTCAATATGACCCTAAAAATTTTAATGCAACATAATTTACTTCTATAAGAAACAAATCCTGTATATGTAGGTATTAAATTCTTTAATAAACTTCCTAATCAAATTAAAAGCATTAGAAGCATGACACAATTCAAAAACAGCCTATTTAATTTCTTAGGTCATCACTCATTTTATGATGTTAAAGTATACATGCATTTTTAAATATTTTGGAGTCATTAGAACTTGAATGGAAGCAAATTTTGAAAACATGGTTCTACACAGTTTTTTACAAAGAAAACCAAACGTAGTGATTCATATTATGACAATCTTTGCAAATTAAACTGTACTATGACAATTATGACTTGATTCAGGTCTTTCTGTTATCAAATATACCTCAAAAAGACAGAGATAGATAAATAACATGAGAGTGTGACCAACCTGTAAACCGCCGTGGTAATTGAGGACTTAGAGAAGGTTCGTAGTACGAAGGAACACATTGTCTTTGTGCAGCTTGAGCCCAAACGTGATACGGCGAGGTAACACCACTTGGTCCCTCACTATAATACTGACCCCTTGTAGGACAGTCCTGATCAGGAGCACTCATGGAAATATATCCATAGTTATCCCGAGGCCAAGTAGAGCCCGCAATTTTAACTCACTAAGTTCTCTTTTGTCTAAGCACTTGCTGAAATCATTTAAAATTTTTTTGAAACTTGATAATTTGCAGGAAAGCGTGAGGCAGGAAAAGGAAAAATATATAACTACATATCAGGATCGGCAGCGAATAATATTAATCGGTAGATTATAAGTTTAAAAAAATTAAGACAACTCATGAAAACAGATTCGACTAAAATAATTTAAAACTTTTCTTGTTAGCGTATTTTTCACATCACGATATTAGATGAAATCACTATATTATTAAACTAAAATGGCGTTGACAGCAGTGAAGAAAATATATTATAGAACTATCAATAAATTATTATCGTTTAACATATAAAAGTAAGTCTATAAATAGTTCTAAGATGCCAGGATACGTTCAGTTGCAGGTTTAAAAAAGATTGAGCGCTCTTGTAACTGGGATATAAGAGAAAAACCAATACATTATAAAGCTATTTGGAAAAAATGTCGTTAAATGTTTTAATCCAAAGCAATGGAAAAAGTTCGACGAGTGATAAGAAAGTTCAATAGGCCTAAAAGAATCGAATATTTATAGGATTGTTGGTCGAATTGCTAGAAAACCAGACTAATTTACTTAGTAACAGATCCGACATTTAAAATATTACATATTTTTCCTTGGATTTATTTATGCAGAAAGTATAAATAAATTCAACAATAAAAAACAAGAAGTTTTTTTGGTTTATAACACTAAAATTATAATTTATCATAAAAATAAAATAATTTTTGGAAAGTTACGACCCCAAAATTAACTAATTTATCGGTTATTCACTGTATTTTTCAAAGGATCCACCGAAAAAACTGTTAAAGCTAAAACACCACCGAATATGAAGAAATATCGCAATATACTGATGAGATATAGCCGCAGGTGTAAAGGGGATGTCAGGGGTGTCTCTGTAAGCACACTAGATTACACGTGGATGTTCAGTTCACGTTCCTTTCAACGTGAAAGAACTCGTGCCGGGTGTTGTTACTTTCTATGCAGTTTACGATATTAAATATAATGTATAAATACTTAATATTGTTGCTATCCGTTATTACACTGAACCTGATAGTTTACTATTTAAATAATTTTCATTTAAACGTGCATTTTGCTAGAATCTTTGATGGAAGGAAATGTCAATGACGCATAACTTTATGAGGAGAAATATGTTTTTATTATTATTTTTTTCAAAGATATTTCAGAAGTATCTTTAATAAACAGGTTTGGGTTCTCTTAAAATATGCAATGAACATAACTCAGTTGGCGCGAGTGACATTACTGCAAGAATTATTTCGGAACAAGGTCAAGGTTAAAAATTTTCTAATAAGGAATTCGTCATGTAAAGTACTATAACAGCTGTAAAGAACAGTTTTCGGAGATTCAAAAACTTTTTCCGTATGTCTAGGGGTAAATGTAACTAAATGTGATTTTAAATTGTGTAATTTCTCGTCTAGAAGTAAGTTATTTGTAATATTTTGAGGGTGAAAGCAAAGAGATAAGAACTAAGAGATTCTAAAACCGGAAGAAAAATTGACTCAATAGTTGTTATTTTATGGGGAGAACTGGAAAGGGGCATTTTTAGAAAAGAGGCAAAATTTTGGGTTAAATAACTTTATTCATCTTTAAAACGTGTCGAAGAGTATTGTGAATCAAAACCATTGCTATACCAAGTAAATTATAAATCATTGCTATAGAAAAGTAAATACTCATGTGACCGTACTTAAGTAAGTGGTTGACGCTAAAATTACATTTTTAGTCCCTCATTTTTACATTTTTACATTTTCGGATGAATGTGAGTAGACAAATCATGTACTTAAATCTGGCGATGGATGAAAGATGATGAAAAATAATGACAAATTTCAAAATTAAAAGTGAAGGGGAAAGATTTACGGTGTTGCATGCAGGTTAGGCTGGATTTTTTTAGGGTGCGGGCTTATCTTTACAAGCAAAAATAGCTAGAGGGATTAATGTAAAAAAATGGATGATGATGTATTTAAACACTGGGTTCAAAATTAATTAATTGCGAATAAAACTTTAAATAATACGATACAACTTGCTGGGGCCAACGTGTTGGAATGTTTTTTGTTACTTGGCAGGGTACTTTTTCCGTGTTGGAACTCACAGTTGGTCGTGTGTACGACGATTGGGCGAATTAGTGCGAGAGCTCACGGGCCGAAAGCCGAAACGTATTTCGTATCTTTGGAAGGAAATGACTAGGCCAGTCATTTTAGTTGAAAACATCATACTAATTGTAAAAGAAATAAACTAAGGTTTTTTAGATTTAGAATAATATCCCCAACAACTTATCAAAAGTATAGAAAACTCTAAGTATCGGAAAGCCACCAATTTATGTGGAGTTCCACATAATCAAAATCAAATAATATTTCAATGTGGTTTAATGTAATTAAAACTTCATGAATAAAATTTACATTAAAAAACATATACCACATAAACATCTATAATTATCTTGTTATAATATTAATTATGTAACCTAAGTAACGGATTTTATTTTAATCCTCGAGATCTAGTTTTATGTAAAACAATATAACAAATAATAAGGGAAATAGTGAGGTAACTACACTACATAATACTCCCTCTCAAAGAAAAAATAAACCAATCAATCAAAATCAAAACGTACTCTTTTAGCCACCAACGGAGCTGGACGATCTCTAATGTCAGCTAATAAATAAGCTGGTTTAATTATGTCAATACTGACAGTCATTTCTTTTCCCTGCTTGAGGATGGTGATAATTTTAGCTGTACGTGAAATCAATTCGTAAGGACCTTCAAATAAAGGTGCGAAAATAGGTTTAATACGTGCCTTACGAAGAAATACAAACTTGCAAGTATTAACATCAGGACTTGACGAATGATTTTTGAGAAAAATGATTAGGATTGGGATTTGTAAAATCTAATTTGTCAAAAATGTCATGTAACTTATTAATAAAATAAGGAATTTCCGTACGAACGTGTGATTTAATAAAAAATTCTCCAGGGAGACGTAATGCTTGACCAAACACCAGTTCTGCAGACGAACAATGTAAGTCAACTTTGGGCATAGCTCTCAAATCTAACAAAATAATAGGGAGTTCCGAAACCCAATTAACTGAATTTGCTCTAGCTAATAAAGTAGTCTTTAATGATCGGTGGAAACGTTCCACTAATTCGTTGCTTTGCGGATGGTAAGTAGTCGTGCGAATACGATGAAATCCTAAAAACTTTGAAAATTCGCGAAACAATTTAGATTCAAATTGCATTCCCTGGTCCGTCGTGATATGAACCGGAACGCCAAAGCGACAGATGTAATTTTGAAAATGCGATCTGAAATGGGGTAAGCTTCAGGCCAACGCGTAAAACGCTCAACGATGGTGAGAATGTAAGAATAACCCTCTGAAGGAGGTAACGGTCCTACAAGATCCATATGAATGTGTTCGAAACGATCTTTAGGTAGATTAAAATTTCCTATCGGAGTCTTTGTATGTCGATTGACCTTAGAAGTTTGACAACTTATGCAAGTTTTGGTTCATAATGTGAAGTCAGAGTTCATTCTGGGCCAAAAATATTTATCAGAAATTAATTTTTTAGTAGCCCAAATACCTGCGTGAACTAGGTTATGAAAAATATCAAAAACAACATGACACAAAGTTTTGGGTACATAAGGATGATATTTAGAATTAGAGACGTCACACCAAATAAGCTCTGTTGAAGCAATACTAATTTGTTTTAAAAAGAAATGTACCTTATTGTGTTTATTTTCTTGCGACTGTAATAGAGAGGTAAGTTCTGAATCCTGAGATTGTGCAGTTTTCAAAAGCGTTAAATTAAATTCATTCGAATCATCAGATAATTTCGATTTATTAAAGAACAATCGTTCAAACGAGACACTGTATCTGCGACGACGCTATGAGCAACAGGAATGTGTTTAATGTTATTCGTAAATTGTGCTATGTATTCCAAGTGACGAGTTTGTCTGGGGGTTCTCTCCGCTTTAGAAAACAATGCTGAAACCAAAGGTTTATGATCGGTGAAAAGAGTAAAATCTCGACCTTCTAAAATATATCTGAAATGTCTAACTGACAAATAAGCGGCGAGAAGTTCTCTGTCAAAAACTGAAGAACGTTTTTGAGTGTCAGTTAGCTTTTTAGAAAAGAAAGCCAAAGGAGTGGAGACATTGTTAAAAGTCTGCTCTAAAACTGATCCTACGGACACATTTGAGCAGTCAACTCTTAACGAAAGAGTTACTCCATCGTTGTAATTAGGGTGATCAAGGACAGTAGCATCTACTAAAGCTTGCTTGGCTTTAATAAAACTATTGGAACAGTCCGTCGACGAAGTATTTATAATCTTTATTTTGTCATGTAACAATTTAGTAGTTAGTGCATGTAAAGGGCTGAATATTTCAGCAAGGTTAGGTATAAATTCTATGATAAAAATTAACCATGCCTAAAAACCTTTCAAGTTGTTTAACTGTTGTAGGTTGTGGAAATTCTTTGATAATGTCAACACCTCAGTAGTGGGGGAAATGCCCTTATGAGAGACGTGGTGACCCATATTGGCCGACATCTTGGATTTACTCTCGAAATCTATAAAATGCATATATTGCTTCGATTAACTTCAAATATATATCAAATAGAAAGTTTTTTGAATCAGGAACTTTATTTAAAGCAATTTAAAAACATTTTTACCAGTAACAAGCTTGAGAAAGGCATTTGATATGTTTGTGGAGGACATCACAAGTGATGCGCGTTGCGCGTAGTCCGAGTCGTCTCTCTGGTGGACGCTCGGGCTTTTTCGGGGCTCGCCCTGACTATTCGTTTTCGGTCTTCGTGCGCACCAAATAACATGACAATTGGCGTATAGAGAGGGGAGAAATAGTTGCGCGTATCCTATTCCAAGCGACATAATGTTCTATTCATTGGATAATACGCCCAAGCACAGTGAAACACCTTACCTTGGCGGCGCATATAAATGCAGTTTTACTTGGAAAATTTTATGCCTTATATTAGAAATTTGCCGCCCGCAAAAATTTCCTACTCTCGATGGAGGTGCTTTACTGCATCGATTATCATGGTCGGTTGGTATGCTATTCTCAAACATCTGTAATAGCTATACAAACTACGTTCTTACAAGGTATGGTAAATCGATTGTGATTGTGTTTGATGGATATTTGGATGGTCCTTCCATTAGAAATGCCACTCACATTAGAAGAAGTGAAGGTAAAAGCTCCCCTAACGTTTTGTTTTCTATGGACATGAAACTGACAATGAAAAAGGATATTTTTCTGTCAAACAAAACGAATAAGCAGCGTTTTTTGATGATGCTTAGTCAAAGATTTGAAACTGTTGGATGTCAGGCAATACATGCACGTGGAGATGCAGATCTTCTGATCGCCATGACAGCAGTTGGTGCGTCTGAACAAAGAGATGTTGTTGTCATTGCAGACGACACTGATGTCCTGATACTTCTGAGTTTCTATGTTAAAATGGAAAATAAAAAAGTAACATTCAAACCAGAACCAAAGCGTGGTGCAACGGACAATGGAACATTCAAACTACAAAATCATCATTGGGATTAAATGTCTGCAACGGATTGCTATTTATTCACGACATTTTGGGGTGTGACAACACGTCACAATGTTTGGGATTGGCAAAGGCGAAGGTCTAACGAAGATCAATGAAAAATACATCATTTATGGACTATGCTAAGTTTTCAATAATGCAAACACTCTGAAAGAAGACATAATTACTGCCAGGGAAAATGTATGGAGAAGACATCTGATACTTTGGATGAACTACGATATATATATTTCAGTACAAAGGTGGCTAACAAAAATATGGTTCAAGCTGTTCAAACCCAGTCACTTCCACCGATTTCAGCGGCTGCTAAATTCCATAATTTACAGGTCTACTACAAAGTTCAGGATTGGAAAGGAAATACATCTCTTCTACCTGAGGATTGGGGTTGGCAATTACAGGGTGGTCAACTCCTACCAGTACTCATTGACCTTCAACCAGCACCACCAGTTCTGCTCGATATCATAAGATGTAAATGCAAAACAGATTGTAGTACTTCAAGGTGCTCATGCAGAAAACATAGTTTGGAATGTTCATGCAAGCTGTTGCAGTGAATGTCACGTATACTCTGAAGTAACTCAAATATAGAAGATGTATACGACGATGGTGTTTTTGATGGAGAGCGGTACATGTTGGAAATTACAGTAGTGTTTTAATTGTGTTAGTAGTTTCTTCAAAGTAATCTAAACGATTTTGCACAAATTTAATAATAGCTATTTATGTTACCAGTTACGAATGACGTCATTTTGTGTTACGAGTTTAATTTGCGGGACGAGTGAAGCGAGATCCCGCAAAATGACACGAATTACACAAGATTGTCTTTCGAAACGTGTTACATACATGATTTTTTCTAATTTTAAAAGTCTAAAAACCCTTTAATAAATGAAATAGAGATGAAGATCTTAAAAAATAAGTTATCTTTTTCATAGTTACCTCTGCTGCTATCATATATTATAATTTTAATGTCAAAATTGACAGACGTTATTTAGCCAAGTTACAATATTATTTGAAATTCTAATTTGATAACATAAGGTAAATCGTATTAATGAAAAAGTTTTGTTAGCATATTTTGAAGGAAAGAAGAATTTAGAAGCTTCACTTTATGGACTCAGTATTCCATTTTTGTGTTGAATAAACATTGTTACTTTTTCTTTTTGAGAGTTGTTTATCTTTCCTAATTGATGATATAACAAACTTTTCCTCACCAGTTACGTAAAATTTTACTTTTCATAACTGGTTACGTAAAGTAGGACGTTTTGACACTTACGTCAGTTTTGAAAAGTGTCACTTTATATGTCAAAATTAGAAAAAGTTTATTTAAAAACTTATATCGTATCATTATAATGTTCACCTTCCTTTATTATTAACATTTTGTAATAAATGGAACATGATAGAAATAAAATTAGATAAAGCCTTTATATGGTTTCTGGTTCAAGAAACTTTCTATTTGATACATATTTGAAGTTAATCTGGGCAATATATTCATTTTATATATTTCGAGAGTAAATCCAAGATGTCGGCCAATATGGCAGCTTTCCCATACATAGATTTTTCTAGACTTTTGATATGTTATTGGGGATATTATTCCAAGTCTAAAAAATCTTAGTTTATTTCTTTTACAATTAGTTTGATGTTTAACCCTTTGTTCACCTAAAATGACTCGCCTAGACAGACGCTGGTGTTCACTGCTCACTGAAGTGGTCAGTGCGTATTGGTACAATGACGGAAAGGAAACGAGAGATTTGGGGTGACATTTTTGAGCTATACAGAAATATGCCCTTCTTATGGGATATTAGAAATAGTAATTATTTAAATAGTGATATGCGTAACCGCGCAATGGAAATATTGTAAGAAAAATATAAAGTTCACGATTAGAACGCAACTATTAGTGTTTTAAAGAGGAAAAAAATGAGAATATTGGGGCTTCGTACAAAAGAAAAGTAAAAAGGTAAGTTGGTAGAACTGTTTTAATTTAATTAGCTGATATGGTATTAATATACACGTATCCTATCTAATTAAAAAGTATTGGCACCCCACTATTATTTTTTTATAATTCTATTCTTTGTTGAATTTTTGTTATACCTTACTTATTATTAGAACACTGTATATTAATGAACAAAATTTATTGATAAGTTGATATAATAAGGAATAAAATACGATCACATGTTTCTTTACAAAAATTACCAATTATATTAGCAATCCAGAAACTTTTTATCTTTTGAAATAGATACCAAGTATACCAAAAAAAAATAAAAATAAAGGATGGATGAAACTTGTTATTTGAATTTGTTTTTACTATTAGCAGTTTTCAAGTAAATTTAAAAGATTATAAATATAACAAAGTTTCTAATTTAACTAAAAATGTACTTTTTAAATAGGTCAGTTTTAAAATATTGATAAATATGTTATTTTATTTATTAACCTTTATTTCCAGACGTCCCGACCCGGCGGGAAGTAAAAGTTAATAAAATGAAACGCACATATAAACATACCCATAATTTGCTAGTATACTTCTACTCCACTACGTGGATGAAGAAGTAAAATGAATTCAGTTCAGTTATTTATTTTAGGCATAACATGTTTCTGGAATTAGACAATTGTGGGTCAAACGACCGTACTAAAGTCATGCCTCCATCGGAACTTCAAGTGTATTGCATGGGGGAAAGTCCCTAGTAGGAGCCGCACCCTTTTGAGTTCAAACTAAATCTCTGAATGGTGGAAGAGTTTTCCGCGACAGATAAGCCAAAGAGTTAATTAAAGAACGATCGGCCAAATTCACGGACTATGCCAAAATGGAAAAGCAATTAGAATAATGGTAGTTCTTCACGGACACTGTAGGCTTATTAGATATATGAGTCTAATTGGCCTGACAGTGGATATAAGATGCAGATTCCATCAAGAGGAAGAGAAAACCTCAGTACATGTGTTGTGCCATTGTTAAAGCCTAGACAGACTGAGATTCCAACTACTTGGTGAAGAAAAAGGACAGATAACAGGACAGATAGCTTTACTTATCAAGGCTCTGTAGTCTATACAAAAGACAACGCTGGAGAAGGAGCTTTAAGTAAAACTGGAAGAGGAGCACCACATTGGATCCTGGGAGGTCGCGGTGGTGGTCTTTTCGAATCTGAACCTGAAGGAAGAAAGGGTGGGGTGCATCTGGAATCTGTATGAGAAAATATATAACATTTTTCGAGAGTTTTTTTTACTCCCGGATCCGAACAATTAGGGCTAGAATCATTCGCCAACGTGTTCATTACTTTGTACTTCAACTAACCTCCTAGAACTGATGAATTCCTCAAGGGGGTGATACATTTCATGAAGCTATTTAATTATTACATTGTTAGTTAACTGTACCTCCTCATATTTTTGATACGAAATATTAGCTAGTTTGTTACTATGCCAATCTATATTTATAGAAATACCTATTTTAGTGCGGTTCAAGTAAATTTGACACTACCTCCATCTGTCCCGGAATCCTATGTGATGACTATTTCGTGTTCTCTACTGTTTATATTGTAATTTGGTAATATTAAAGAATTACAGTTATAAGATAACCTTGATTACTAGTGTGAATATGATGGAGCGACATCAGCCACGATTTTCAGACGTCCATCAACTTGTTTCACATTCCAGAGGGACCAGAAAATAAAACAGAACTGACCATTTGCTTGTAGCACTATGTAGCACAAGGAATTGTATTTGCTGCCACATTATATCGCAAAAAATTTTGTGCTCCTGAACTACGAACTAAACCTCTATCTATCGAGAAATTCTGCAAAACTTTTATTTTATTACAGGTGGCTGGTATAGCCATATTCATATATGTGATGGGGAATGGGAATAGTATATTATTTACCGGGCATATGATGGTGGCTATTACTCGTGAGGATGAGGTTTACGACACGAGCCGAAGGCGCGTGTCGAAAATCATCCGAGCGTGTAATAGCCATTACATTATCGTATATTTTAACTGTTTTAATCGTTTGAAAGTGAAAAAATATAGTTAGTTTACAGTAAAACTTTGTTTATATGGACTTTCTCTTGGAAAAAATGGACTCGCCCGTTCTTCATGAAAATTGCTAGTTTCTCATTAGTCAAAGGCGCGTTAGAATGAGATTATGTTTATTATACGGTAACTTGGAATTATGACTACCATTATTCATCAATTGTTAAATGTATAACGCAAGGATTATACGATAGTCGTGAATAATAGTATATTATCCAACGAGCATACAATGATGGCTATTATTCAAGAGGGTGAAGTTAAACTTCAACCTTTTAACTGGTCATAAATTGCGAAACTGCACTCAAATTGAAGAAGTACCTGCTGGGGATTAATCATTAATCACTACTAGATAGTGATTAATGTATATAATTGTGATTGAAGAAACACAAGTATAATTGGTATATTTTAAAACGGTCGAGGATAAAGTTATTTAAAGGAGATAGTTCCATCTATTATATCAAAAACAAAGTCCAACAAATTGTGTTACTCTTATGCAATAAGGAAAAAGAAGAAAATGAGTCTATTTATTATCTCACATACTTCTTATCTAGTTAGAAATGTGCATTACGACAAAAGATCTAAAATTATGTTTTATTATTCTAGATTTCAGTATAATGAATTTGGATGAGAAATAAAACACACTGTATATATCATAATTGCTGATCCTCTGATGAAGATTACAATTGTGCAATATATGCGTGCTGAATTTACTTCGAATAAATATACCTCATAGCAATCGAACTATAACATCACGCAATTATCTTTTAATGCAAATAAATGACGATAAATTGAGATGTTATAATAAATAAATATTACAAAATAAATAAGTTTACTTCCCTTCGGCAAAACTTTTGAATATTACAATTCAATGCAGGTGAACTGCTGAAATTTATATAATATGGCTTCCAAGCTCAAGGTTTATTCGTGTACTATAAATAAGTGTTACTTCTAATATCTGTTACAGTATATCAGGTGCGATAAATATGAATGATTAATTAATTAAATAAAAATATATAATTAATATAAATTTATTCATTTAATTTACCATTATTTAATGTCATCAACTTGTTGTATAACATCAACACAGCACAAAAAACTGCATTCTATTATTATTTTAATTAGTTACACTTTATGTATTTAAATTAGATTACTAGATTTATAAACTCGTATACTACTAACTGTACTACAGTACAATTTTATATGTGTTCAATTAAAATAGTTTGTAGTTTATGACTTGTGTAAATTCAAACATAATTAAATCATGTCCCAGTTTTCTTTTGTTGAGTACTTCCAGACTATAAACTAAACTAGTTTTTATTGAGATAATTCCTGTTTAAACGTTATAATTCATGCTCGCCATTTCTTTCCGTCAATAAAAGTGAAAGTCTGGGTAGAACGTAGGTGTCTTGATCTAAAGGTAGTATAACCATATGTTAAAATATCCGTACAACTCTGCTAGTTCACTTTCATCGAAAGTCTGAATTTTGTACTGACATTTAAGGAGTAAGTATTTTCTATTAAAAGCTTTAGATGATTCGTGCTTAGATTTTACAATGACTTATTTTTTAAAGGTGTATGAGTTGAAGTTTAGCAGATCAGTTAGAGAAAATGTACTCTTTTCAGTCAATGATTTTCTTAAATCGATAAGAATAGCATTACTAAAGGCCTGTTGATACAATAGCTATCTATGCAACTAGTGGGTAAACTAATAGTGAGCCAAGAACAGTATTAAAAAAGGGCTTTTTGGGCCCATCCGTGGTAAAGTGTGGAAACCATCTTTTTCTACGATTGTGTTGAAAGTCAAATTTTCTGACTTCAAAACGACTGCGGAAAGTGTCACTTTGCCGCATGCCGTGCGGCAAGAATTTTTTATACAATTTTGTTGAAATTCAATCTTTCTAACTTCAAAATGAGTGCAGAAAATGTTACTTTGCTACACGTCGTGCGGCAAAAAATTTTCCACACGCTTCGATTACATTTTGACAAATTTAAAACTTTGGAAAGACTTTAAGGGAAATAACTTCACAACCGTAGAAAAAATAGTATGTAACACACATGTGGCAAGCTTCATTGCCACACTTGTATTACAATGTACTATTTTTTACTAATTTTGGGGTGCTGAATACGAATCTGTCTTCCAAATCGCCTAAAAACACGGGAAGACAGTAAAAAACAACCATTTTTGGGGGTGGCATTGAAATTGATATTAGAACTTGCAACAAAAAGTTATTCTTTAGTGCAGGAAATTCTTTCAAAATACTCAGTTTCGTTAAGTAAGTAGAAAGAGAAGCAAAAATTCTAAATTCACCCCCTCCCCTCTCCCTCGTTTCCCTCACCCTTCACCACCCATAAGAACGGTGTAAGTTACAATATCTAATATACGGTTATTTATTTATTCTGAAAAAACCAAAACTCCTCGTTAAATGGCTATTATCAGGTTATAATATGATTACTTCTGAATACTCTTACACCCATCCCTACCAATTAAGGTGGTGCATTTTATCTTTTTAGAGTTTTTATTGGTTTTAATTGCAAAAGAAATCCCTAATTACCCAGTTTGATGTTTTTTTATCATAATAAGGTGATTTAGTCAATTCAGATGAATATTTGTCATCCTTGAATACTTCTCACAATTTTGAGGTTGGGGTGTACGGTGTTACATATCATTATCCAGGAAATATGACTTGTTTTTTATATTAAAAATTTTTAAAATTATTTAAATGACTTTTGGCGAGGAGGGTTGAAGGGGTAAATTTGTTTTTTTTATTTGGTATTTTAAGAGAATTTCCTGTAAAAGAATAACTAGTGGCAAGTTTCAATACCAATTCCAATGTCACCTCCAAATAAGGGTTGTTTTTTAATGTGTTCCCAAGATTTTTCACCAAAACGGGTGATGGATTCGTTTTCAGAATTAGTAAAAAAAGATGGCTACCATACTTTACCATGGATGGGACAGGAACAACCACAAGTGAGAAAATAGCATTTTATACAAGAGTTGCATAAATAATTTTTCCTGCGCCCTTTTAGGTGATTTTAAGGCCTTCGGTCCACAAGATGTCTCGTCATAGACACGTATTAATTGCGACATCTATGTACGCAGGGGCGTTGTTAGCCAACTTCTTTGGGGGGTCATTCCAAACAATTGATGAGCGGGGAGGGGGAAGAAAATAAAAAAAAAAAATTCCACCGAAATACAGATTGCCAACTTCTCTCTCAAATTTCCAACTTTTGCCAAATCTGACAATGCTATGCCCCTGGTTGTACGTTATATGCAACGCTGCTCAGTTGTTTTCAAATGCATATCTTCCCACGAAGTAGCAGCGCAGCGTATTCGTTTCGACATGCAAGCTTCATGACGATAGGCGTACCCTTATTGGTCGCTGGCCGTACGGCTGTAGATTTTGTTTTTTTTAACTATTTAACGTCGGCCTATTTCCGCTACCAGAGCCTATCACCGACGCCAGGAGACGAGCTACCCGCAACCTGGAAATTTTGCCGAACCTCTTCCCTTAAGAAGAGTAGGGATCTTTTACTTGCCTAACATTTAATAGACAAGGGACCGCCTGCTTTACATCCCCTCCGAAGGATGGTATATCCATTACGTAATCCTCGTCTGAAATTACGTAGCTTCCGCGTATACACTGATATACAAGCCGCTAGAAGGTGGGACGAGAACGCTGTATTTCCCAAGATGGATCACCCATCCAAGTACTAACCGCGCTCGACGTTGCTTCAACGGAATATCGACTAACATTCACATTGACGTCGCCTCTACGCTCGGCTGTAGATTTATTTAGTGTAATCTTTTATTTTTTCGCAGTAAAATAAGTGAAAATGCAACAATTACATTTGTGGAAATAGTGGAAAAACTTCCATGTTTGCATAATTATTCCTTATCTGAATTTTCACGAAAGCAATCTTTTATTAATATTTCTTTCAATATAAGGATGCATCCAAAACCTTCTTCGTCTGCGATGACGAATAAAATGATAAAACAATATATCCTCTTCGTCGTTAGACATCGTCTAAACTAAACAAAGAGGCTCCACTTCGATTTCAATCCGCTTGTTATATTGTATAGATATACAAAGTGTCCCACTGGGACAAGCGTTTGGCACTTCCGCTTATACCGGAAGTCGATACCAACTTGCTTATTTTAAATAGAACACCCTTTATATTTCGAAGTTTTCGTAAAGAGAGAAAAATTCTGAGTCGAGAACATGTACATATTCTATCCCTAAACCCAATAGTTCCAGAGATATTTGACATTTTATAAAAAATGTTTGAAGGTTTGCATTAACCATTACAACTTTTTTCGCGTAAAAGATTCTCAATTGCTTTTTGGCATGCAGAAAGACCATAAGGTGAGCTACGCTCCACAGTATAAAGAAATTCAATAATAATATACCAAGTGTTCAGTGTTTTACGTTACATTTTGTCAACTTCAAACCGCGAAAACTTGTTTAAGTCAAATGGAACATCCTGTATTTTTTTTTGCATTAAATTATGTAAAAGTAGTTCCCCCTTTTCTCATGTAGATATTGTATGGGTTTAACTTCAACTTTTTAAATTATTTGCGATTTTTTTAGAAATTCAAGAATTATTAGTAAAAATTTTATCAAATTAGCCATCATCAGAAACAATCACTAATGTCAGTCATTCTCTTATGTGAAAAAATGCCACTTCGTTTAAATTCCCCCCACGAAGATATTTTAAACTTGTTTATTATTTATGGAGAGAGCAAATATGTTTTAAATGCTCTTGATATTACTTTATTTCATTCTCCATAAATAATAAACAAGTTTAAAAAGTCTTCGTGGGTGTAATTTAAACGCGGTGGCATTTTTTGACATAAGAGAGTGACTGACATTACTGATTGTTTCTAATCATGGCTAACTGGATAAAATTTTTACTAAGAATTCTTGAATTTCTAAGAAAATCGCAAATAATTCAAAAAGTTGTAAGTTAAACCCTTACAATATTTCCATGTGAAAAAGGGGAATTTAATTTTACATAACTTAATGCAAAAAATAATTTGACTTAAACAAGTTGTCGCGGTTTGAAGTTGAAAAAATGTAAATTAAAAAACTGAAAACTTGGTACATTATTATTGAATTTCTTTAAACTGTAGAGCGCAGCTCACCTTCTGGTCTTTCTGCAATTAAGGATCCTTTACGCAAAAAAATTGTAATGGTTATTGCATTACACTTGTCATAGAGCGGGAGCTAGGTGACTTTTTCGGCAGCTCATCGTTTTATGAACTTTGAGATATTTTTATGGTTTAATGGATGATAACGATTCATAAAATCGATTTCTGGCGGGGCACCTTCTGTCAGGAGCGTCACGAACACTGTTTAAAAATCAGTGAAATCATTTCATCGTTACAAGGCTCATTTTTTTTGTGTGTACACATTTTATGTTTAGAATGAATAAAATATAATCGCCAGAAAGTGTGGACCGTCAGGAGGCGCAGCCAGAAAGGTAATAATGATACAATACATCTGAGGCACGGTACGGAGTCAAGTTAGCCGAAAGTGTTAAATTCCTGTATATTTAAGAGCCTATGGTACCTTTGTTGACACTAAGAACTTTACGGGGAGGCTCTTCTATTGTTGAAGGAGCTTATATTTACGTTTTAAAAAGGAGCCAGAACTTGTAACGATGAGTTTAGAGTTCTGAGATGAAATATGTGAAAAAAAAATCCAATTTTCTTCAAAAATCCTAAACATTTTCTTTCTGGCTAGCATTACTGACGGGAGTTTCTTTCTGGGAATTTTTTTCTGTGTTTAAAACATTTAAATAAACATGCTCAACCTTAAAAAAGTTTGTAACGATGATGTTATATAACTCCGTTTTTTAACCTATTTGACCTTTCTGGTTGCGCCCCTGATGGCCCACATTTTCTAGCGATCTTATTTTATTCATTCTAAACATAAAATGTGTGCACACAAAAAAAATTGGCTTTGTAACGATGATATAATTTCACTGATTTTTATATCTTGAACCATGGCCAACTCGACGGGCTGACATATGCCAGAAGTCTATTTTGTCGTTATTTAAGTTCGATAGAATTAATCAGCGCATAGAAAATGCTTGTAACGATGAGTGTCCAAAAAAGCCACTTAGCTCCCGCACCATCAGTTTTTTTTATAAAATGTCAAAATATCTCTGTAACGGCTGGGTTTAGAGATAGTAGTACATGTTTCCGACTCAGAATTTTTTGCTTTTTTCGAAAACTTCGAAATATATAGGGTGTTCCATCTAAAATAAACAAGTTATCGACTTCCGGTAGAAGCGAGGGGTAAACCGCGAAGGAAATCTGGTGTATACTCATAAGTAAATCCGAGGAAATCTCAGGAAATCTTTGAGGAATCTGTGTAATCTTTGTTAAAGAGGAAATCTGTGTACAAAATTTTGGGTGAGGTTGATCCCTTGGGTAGAAGCGGAAGTGCCAAATACTTGTAATTATTTTCTTTGGATTGGATATACTGACGTTGGTAATTCCCTACATTTTCAAAATTTTCTGGTGCGCACTTTTCCCTGTATCGATCGATGCAGTTCCCGTTACAAGACGAATTTTGTACTCGTCTATGACGGGACGCCTCATGGACCAAAGGCCTGAATTACATTTTTATTTGAAACGAAAGATTCAATATAATTTTTATTGTTTAAATAGTCAAAATTATTATTGAAAACATGAGCATAAAGCTGGTGTAATATGTAAAGATGCTGACTATTTACACAAATTTCTTAGCAAAACCGCTGCGTAAGGAATCATACTGGGGATAGCGGTGGAGGTGGTGGTGGCTGATACAAGAAAACATGGAGGCCTTTTGTTCTTGCACACTAAATGGAAATTTTATTTTTTACCTCCTTTAATAATGGGATAGAGGTGGTAAAAAAATAAAATTGCCATTTAGTATGTGAGCAGTGGGTGTTGGCTGTTGCCATAAAAATTTTGAGACCTTGGATTCTCGTACCTACAGTTAAACTCAATATTATAAGATAGGATTATACAAACATAAAAATAGTACATAATATGCTGAAAAGCTTTTCGTCAACCAAAATGGCATCATTGGTAGATATTAAAGTTGTAAATATAACAATATACTTAAAGAATTAACTTATTTCCAGAAAACTGCGAAGAGTATAGTACAGAATGTTCAATTATTATAAAGGAAATTCAATAATGCGGCGAAAAGTATAAATTTTACGTCTAGTTTATTTTACGATAAATATCGTTAAATATATCAAAACCGCTATGAAACTTTTTTATACAACGAAAAAATTTCGACGGTTGGATGTAATATTCTACAATACTATTTGTTCATTTCACGGTTTGCCTTCATAAAAAATATATCCTTTTAATTTTTCAGGCTCATTTAACCATTAATCTGCCTAAAATTTTCATGCGTAAAATTAGTTCTATTTTATTATCCTCGGTTTCTTTCTTGTTATAAGTATGCGAAATCTAAAGTAATGGCCAGACAAAGGGGGTTACTATTTTAACAGTGATTTTAACTTAATTTTTTGTTTTAGTTAAGTTTTACTTTCTAATAAAACTGGTGAAATAAAGTAACATATCGCACAAGATAATTGATATATACGGGAATTCAAATAATTAAATGCCCAAAAATTTACAAAAAACAGTATGTGATGCTAATCACAGTAGGAAAATGGCTATATTTTTATTTAAAAAATGTGAAAACGCACATTCTTCCAGTTAACTTCTTTATTTTTTATGTTACAGAAAAAAAACCCATTTGAAAACCTCATTAATATTTCATTTCGATTCTTAGTTTTTTTTATTAGGTAAGTGCCTTAATTTATGTGATATTCAACATTTAAACTAAATACCTCGTCTTATAAACGCTCGGGCGCCATGTTTAAACTATCTCCGAAACTAATCCTACAAAAATAAAGCAAATTCATTCACAGCTTCTTTTTTTTTTTGCTAAAAGAGTGACCCCAAAAATAGGCCAAAAATCGACCATTTTCTAGCCCTCGAATTTTATTTCAAACTAAGTGCTAAATTATTGTCAATAATGAGAACATACTGAATACAAAATTTCAAGATGAGCATAATATGTTTTTGAGATATGAGGGATTGAAGTTGTGATATGCGTGATGCTATCAAAAAATACACAGCCTCACAAAAAATGAATACTCATCAGTTATGGCAGAGCAATCAAGATATTGTTAGTGTTTTTCGACGCAGAATTAATATCTAATATCGACGAATCCGTATATCCATTGATTAATTCAGAAGGGCCAAAAACATCCCCTATATAAGGATGAAAATAGGGAAATATGATGTTATTGAGTTATAGAGCTTCCATAAACGGAAATATAGCATAAATCTATTGGCTGAATGCATGAACGAAGGTGTTGACTAGGGCTTACACAAAGTAATTGAGAAACACCCTCAAGAGGGTGAAAACTACCCCAATATTATACAAAACTGCATAAGTTCCAATAACTGGCGAAAAAGTTGAACTCTCTAAGCTTTATTAATAGGAATGAACCATAAATCTGCCGTCCTAACCTAAAAAGCAGTAACTCCAGATCAGAGCTGGGCAAATATGTACTTACAAATACCTCATAAGTATTTAAATACTACAAAGTATTTAAATACCGAGTATTTAAATACTTCTTGCAGCAAGTATTTGTATTTATACTTGCAAATACTTTATCTGAAGTATTTACTACTTAGTATTTGAAAATGATCCTAAACATATTTATAAATACTTAAACTATTTAAATAACTGGGAAGTATTTAAATACTTTTAAAAAAGTATTTAAATCCTTTTTTGACAATATTTAAATACTTTCAGGAATATTTGAATAAGTATTTGAATCTCAAAAGTATTTAGATAATAACAACAAATATAATCAAATACATCAGGGAGACAGGCAGATACTCGTCAAGAATCAAGACGTGTACTATACTATGTAGTTAATAAATACATTGCATTATTCAGTTTTGAGTCATTCGCGTCTTAATTCCCAGAAAGTTGGTTGAGAGCAGACATAGACAGTATAAGTGTTAACTGCTAATGTATATGTTTTGTGATTGTGACAGAGAACCGTTGAACAGAATAGTGTTATTCTAGTGCCATAGTGTCTGTGCTTTATTTGGGTATTTGCAGAAGACGCAAAGGTTTACTAGCTCTACGGATAAGTAAAAGTCCAGTACTCAACTAGAACTGATTAAATATAGAGGTATTAAAATAGTGTTGTAGAAGTTCATGAAAGTCACGAAACCTAACATTTTGACACCTCAAATAGTCAAATAATATTTAATATAATAATCATAATAACGATAAAGATAATAATAAATCTATTGATTTCTACAAAAACAGAAAATACAATTTGGTGAAGTTTAGCCATTAGAGGCCATTGTTACACTTAACTATACTTCAAAATATTTCAGTGTTATCAAAATATTTAAATATTCAGAAAGTATTTAAATACTAAGTTTAAAGTATTTACCTAATTACTTTTGTTATTTATTATTTAAATACTTTCATCTTTGGAAAATACTTAATATTTAAATACTTTCAATTTTCTGAAAGTATTTAGTATTTAATATTTAAATACATTTTCAAAGTATTTGCCCGGCTCTGCTCCAGATTTTGTCAATTTGGAGTTGCTGTGTTTTTAATATGTTTCGGACATTTAAACACCTCTTTGAGTACGTTAGAAACCAGTATTGACTATAGCTTTACTACAAATGAGCTATAGAGTTTGCAGTATCTCCAGCCATACCCCAAACTAAAATGCAGTATGTGTGCTTAACTAAAATGCAGTAACTCCAATTTTTATTGGAGATGCTGCATTTAAGACTAGTAACAGTTGGTATTGTAATTAAAATGCCCATGTTCAAAAGTGTTGACGAAGGTAAAATCACTTTAATTGCACATATAAGCTGTTGGTGTTTAGACAACTAAAAATGTATGTTTAGTTTAAGAACTTGCAGCTCCTAAAAAGAAGGATAAGTACTTTAATTTTTTTTAATGTCTCTGTAATTATATCGGAGATAATACTATGGCTTGACACGTTAACCAATTACGAGTTGTGATTTTATTCTGTTTTGTTCCTGTTTTTCCTTAAACTGTCTCTATAATACCGATTAGGTATCAATAATTAATAGGTAACTTAAGTTTGTAAATAAAAGTTAGTAACGTTGTATTTATATCTTTTAGGCTACCAAAATCTTGATCTTGAATATTTAAATAACTAACAATTTAGAGAAAAACTAAAAACTTAGGTTAACTAAGCCGATAAAGAAAAAAATTCCGGGAATTGATTTTTGCCGCCACGACTGAAAATTTCAGCCAATTTTTCTGAAAAAATTTTCTTTGGGACTCTGAAAACGTGTAAAAACATGTTTTGACACCTTCAGACAATCTTTCCAATGGCAAGACGTTAAACATTTCAAATTTAATTTCCCGAGAAACGCCTTGAAAAATAGTGGTTCAACGAGAGTTTTGTACCGGTAGGTAAAAAACAACCTACTAAACCTTTTCCTTGCCTGTGGCATGAATGTGTATCCGGAAGGAAAAAAGATGATTCCAGTGAATGGCGATTCAGTGGACTTTAGATTTGAATACAATGATTAATAAAAATTGTAATAGGAAGTACTGTTTGTACTTTTTTTAGTTATGTTCCAAGAAATGTAATTTTTTTACTAATATTCTGTTTTATTTTGCCATCATTTTTACGAACATTTCTTATAAAATATTACGGCATTATCAAATTAAGCTTCTCTAGTCTACACCAAAAAGCAGTAATTCCTAATATATGCACATAGTGCACGTCATAGTTGCACGTTCCTCTTTAATCTAAATAATACACTAGACTAAAAAGTAGTAACCGCCAATTTCTACTTACATTTCTAAATATTGACATTGATTTTGTGATTCAAATTAAGACAATTATATTGAAATACTTAGAACAAATTTCAAAGATTATCATTAAGATTTTTGTGGTGGCTCAGCTAAATAAACTAAAAATGACGTTGTCTAAACGTTGGTTGTGGTATTTTCTTAATTTTTCTCTATTCTTATTGGGATGCTCTGCCACATGTATTCTTCTAAACAATGTCTGAAATCTACAAAATAATACAATTAACCAGTATTTTACTGGAAAATAACCTCTACGCCTGTGACTTTTACGTCAAAGGATCAGTTAGAGGGTGGTTTTGACAAATAATGAATAAGAACAAAAATATAAAAATTACGTATTTTGCTGACGTTTCGGAAAACGAATCTGTTTCCTTTCTCAAAGCGTATTATAATGTTTGTGGGCTGTGTATATTAAATACACAGCTTTAAGAATATATTTGTTATATTCAGTATCCATAGATACTTACTGCTTACACAGAACTGTTGATACATCTAATTGATAGTTTTATTTTAAACAATGTTGAGTTTGTTAAGTTCTTCTTTTAACATCGGCAGCCAGGTTGTGCAAACATCTACAGAACAATTCGACACGCATTTATCCTCATTCAATAGTATTATAGCCGCTTCTTTAATTTTTCTTTTCTTGCTATCTGTCTCTTGTTAAAATTTTTGCCGAGTCCCAGTTTATTCTATGTCCGTTCTCCCAAGCGTGTTCGCAAATCTTCGATTTGTGAATCTCATTTTTTCTAATGTAACCCTTGTGCTCACCCAATCTGACACTGAATGGTCTGGATGACTCACCCACATAATGTTTATTACACTCACATGGAATACTATAAATGCAGTTTTTTGAATTTTGCTCATGATTTAGCGGTTTTGTCTTTGTTAAAATAGATCTCAATGTATTGCCCGTTTGAAATATCGTCCTAATATCAAATCTATTGCCTATACGGCGTAGCTTTTCAGATAATCCGTGTACATAAGGAATTACCGTCATGTACCGATGTTCAGGTTTTTATCGTACATGATTATTATTTTCTATATATGTGAAAGTTCTATCAACAAAAGCTTCAGGGTATTGATTGTTTATAAGAACCTCTTTTATAAAGCGCTTCTCATTGTCTAATATTTCATCATTAGAAGAAATTATTTTGACCCTATCATATAGGCATTTTATGACACCCTTTTTAACATGTTAAAAAGGAAACTTTTCAAACAGTTCAAATTCAATTTTCATTCAGTTCAAGTTTTCAAACAGGTAACAGTTCTGTGTAAGCAGTAAGTATCTATGGATACCGAATATAACAAATATATTCTTAAAGCTGTGTATTTAATATACACAGCCCACAAACATTATAATACGCTTTGAGAAAGGAAACAGATTCGTTTTCCGAAACGTCAGCAAAATACGTCATTTTTATATTTTTGTTCTTATTCATTATTTGTCAAAACCACCCTCTAACTGATCCTTTGACGTAAAAGTCACAGGCGTAGAGGTTATTTTCCAGTAAAATACTGGTTAATTGTATTATTTTGTAGATTTCAGACATTGTTTAGAAGAATACATGTGGCAGAGCATCCCAATAAGAGTAAAAATGACGTTATCTCAAAACTAGTAAAGGTGGAGATACTGCTCTCTAAGTTAGGAGGGCAGAAATCTGTTACGACCTAGTACACGAAAACAATCCATTACAGGGTAAGAAACTACCCCTCATCTTGAATTATGAACTTGAGTCAGGGAAAAAATAGTGAATGTACCAGATATTGCATTTCGATTGCAATAGGTATGAATGTGGGACGATAACTAGAACTTTTGTAACTATTTTATGACATACCTACGATGGGGTAAGAGAACGGGACAAAAACTTATTGATGGGTCTTCACCCCCTGACCCCCGTTGGGATCATTTGGGGGTTGAAAAGGAATCAAGAGGCCCTAACATAAGAGAAAAGCACTCTTGGAAACCGCTACATTAGTATTTTTTTTTATGTAATCCGGCGATTATGAGATTGCTGCGATATTCATCCCTTCGCATCCTTATCCCCTCATAAAATCCACTTTAGGGACCTATAGACTATGGTGTTCGGGAAAGGGATACTTACCTTTGTCAGTATAATGATTGTAAAATTGTTCATATTTCCATCCTCTAACCCCTGTGAATTTCTCTAGAGCGATGAGAAAGAATCACGAGGCCATGACATTCCTAAAGAGCACTCTTGAAAACCCTTCCTACAGGATTTTCGCTAATGTGATACAGCGATTGCGATGTCTCTGATATTCACCCCCTCGCGCCCCCACCTTCTTATAAAATTAACTTAAAGTTTGAAAACAGACCATTAGGACACTAATTTTATGGAGAGTGCCCTTTATTATCCTTGTGACAGAATTTACTTTAATGAAATATTCTCACAGCGAGATCGCTTATATAAATGTGCGTTGTTTTCTCACCCATCATAGATGTGTAAAAAAATTATTGTGGGAATATTGGTTATCGTTCCAGATACACACACTGCAATCAGAATGCAATATCTGGTACATTCACTATCTTTTCATTGACACAAGTTCATAATTCAAGATGAGTAGTAGTTTTGCACCCTCTGATGGGTTGTTTTCGTGAACTAGGTCATAACAGATTTATGGTTCATTCCTATTAATAAAGCTTTAGAGGGTTCAAGCTTTTTCGCCAGTTATCGGAGCTTTTATGCAGTTTTGTATAATATTGGAGTAGTTTTCACCCTCTTGAGGGTGTGTCTCAATTACCTTGTGTAAGCCCTGGTCAACACCTTCGTTCATACATTCAGCCAATAGATATACTATATTTCTTTTTATGGAAGCTCTATAACTCAATAACATCATTTTTCCCTATTTTCATCCTTATATAGGGGATGTTTTTGGCCCTTCTGAAGTAATCAATGAATATACGGATTCGTCGATATTAGATATGAATTCTGCGTCGAAAAATACTAAGAATATCCTGATTGCTCTGCCATACCTGATGAGTATTCATTTTTTGCTGGGCTTTTGATAGCATCACGCATATCACAACTTCAATCCCTCATATCTCAAGAACCAAACATATGTTCATCTTGAAATTTTGTATTCAGGATGTTCTCATTGGGGCGAGCGTAGAGGCGACTTCAGTGTGAATATCAGTCGATATTCCGTTGAAGCAACGTCGAGCGCGGTTAGTACTTGGATGGGCTCCCATCTTGGGAAATACAGCGTTCTCGTCCCACCTTCTAGAGGCTTGTATATCAGTGTATACTCGGAAGTTACGTAATTTCAGACGAGGATTACGTAGTGGATATACCATCCTTCGGAGGGGATGTAAAGCAGGCGGTCCCTTGTCTATTAAATGTTAGGCAAGTAAAAGATCCCTACTCTTCTTAAGGGAAGAGGTTCGGCAAAATTTCCAGGTTGGGGGTAGCTCGTCTCCTGGCGTCGGTGATAGGCCTTGGTAGCGGAAATAGGCCGACGTTAAACAGTTAAAAAAAAAAAAAAAAAAGATGTTCTCATTATCAACAATAATTTAGGACTTAGTTTGAAACAAAATTTGCGGGCTAGAAAATGGGCCAAAAATCGTCCATTTTCTAGCCCGCAAATTTTGTTTCAAACTAAGTGCTAAATTATTGTTTACTGTTTACTCCCAATTGTAATGGAATTTTACCCGCAAAGAGAGTGTAAAATTGCTATTTACCTTATATTTTGTGTAATCCTCCCTGCATGGTAAATGGAATTGTACGCTCTCTTTGCGGGTAAAATTATACTGAAATTTTACACGCAACAACGGTAAATTCACCCTCATTTTTTATAGTGTACTGTAATTATTACTGTACTGTAATTGAAAAACAGTTCTTAAATACTGCTTTCCTATAATATACAGCATTATCCAGATGCTCAAAAAAAATGTAATTTTTTTGTTTTTAAGGCAGTAACAAAATCCTGTCTGGATAAGGGTCAATTTTATTACACCACGGTGATGTAGTAAAATTGCCCCTTATCCAGACAGGATTTTCTTTTCATAGTAAAATTACCGTCGTTGCGTGTAAAATTACCCCCAATTGTAACGCAAAGAGCGTGTAAAATTTCTATTTACCTTATATTTTGGGAAATCCTCCCTGGTAAATGGAATTTTACGCTCTCTTTGCGGGTAAAATTACATTGAAATTTTACACGCAACGACAGTAAATTTACCTTTATTTTTTACAGTGTAATATAATGGCGAAATTTTCATTAAAGAATGTCAGGACGCAGATTGTTTCGATCATGTTCTTTACAATGGTCTTCAAGCTGCAGAGAGTTTGACCAAAATGGATCCAAAAACGGATTTCACAGAATTTTTTCAGCATATCTGTAGGGTAAAAAAATGCAAACCGGAAAATCCTAGCTGATCTCCTTCGCAAGATATTCAATTTCTAATTATAATTAGTAATTGAATATCTATATGCGTATTGGTCTCGGTGTAAAGGTTAATTTACCAGTACATCATCCCGAATATGCCTATCCAGTAGTTTTCCTAAAGTCTATAGTGCAAAGGACATTAGACTTGTCGGTCTTAGAGACTTCGCCCTTCCCTGTTCCTTCCCAGGTTTCGGTACGAATATTACTCTAATTAGTCTCCAGGCCTTTGGTATGTGTTCAATAGTCAAGCTACTCCTGCATTTCTATTAGCATGACCCCACAGACTTACGTAGCAACTCTCCTCACTCTTCCAATCGCCTTTTCTCTCCTGGATACCCCCTGCTGAAAAGCATTGTAAACAATTAAACCGTAAGTTTGTTAAAATCTTTAAATTTTTAACAGTTGACTTTAAAAGGTTTTAAGTAAATTTTTTCCTGAGTAGAAAATAAGATTCAACTGAGAAAAAAAATATAACTTAAACTTTTAGTTCAGCAAACGCATTTAAAAATCACAACACATTTAAATGCCTACGAAAAGTGTTAAAAATAGACATAAGGGATGACACCATAGTATCCCCTCGCCTACCAACGGAGGACAGCGATTCGCGAATCTGTTGAGAAACATTTTTTTCGGGAGTAAGTTAAAAATATATTAAAAATAAATATAGGTCTGGCGTTCCAGTCGAATTTGTTCCCTCGGCCCCTCAAAGGAATTATGAGGCATCGTAATATTAAAATATAAGTTTTGAAATAACATTGCACAACAATTTGTTCATTATTGTTGATCGTCACGAGACCCTTTAAATAATATCATCAATGTAATATATTAGATAATCTTATTTGGATCAGTTTGTCGTCAAGACTCTAATCTATGTATTTCCGTCATGCAGCTTGTTTACTTACCTCTTATCAAAAATACGCAATGGAATTATTCTTACCTGGAACAAAGTTGAAAATTACTAATTTATTAAACATTAAAGTTTTATATTATTGAAAGTTCAGAAAAATATGAATCTTACAACTAAATGCGAAAAATTAATAAATAAACGAAATTTTATCTGTACCAGTGGACAAAAGAGAAACCTTTATACGATTTGTGAAGCTTGAAATTTGTTGGAATTTCCAGCATTTGTGGTACAGAATAAAAATGTGACGATACAATTTTAACAAATTATAATTTTAATTCGCTGGAGACGACATTAAGCTTCTTTAGTCGTTGATGTAATCTGAATTTACTAGTTATACAGGGTCCGGTATATATATATGGAATAAAGCCTGCATCTTTTTAAATATTTTCATGGTGGGAAAATGTTTTATATAAAAGTTTATTGGTTATTCTTTTTATATATTCTGGTGACTTTCTTTTGGTGAATTTTCTGTCTGCCATAGTCTCATTGCTGTGGTTAACTTTGTTTTCCAAACCACATACTTCATTTTCATGTTTTATTTTTGGAATTTTTTTTTTTTTTCCATACCTAAAAGCCGAAAATAGTGGAATTTCAAAATTTACTTAAAATAAATAAAAATAATAATATATTTGCCATTAGGTTATTTAGATTGAAACGCTATAATATTTGATATCTTCTAATAAAAAACGGAAAGTAAAAAAATTTTTTTGGTAATATAGTATCATAAGAATATTTGAATAATTCACATATAATGTCGATTATTCACTAATGTAAAATTGCAAAATATTAAAACATAAAATGTACAAGGTAATCATATCCTGATGATGTCAACATGGTTGTCGAAACATCCCTTGAGTGATACTATTCTAGTGTACTATTCAAATGTTTTGGTGTTTGTATAAATTACTTAATTATTTTGCAAAAAGAAAAATAATGGACCAAAATTTAGCAAACATAAAAAATCCCCTGTATATCAATAATGAATGGCTCGACAGTGTACATATGGAAGAGTTTTTTTAATTAAAATAATTTGGTATCTAAATAATTTTCGTTTTTAACTTACAGAGATGAAATTTAGATAGACTTCTTGAAGTAATATTTTTGACATTAAGTTTAAGAATACGTAATAATAATATACTTTTAGCAAACATTTAAATGTGAATATAATAGCAAACGTAAATAAGTAAAAGTAATGCGCTCCTTAACACCGTGTTGTTCTACTAAAAGTGTAATTAAATTATTAAATTTTTCACGCACTTTCTATTTCGTTATTGTCTGACGTCATGAATAATCATTAATTTCGGTACTGCAAATGAAATGATGTATTAAAATACTTAATAAAGCAGCTTTTACTGTATTTATACCTAGAAAAATAATTTCAAATTGGTGCGTATCAGAATCTAAACAAATACTACGAAATGATTCGCGCCAAAACGAAAAATTGTTTTTGGCGGTACTTTTAACACTACGATGAAACGTTCACTATCTGTCCTGATACCAATTACATGAGGTTTCTTAGTTCATTATATTATTTAATTTTTGTTTTATTATACAGGGTGTTCCAGAAATGATCAGCACAAATTCAGGAGAACAGTCTAGGTTAAATTTAAAAATATCCTATGATAATGATGATGATGAGGATGAGTCAATTCACGCTAAAAATGATTTCTAAAATACCTTAAAATATAGCACAAAATCTAAAGTTCACATGCCTTAAGTCATTTATTATTTAGTAATAATACAGTCTATTCTGTAACCCACAACTATGATAAAATACTGCAATATACTACAGTATGCTAATAATCAAAGCATTTGAAACATATTTCATATTTTTTTATTATTAAAGTTTCTCTTTCATAGTGACAAACAATTGACGATTCAAATTAATATTTCCGCCTGACGTCACGATGGGGATACTTTAGTGACTTTTTTTGACAGTGGTTCAATTCTATTCAAAAAAGTTTTTTTCACCCTTTTTAGTGGTTTCCTTAGCTTATATACAGGGTATTTTATGAGGAACTGTACATACTTCCAGGGGCGGTAGAGGACCACTTGGGTATTCAGGAACGGCCATTGAAATTTTCCTGTCGCTCTTAATTTCTGAAATACAGGGTGATAAAATGATTTTGATCTAAATTTATTTTGGCCAGAACGTCCTTACTATTGATCGGATTTTGTTTAAAGTTTAGACACTCTATACACTTATTAGTTGATAGGTTGCTATTATAATTTTTTTTTTAATTCCAGGGCCGGATTTTTTAATTTGAGTTTTCTGATTCCTGTAAAGAAGATTACCCTGTATATATTTTTTTAACATTCAGTTGTCAATTATAAAAGCCCATACATCACTAAACAAAACCATGTAATTAGATATTTTTCGCTCCTTTATTGATTTTTTTACAAGCGAATTTGGCAAAATGGAGAATTTGAAGAAAAACAGCTTCATTTGCTTACATTAATTGTCCAAATAAATAAAAATGGTCAAATAAATATTTACAAAAGTGTATTTAAAAATATTACAAATACTTAGAGCAAATTTTCTCAATGAGAACATCCAGCTTCCGTGTATTTTTGTTGGCGTTTATTTAAATTGCCAATAGATTTGCTAATTTGCGCTGGATAGTTTCTAATTTGGTCACTATAATGGAAAATTCGCTGAAGTAACTGATCTCTACTATTTATTGGGACACTGTAGACTTCAGTTTTGAGATATCCCCATAGAAAATAATCGACGGGGTTGATATCTGGTGATCTAGCCAGCCAAGGATGAGGTCTCCCACGTCCAATCCATCTCTCTAATCTGTTTGAATACTCATTATCCAAATGCCTTCTAACCTCAATACCAAAATGAGGAGGAGCTCCGTCATGCTGGAAGTATTGTCCTCTCATATTAATACCTTGCATTAAACCAGATGAAATATTTTGTAAGAAATTTAAATACACCTCTGTAGTTAGCCTTGCCGGAAAATGTAGGTTGCTGTTAATCATACCACACCAAACATTTACCGAGAACTTATGTTGAGATTGGGCTTCTCTTATAGCATGAGGATTGTTTTCGGCTCAGTTATGCGAATTTCTTGAATTAAATACGCCATCCCGTGTAAATTGGGCCTCGTCTGTGAATAAAGTTCAATATGTAGTCAGTCTGTGATCAATAATCCAATGGCAAAATTCTAACCTATTTACACTGTCACCATGTTAAAGCTTTTGCTCTTGCTGAATATGATATGAATGTAATCTTTCTTTATTTAGAGTCCAAACCCACACATGAGGAACTCCTAATTGGGCACTTATTCGTCGGGTACTTAATTCAGGGTGTTCTTGAACAATATTAATAATATTTTCTTGCTTCTCAACGTTTTGAACAATATTTCGTTCCACTTTTGATGATGGAAACCTGTCGTGCTCCCTTGCACACAGTTCAAAATGTCTGAAGATTTGGTGTTCTTCTGTTAGGAAAACGAAAATTGTGTTCCTCTGCGGCTTGTCTACCATTACCATTACACAATCCATAAACATAGATAATATCGGCATATTCCTCATTTGTAAAATTATAAAGCATGATTACTTGCAGACTAAGTTAACCATTAAAAGTACCCTAGTTCTAATGTTTATGACAACAAACATAGAAATGTCAAACTATCTAGGCCTACTATAATTATAATAAAAAGAAAACTGTTTAATGATTCCTATTATAAAATGTACCTATTTATTTATTATATTTATACGCTACACTTTCTTTGGAAAAAAAAAACTTTGGTTTTAAATTTTTTGTCCATATTGAACATTAATTACCGAGTTTAAATTGACCATTTTTATTTTTGTAGTAGTCAGTAGTAAGTTAGTTTTCATATGTATTGTAACGTATGTGAATAAATGTTAAGTTGTTTGGGGCAACCACCTTATTTAATTTATAAATAACCCACGTAGTGAAACCTAAAGTTATAGGTAGTGCGAAGACACTACATGGACAATTAATGTAAGCAAATGAAGCTGTTTTTCTTCAAATGCCCCATTTTGCCAAATTCAATCTCTTGTAAAAAAAGTCAATAAAAGTGCGACAAAAAATCTAATTACATGGTTTTGTTTTGTTTAGTGATGTATGGGCTTTTATAATTGGCAACTGAATGTTAAAAAAAATATATATACAGAGTAATCTTTTTTACAGGAATCGGAAAAATCAAATTAAAAGCCCGGCCCTGGAATTAAAAAAAATTATAATAGCAATATATCAACTGATAATTCTATAAAGTGTCTAAAATTTAAATAAAATCCGATCAATAGTAAGGACATTCTGGCCAAAACAAATTTAGACCAAAATCATTTTATCACCCTGTATCTCAGAAATTAAGAGCGACAGGAAAATTACAATGGCCGTTCCTGAATACCCAAGGGGTGTATATGGCTGTATATAGGAAAAGAAAATCTCCGTCTTTGTGAACTTTTAAACTTTAACATCAGACCCGTTATAAGAAAATCCGGAATTTTCATGTACCAAATTTCATGTAATTTTGTAAATTCCGACAGCCATATTGGATTCGCCATTTTGAGTTTTTAACTTTTAACATCAGACTAGGTATCAGCTACTCTGAATTATTTTTTAAAGCAATTTTGAAGTTATTTGAATTTTGACTAGTTTTTGAGAGTCCCGCCCACAGATTACTGGTAGTAGCTCGATGAAAATACTGCAATGGAATCACCACTGAGCAATGATACGTTATAGTTTGTAAAAAATATTAGAATTATAAATCGCTTTCTATTAACACTAGCGCATTCAGCATAAAATGAAAAAATTTTATTATTCAAAGAAACAGGAGGTTATCTGTTGTCAGTTTCGCCATATATGAGCAGGTTGCTACTAAATATTCACCGAAATTAAATGCCTAATATATCCCGAATAGCTCATAATAATTTTTGACACTTTCACTTATATAATTTGTAGACAGTCAATTTGTGTTATTAAAAGTTAGATAGAATTTGAAACTTTTCAATAACTCAACCAGCCAACCAAGCATACTCTATTTAAAACATGAAGAAAAGTGGTAATAGCGAGAGAAAAAATTAGTTACGTAATTAGATCTTCATGTACCAAAGAACAAGAGTGTACGCGACCACTACTCTATATATTTAAGGAAATAATACAACGTTATTATGTGTGTATGTACCTATCCATTCATAGATTTCAATTAATACAATTGAAAAAAAAACACTAAATCATCGGATTGTTGAAAATAATTGAACCGTAAGCACTGCGGAAATCTAGCACTTTTAATTTCTAACCGCAGCAGTTTTTTTGCTGTATGCATTTAATTTCTATTCTTTTCGTTCAGATTTACTTTGTTTAGATACAAGTTAACAGTTTAATTTATATCTCGTCGACAAAAAATGAGTCCTAGCTTTTGAATGGCTAATTTTATAGCTTTATAATTTTGAGAATTTTTAACATAATGTAGCAGTCTTGAATTTTGCCTTATATAGTGAAAATGGCTAGAATATGCAGGGACGAACTTAGTGAAACTGGCGCGGCGCCCCGGGCCAATAGTAAATTTGACGCCCTGAATATATTGAAATAAAAAAAGCAATGTTCTTCTTAGTTTCTATTTCTCACTAATAGTCCAATCAATAGGTAAATAAAGTGTATTCTTAATGCAAAAATAGCGTGTCAAGTTTTCTGTTTAAAGTGTTCAGACGTTCATTCTCAGTATTTTGCAATGTTGGCGGGGTCGGCGGTGGTTGGGGTTAGCCGCCATCTTTGCGAAAAGTCAAAGGGAAATATCTCACGAACCAATGATGCTACGACAAAAATGGTAAGCGCCTTTTTTGTTCAGTACTAAATTCTCCATAAAATCCTTAATAGGCTTATTTTCGTTGAACTAATAGCCAGGGAGGTAGCGACAGTTTTCGTGAAATCATTTCCATAAAGCTAGATTTTTTCCCAAGAAAGTTTAGATAGTATCTATGATGAAGGTGCAATTCTACCAATCTATAAGTCTTGCAAAAATGAGTAAAAAATTAAACAACATGTTGCAAAAAGAGATTATCGATTTTCTGAAATGTCACAAAATGCTACCTTTGATTCGTTCGTGTCGTGCCGAATTTTCGAATTTCGCCGTGCAATTTACGATCAGGTTTATCTGGAAGACTTCCTCTTTACGTCGCGACATCGTACGGTCGTCCAAATGGTGTTTTTAGAAAAAATGATCGTGTCAAGATTGCATGTTTTTGCAACTTTTTCGGTTCCAAAATGCAAGCTATTTTTTGCTATCTCCGAAATGGTGGGAGTTAGCTCGAAATAAAAAATAAGGTCAAACGAGAATTTTCTACTACGAATCTTTTGCTACCATCAGAATTTTGATTTTTTTTTTTTCGTTTCGGAGATAACTACTAATGTACATGACCAACAATAGCTATGTACGGCAAAAAATGGCAAATTTTGAGCTTCTACAGTTGGCAACTTTTTAATCTTGGCTCCTACGCCAAAAGACTACTCTATTTAGTTTAAATAGAATTAAATTTGCTAAAACCATTTTTTCTATTTTTTGAATTCCGACAAAAATGAAGGAATTAGAGGGGAGTTTTTATTTTTCTCTAACATAAAAAACAAAAGACTATAACATGCAACAATTTTTTTGATATGTCTGCATAAGCTGTCTACAATTTTTTCGAGATATTCGAGCAAATGTAGGAAATTACAAGTTTTCCTATAGTGTGGGTAAATCGTAAAAAAATAATTTTTCTCAGAAACCTTTGATTAACGGAGCGTCAAAGTAATACATGATGTTAAGTGAACATCGTATATGAGATCGATTTCAGGTAAGTACCGATTAATTACGGTGACAAAATAAAGAAATTTTACCAAAAAGAAAAAGTCCCAAATCCCGCCCCCTTTAATTCCTTAATTTTTGTCGGAATTCAAAAAATAGAAAAAAAGGATTTTAGCAATTTTAATTCTATTTAAATTAGCTACAGTAGTCTTTTGGCGTAGGAGCCAAGATTAAAAAGTTGCCAACTGTAGAAGCTCAAAATTTGCTCTTTTTCGCCATACATGGCCGACATTTCAGTAGTTTTCTCCGAAATGAAAAAAAAAAATCAAGATTCTGATGATAGCAAAAGATTCGTAGTGGAAAATACTCGTTTGATCTTATTTTTTATTTCGAGCTAACTCCCACCGTTTCGGAGATATCTGCGAAAAATAGCAAAAAACAGCTTGCATTTCGGAGCCGAAAAAATTGCAAAAACATGCAATCTTGACACTTCTACTTTTTAGTGGAGGATTTTAGTAAAAAATTTCAAACGTCAATTTGAAAACTGTTAAAAATTGAAACATTGTCCTTTTCTTTCATTTTCAAGGCCGTGGGGGGGGGCGGCGGCTAGATATTAACCGATTTGGCTGAAAATTTAACCGAATTAGTTTTAGATACACAGCAACAAATTATAAGCCATATCGTTTGCAAATTCAAATTTTCATTTTTTTTCGGCCTGCCCTAATGTTCAGTCTGGTTTTTAAAACTATCAAGAGATTTACTAAATAAAACAAACACAGCACAGAACTTATTGACGAGTGAGGTTATTCTGTTGACCGGACTGAACATTGAGAACGTCGTAGTCTTTTGATGAAATACGTCATTTCGTGAACTGCCGGCAGATCATGTAAATTCTTGAGGTTGCACAATCTGCCTGGGCATTTCGTGAAACGCCGTGGTCGCCTCGGCACATGATGTTTAGTCGTTCTACACGATGTGCCGCAAATTAAATGTAGACTGTGCATGAAGTGACTGATACCCGGCAGATTGTGTTGTGTTGTGTGTTTGAGGTAAAGTTAGTTGCCGTTTTGATCGATTTATTTGCCTGGAAGCTGTTTGTTTTGTTTATTATCGAAATTAAGAGTGAAAGAGACTTGTTCAGTGATCATTATGAAGGGAGAGGGAGATGGAGATTTAATTAATTTTGGGGTTAGTTTCAGATTCATTTGGTACGTTTCGGGTTTTAGATTGCCAATGAAATTACGAATTACGAATATAACATCTTAACCTCACCTAACTTCAAAATTAATTAAATATTTTTCGTTTAAGTTTCTGATGGTATACGGTCATTTATTCGGCTTTGGTTCATAGTACTCTTTGTAATGATCATTGAACAAATCTTTTTCAGTCTTACTTTCCATAATATACAAAACAAATAGGCAGTAAGTAACAGAGCACAATCTGCCTGTCTAATTTAGACTGACTGACTGACTTAGAACGTCAAATGACGAGACGACCACGGCATTTCACGATACGCCTAGACAGATTGTGCAACCTTAAGAATTTGCATGATATGCTGGCAGTTCATGTACTGCCTAGGCTTTTCACGAAATGCCGTATTTCATCAAACGACTACGAGAAGTATATTGTTCGTAACTGTAATCAAGACTTATGTAAATATCAATGGACATTAAGAAGCATGTTGTCTTCACAAGATGAATAAATTAAATATAGGTTTTCTGGGCACAGTCATCCAGAGAATAATTTTCGCTAAATATTTTCAGTCATTCGCAAACAGTAAAAATGTATAATCAATATTTTTAACAATATGATTGATAAAAAAATTGAAATTGAACAATAACGGACCAATATAGGAACCCTGAGGCACTCCAGATATTGCAGAGAAAGTCTCTGAAATATAACCTTCAACAAGAACCGACTGGAGCCAACATAATAAAGGAAGATCAACTCAGATTTTATGGAGTTTCTTTATAAGGAGAGAGTCGTTTTGCTTTATCGAAACTTTTGCCAAAGTCCATGTATACGGTATGCACGTCAGCACGTCCTACCAGAGATTTAACGATGGAGTTGGTATAGATATACAATACAAATTGGAGTTCACAAACGATCTTGAAGGAATCCGTGCTGCTTTGGAATGATAGAATTACTTATGGTAACGGATATACTTTTTTCAACTAACGACTCAAATAATTTCGGAATTGCAGATAGCATGCACACGGGTCTATAGTTATTGATAAGAGATTTGTTGCCAGATTTGTAAATCGGAGCCATATAGGAACTTTTCCAACATGATAAAAAAATTCTTGTTCTTAAGGACATGGAAAATATAGGAACAGTGCACAGTAGGCTAGAACCACCTTTAAATGAAATATGCATGCACTCTCTCAATTTCTACGAGAAATAGTAGCTTTATCTGTCCCGAAATAATTCCCGTAAAATTTGAAATCATTCCCTTGGCCGTTTTTTATAAAACTCACTTTTATTTTTTTTTCTTTTGAAAACTGATATTTTGCATTGATAAAAACAAGAATCTACTACATTCTTGAAGTCTCTGAATACCCGGACATATTTCAAACAACCTATCAGTTAAGTATCAGTTATCTTCTTCAATCCGTGATTCTTAAGTTTATACAATAAACAAAGACAATATCTATTTCCATCGTGCGTTTTTGCATGATTGCTTTGATTTTAATCATGGTCACAAAAAATTTTCACTCTTGGAGTCTTGGATTGTTTGCCTAGTGAATTCTAAAGAGTAACTGACCGAGCGACGCCAATATTCTTTGGCAATAATGACGGTCTCAGATATCTAAGGTCGAGCAGGACTACTGCTCTTTACCCTAGTACATCGCTGTAGACCTGGACCGGCCTCGTGCGGGGTGGGCGAGCTTACTTTACATTAACCCCACTCACAAATGTGAGCGGTGTGGATTATTTTGACCCACCTCCCCGGGTCCTGGCTTGTTGGACCTTGCTGGCTAAAGCCTTCATCTTCTGGCGCTCTTCTGACTTGATGATCTTTCTTCGCCAGCTTGTCACCCCCCGGGTCATCTGTCCGTTCGGAAACTTTGAGGTATTTTTGGCTGGGATTGACTGCCGGTACGCAGAATGTCAATTGACATGTACCTCGAGGAAGTGCAGACCTAAGTGCTTTGGTAGCACTTTCGGTCTGCACGGAGCTAGGTGACTACGGGTACTGGACGGCGTTTCGTCCGGTACCTGCAGGGTAGTGGGTGGGTGGTTGAGTTATCGTCATGTCTCTTCTGTTGGTTGTCTTCATCGGCGGTGGTATGGTTCTCATATTCACCCGTTATCTCACTAAGCGAATGGAAAGTTTACTCAGACGGCCAGTAGAGGCGCTCGGATTTCCCTAGCAAATTCAGTTACGCAAATAGTAATGTTATTCATTGGTTACGGATATATTGGTAGACAAAAATTGCTGTCATTCAGAATAACATAAGAATAGATCTAATGATTTTGTCTAAATTGACTACTTGGAAAGTTTATATAACCCGATTATTATCAAAACGTCTGGAGTTGTCGAGCATGAAGGTTTCTGGTATGTTATTTCCCCAAACTTGCCTTAAGTTTAAATTTGTATTAGAATGTTTAATTTTACTTTCTTGATTGACTTATTAACAAGCTTATCAATGCAAAAAATCAATTTTCAAAAAAAAAAATTAAAAGTCAATTTTTTAGAAAACGGCCAAGGGAATGATTTAAGATTTTACGGGAATTGTTTCAGGACAGATAAAGCTACCATTTCCCGTAGAAATTGAGAGAGTGCATGCATATTTCATTTAAAGGTGGTTCTAGCCTACTGTGAGTGGTAAGAAGATTGCTTTGGAACAGGACTTGAAGAAGACTGGTGGAATTTTGTCATGGCGCGCTCTTTTAATAACATCAAATAAATCAAGGTCAGTTTCCACATCTAAAGAACTGATATACAGGCTGTTCATTTTATCAGGACCCTCTGGGATATCTCGCTTAATGTCAGTAGTCCAAAAAAAAATGATTTTGCAAAAATTATGGAGATTTTTATAAGCTACAGAATGGTTTAAAGAAATTTGAAACACTCACACACTTTTGTTTACGGATGTATGGACTTTTATAAATTCCCACTGAATGTTGACAAAAATATATACAGGGTGATCTTTTATAGAATTAAAAATTGAATTAAAGATATGCGGACTTGGAATTATTAAATATTGCTAATGATAGTATCTGAAGTGGGATAAGTATAAAAATTGTATAAAATTTGAACAAATCCTGATAAATAGTAAGGCAGCTCTGGCCAAGAGAAAAGTTGGCTATAAGTAGTTTGTCAGCCGGTATCTCAGTAATTAAGTGCAACGGCCATTCATGCATTGCCTTGTAAATCCAGGGACCGAAACCTAAATTTATTTTGTTTCGGTTTCGGTTACAGTTATCCGACACCATTTTCGGATCTCGGTTACGGTTTCGGTTTTCAAAGCAGCGTTAATTTGGTTATCGGTTTCGGTTTTCAAAGCAGCACTAATTCGGTTTTCGGTAACGGTTTCGGTTTTCTAGAATCTCACGTTCCGGTATTCGGTTTCGGTTACGGTTAGGAAAAAACCGTAATTACGGTGCGGTTTTCGGTTACGGTTTCGGTTTTCAGAGCAGCGTTAATTTGGTTTTCGGTTCGGTTACGGTCCCTGTGTAAATCTCTATCATCCAGAAGTGTATGTGCAGTCATACTCTAGATAAATATTTTTTTAGCTATATGCTGTAGAGAAGCAATGTTTCCAGTGCATTAATCTCTGTAGTTAAGTATATTTTTTTGTTCGGTATGCTTGCAAAATCGTACAGATTTAGAATTGCCATATTTCTACCAAATATGACAGTTCGACATTAATTAGTTAAAAATCATTAGTCACCAAATGATTTTTTTAATCTACCTCGTGCGTTAAATGATTTATTGAGTTCCAAGTCCACAACATGTAAAATAGAAAAAAACGAGTAGATTAACGTTTCATAAAATGAAATGCGGTTAAATCTATCCACTGTTAAATTGTTAGATTTTTGCAGTAGGTGGGCACTGCTATTTACAGTTTTTTTTAATTAACTCTTTTGTAGGTAAAATCGAGTTAGGTCACATAATTTATGACTGAACTCATTTACGATGTTTAAAAAGTAATTCCCTCCGGTGTAATTCTTACCTGTATTCAATTTGTTATAATTATTCTTCAAAAATATGCGAAAATACAACGTTGATATATACCCTAATTATCTATAGCAACCATGTCAGAGAATTTAATTTCACAAGTGATTACCGACATTGTAAGGCAATCTTTAAATAAGCGTTTTGGAAGATGTATTAATGAAAGTAGTGCACGTTTCAGAAATTGTTTAATTTATTAAAATTATTAACGAGTAGAAGTTGCATTCGGACGTGGCTGACTGTTTGATTCATATTTTGAACGAATGTGGCACGATTCTCTTTTAGATGGTGCCACTGAGATTAAGTACAGAGTCAATAGATTTTTTAATTTTGTTATTGAAGTAAGTACTCGCAACCGGCAACACCTGACTGCAACTTTCGTTCGCTTCATAAATCGTCTTATTAAATAAAAACAATGTATACCTTTTCGAGTAAAATTGATATATCACCTAATTTACTTAAAGTTTGTTCACGCCTGAGAGACACTGTATGTTAGTTTCGATATTTTATACTTTTAACATTGTTTGTGTTTAATTAGAAACATTAGTAACATTTTGCACTAAAATTATAATAAAACATACTTTATGTAAAAACCGCTGCCCAAGGAATCACTACTTCCACATCCAGATTTTCTATCCAAGTCACTCACAACGAAAAAATTTTGTATGTGGAAATAATTGTTTGTGGAACTTTAATGATATAATATTTGAAATCCTCTACCCCAAAAACCCCACATCGGTAGTGGGGTGGGGGTGGTAGTGGGGGTGGTAGTGGGGGTGGATGAAGTAAAAAAATATTTGGAGGTTTCTGGTTCTTGTACACACACTAAACCACATTTTTTTTTTCATCTCCTTTAATGAGGGGTGGGGGTGGTAATGGGGGTGGCTAAGCCAAATTTTTTTTTGAGACCTTAGCTTCTCTTGTATATACTAAATACCAATTTTATGGACTCTTACCTGCTTGATTTACCTATTTACCCCAAATTTACCCCCATTTACCCCCCAACCCTTCGACGGAACAAGATGAAAATACAATCTAGTTCTAGTTCTCGTTAAAGTACATATGTGTACCAAATTTCAAGTCAATATCTCAAACGGCCTCAAAGAGTAAACGTGCGCCCAAAAAAAAGTTACAGACAGACCGACAGACAGACAGAAATTCTTTTTTATCGCTCAAACTTAAACTCTCGACGTTTCATGACATTCTAAGCCTATTTGAACAATAAAAATTAAAAAAAAATTTTTTTTCTACGATAATTATTCAATATTTTTGTCAGGTTATAATATACACATCTGATTAGGTAAATCAAAGGTATAATATGTATTAATATTTGTGTTTGTCTACTTTCTAATATTCTACAATGGCAGTTTACTTGCGGTATAGCAGAACATTTCGGTTGTTGACGGATTTTGAAAAACTATAAAATATAGTAGTGGAGGCATTAATTTATTTAGGTATATGTTTAATTTGGAACAAAATTTCTAATCGCAATATATCTAAAAAAAAAAAATGTAACTTCTACTATTTGAATGTGCCGCGAAATCAATAGTGACGTCGTAGGAATAGTAGGTGTAAAGTTATATGTAGAATAGAAGAAGAAGAAGAAGAAGAAGAAGAAGAAAAAGAACAAATTGGCAGTTTAATGCATGTAGAATAAAGAGAGCAAGTAAGAACGCTGTACAATATTTACGTCCATAAAAGTGTAAGAAAGACCAACTTCCACTTTTACGGTTAAAATACAGTGCTTTCCTCTATTATTGTGATTAACTTATCTGCAGACTACCGTTGTGTTGTTAACGGCGTTTGAAATGCATGTGTATTTTATTAATTGATATTGTAATGTTATAAGATTTTATTTTCAACTTTTACTTGTTTTTAACGATTTAAAAATATATATATCATTGTTTAACACATATTCTGAAACAGATACTGAAACAGATTCATTTATTTATATATAGAAGCATGAATACCTCTGAGGGTCAGTTCACGATATTAGACGACCTCAAATTTTATCCAGGAGTCATAATATCCAAGATGAAGCCAAAATTTCTCTTTTTGTTTCATTATATTACGAACTGAATGATTTTCAATTTATACACGTTTATTAAGTCGATAAATACAAATGCAAGGTTAAAATTAACATTTTTCAATATAGTCTAGGAAATAGCGTGCCAATTCGACGACGAGTGGTTATCGTCTGCCAGTCGGTAATCGAAGAGACCATATAAGTACAAAATTTTTTTCTCTCTGGAACTTTTTGGTATGGTGGGGGGATAGGGAGGGGCATTTATTTTTAAATCGAATGATTATCGATATCTGTCCTCATAGGTAGTTAGTATATGTACTTCACATACTCCAATTACGCTGGCAGACGAAACTTCCGATCGGCGAGCGCGTTAACCGAAAATAGAAAAAAAAAATTTTAGTTTCTATTTCCGGTTAACGCGCGCGCCGACCGGAAGTTTCGTCTGCCAGCGTAATTGGAGTATGTGAAGTACATATACTAACTACCTATGCGGACAGATATCGATAATCATTCGATTTAAAAATAAATGCCCCCCCCCTCCCTATCCCCCCACCATACCAAAAAGTTCCAGAGTGAAAAAAATTTTGTACTTATGTGAATCTTTTACGATTTATTTATTTATACGATATTCTAAATGACATACTCACAAGAGATTTTAAATGAATAGATCAGAAAAAAATAATAGCCAAAAAAGAAAATCTCCAGAAATTCTAACCTTAAGTATAAAACGATATCTTCGCAAAAATCCAATGGTGAACATAAGCAATTATTTTTAAAATTTTGAAATTAATTTGCTTCCACACTTTATTCTAGTGTTAAGTTATTAGTGATGCTGTTATTATTCGCCTAAGTATTGTTAAAAGTCTTTGGAGATGTAATTCTGTGGTCACCAAATTAAACAGACGAAAAAAACACTTCTACCTAAAAAACGCACGCATTATGATTTTGAACGCTCTATAAAACCTGAATACAAATTTTACTAACTCATTTCAAGTAAATAAATATGCTGTTACTATTTCCACAAAACCTTCGCCAAACATAAGTTATGTTAAAGAAATCATAAACAGGAAATGTAAAAAACGCATTGTATATTTGTGGCTGAAAACTTTATAATACTATACTAGTCAAAATCGTTTATAAGATACAAATACGTTTTGTGTTGTGTCAATATACCTTTCTTCCTTTCTACATTGTAGTTTTTAAATAAGATATCAAAGAAAGTGATTTATTAACTAAATTACAATTATTTAGGTTTTATTCGAAAACGACGATTTCTTAAACAGCAACGTTTTTGTACATAGAAGAGATTATATTACTATATATTTTAAGGAAAGTGAAAAATACAAAGATTGGAACAAGGCAAGTACTCAAGACTGTTTTTAGAATTCAGCAAATATGTGTACATCCGTTGCATTGAGGAGATGAATTTTTAGCGCTCAATATATATTTTTAAATGCCTTAAAGAAATAACTGTCGAGTGTCCATACTACCAATATGTGGAAATTTTTACGAAATATGTAAAATTATCAAAAAGTCGAGAACTAAAAAGTTATTCATACAATGAAAAAAAAATGATACTATATTTGCACTACACTATGTGGAAATAATGGTTCATAGAACTTTAATAATACAATATTTGAAATGGTCTACCACACAAACCCATAGAACGATTGCCACATCGGTAGTGGGGGTGGCTAATGCCACAAAATTTTTTAAGGCTTTTGGTTCCTGTACACACACTAAATCATAATTTTATTTTCTTACCTCCTTTAATAATGAGGTGATAATGGGGGACTCTCACTTGTTTGCTTTACCTTTTCCAAGTCAATATCATAAACCGTCCAAAAGTAATTTTGTATTGCTCAAACTTAAAATCTCGAAGTTTCATTACATTCTGAGCCTATTAGAAGAAAAAAATCAACATTTTTTTACCATCACTGTACATGTATTTGAAAGCAAAGAAAAACGAAAAATATCACAAAAATACATCAAAGTATACGAAACAACCTGACCTAACGGCCATTTGCCCTGTTGCCTAGTTCGACAGTATCTCTATCTAACGTTTCAAGTAAAACATTTTCTACCCAGATTTTTTGTCTGCTATTAACCTTTAAAGCCTATAATAAAACATTTGTGTTAACTAGGTTTTTATAACAGAAGATATAATTAATTGTTGATATGCTTCCCTGATACAGTAAATAATAACAAAATGTTCTAATAACCAATAATTTATTTAATAATCATCATTGTAATAGGTACATAATTATCATATTCATAGTTGGCTATGAGAAGACCTTCAGACCTATATACACCGGTAGACAATTTCAATAACATTCCCAGTAATAACATATATATGCGTGAGAAAAACAAAATGTTCTTCAAATAACTATGTTGATTATGCTAAGGAAACGAATTATTCCTACCTTTTAGACATATAAAAACACAGAATTTTTTATTATTTTTATTTATAGGGGGATGATAGCACAGTAGTTAGAGTTACTAGCTTGAACTCTAAGCAATATAGGCTCGAGGCCCACACACTGGGAAATAATTATGAATTACCCCCAAGAAATGGATCAGATTCCACAATAAATTGTAGAGCCTCCTTTTCTTGTGCAAATCTAAATCTATTGTATTTGAGAGGGTAATTGAGGAGACTTGGAAAGTCTTAACAAAAATTAAACGGTATTAAATATAAATTAGCTGATCTTTATTTTTTTCTCTTTTGATTTGTTAAATATTAAGAGGACCAGAGGCTACAAAAGGGGCACACCAAATATAATTCTTTCTATATCTGTAAAAGTATTTGATCCATTTATTTAATATTTATCTAAAAAAGTTCTCACTAACTAGTTGATAAATAGTGATAGTATATAGGGCAACGTTTGAGCAGACGAACTTACTAATGAACTACCAGTCATCGGGAGGGGCAAAGAAGTAATCAAAATCTCGTAATCCAAAAAAAATCACGTTTACAAAAAAATTGTTTGTAAGTGGTTGGTATTAAAAATTGGCTTATATTTATATAATGTTGACAGAAGATTTAATGGGTTTAACAGAATCATAGAAAAAAAATGTCAATCATGGATAGGTCGAGCGACCTTGCTAAGAAGGAGGTCACTGTCACATCTTTCACGTAACTTATTGTAATATTAGTAGTCCTAGTCAGGTAAGATGATTGTTACCATAACACGTGCACTTAATCTTTAGTAAAGAGGAGTGTCATTCTGCCAAAATGAATATTCTTCAAGGCGATGTCTACGAATTCTCTAGTATGGTTCACAAAAGACCAACTGGGAACTATACTTAGAGTCCCTCAGGGAAGAACAGGCAAGAGAGGTGATAACATCTGCTTACCAGAAAAACTGCCCAGAGAAAACACAGAAAAACATGGATAGAGCAATCAGGTGCAACAAACACCAAGAAAGCCTCTGAACAGAAATGAGAAAAATGTTCAATAAGGTAAATCCAACCAAAATTGGGATACTTACAAAACTAAACTCACGCAATGGAACAAAGAAATCCGCAAGGCTAAAAGAGGCCCATGGAGCAGGTTTTGTTAGGTCAATGATATATAATACATAAAGTCTTGGCCAAGGGCAGTTGTACTGCATATGAAGAAGGCTTTCTCAAAGAAGAGGATGAAACCTGCATAGAAATACTAACGAAAAGTATTAAATTGCTGATGGAGATACACTTTCCGGGCTCATTGTTTCAAACTCGATAAATAAATAATAAACAAAGCTATAATAATATTCAAGTTGACAGTAATTTAATTAAACACCACCTTTATTCCCAAAGAGTTGAAGTGACTTTATGCGTGAAGGGGCTACAAATTTCGAGTCAAGGGGGACACACCCTCTTGGAGTATTGTGCAAAAATCTCACAGTCACGATCGGAAATCCAATCCGTGACCACATGGTAATAGTCAAGTCTTCTTGATTCTCTACCACACAGTCATACCAGAAGAAAGTTCGACAGAAAATGAGCTGTTTGAAGATATTCAATGCTATATTGGTAATACAAATTTAAAATATTCTCTCTTAATGGTGTTTTACCTTTCCATAAATCTTTATTAAAATACCTACGTAGTTAATATTAATGATAGTAATATACTTTCTCACATTTGACTTAAATATATAATAAATAAATTAATACCAACAGTTTCACTTTTTAAAGTAATATTTTACATATACAGATTTTAAATCTAAACCATTAGGAAAGAGACTGCACGAGATGATAAATATAAAAGTTAACTATATATTGAAAAATGGCAGCAATAATTACTAGCTGTCAAAGTAGAAAGTGACTTGTCAGGTTGTTAAAAACTAATTCGGTAACAGTCTCCCGACTATGATATTTGTTAATGACAGACTATACTATACGTCTTCAGTTCTATTTAAAAAAAATAGTTTATAACAAAATATGTATCAGAATGTCATCGAAATCTGTATGAATAATATTAGCCCGAGAATATTAGGATTTCACCTAGGAAAAAACGATATAAAGCTAAATATTTGCAAGCAGACTTAGATATTATGAACAACATACAAAAATGGGGTTCAGGATTGCCACTATATTATTTCAGTAAAATTTTTTGACTTCTCGAAGTTATCCCTGACAAAAATGTATATTCCTATCCGAAAACAAGCTATTTTTATGGATTATTTCTACTGAATAAATGTAAGGCATAATTACCCTACCCACTTAGTAGCTCAGAGCTTACGTGTTAGGTTTATTAACGATCCTTTCAGTAAAAGTAAAATTACAATGCAGCGAAAAAATCTCTGATGTTGGTCAAACAATAAATGGGTTTGTGTTATATAGAAGTCACAAACACGTGAATAGCCACACTTAAAGGCAGACGAAACGGAAGTGTGGTTCTCGTATCCTTTTCCTTAAAAAGAGGGGGGGGGGGGGGGGGGTGAATCTCAATTTGTCAACGCGCTGAAAAAATCCGCGAAATTTAAAATTTGAAAGCACCCATACATAAACAATTATTAATGATTTTAAAACTCGACCAAAACAAACCCACCTATTTCTTAAATAGCATCGTTTAGGACATATAATGTTAAACTTAACAGCTTCATTTTTCAACGAATTGTCAAATAAATAAACACATGCTTCCTTAATATTATATAATGTTGAAATATCTTCAAAACACTCTCAGGTCTAAATACAAATATAATAAATAGTAAAACACGATATTTTTAGAACCATACCTTGAAATGAAAATCAAAAGTACAAAAATAAATTAAAATCATAGATGATTCCTAGACATGAATATTTTTTTAATGATTAATTTATAATAAAAACTTTCCCATCTTCTAAAAACTGATAAAGCTAACTCTATAAATAATTAAAATGGGATTGTCACAAATTGATCTATTTAGTAACCCACACCTGTATAAAATGAGCGAAAGCAGAACTTAAAAAAATATAATCGATCAATGAATATATTCATGTTATCATGTTAAAAGTTAACGCCTTAAATACCAATTCAATATTTTTTGCTCAGGTGCCTTCCAACCCATTTATCTTGGAACAGGGCGCAGAATCATTCGTATACAAATAAGAAAATAAAAACTTGCGAAGATTTTGTGTTTTCTTCTATTGCCGTTTATGAGATTATAATTAAGGTAGAATAGTAGATGATTCAGCGAGCGTATAATGATGAATACTATACTTTATCCACAAGTATCGTATATTTTAATCGTTTGAAAGTGAAAAAGTAAAGTTAGTTCACAGTAAAACTTTGTTTCGCATTTTAAACGTCAAACACGAAAACATGGACTCTCGGAAACAATGGACAATGAAAATTGCTAGTTCCTGATTGGTCAAAGATGCATTAGGATGAGATTATGTTCATTATACGTTAGGTAGGAATAATGACTACCATTATTTGTCAATTGTAAAATGTAGAATGCAACGATTATACAATAGTCGTGGATAAAGATTATTTCTCAACATAATAATATGTGAATACTTCTGCAGAATACAAATTCGTCCAAACAAAAAGACCAAATAAGAAAAGTCGAACAACGCTACTTTTTGTGTTATATGCACTCCTTTTGAGCATTCATATACATGAAATAATATTTTAAATCATAAAACTCAAAATAGGGGGTGTCCCTTAGATCCCTTAGAAATAAAATAATATTGAAATACATATACCAATTTCATTTTACAGTGTGTCCCCAGATAGACCTAACCATACTTGTACTTTCTTATTTCTAATTATAAAAAAGTCTGTTTTCATAAAAAGTTTTGCTTATTCTAAAAAGTCTATAACCACAGTGAAAATTTCGAAATAAAGTACCGCATACGCTATTATAATATAATAATAATAATAGTAGTAATAATATAGCATAGTGAAATTACGGCAAGAGTAAAGTATACGTTTTTCGAGAGGAGATTAAAAATATTTCAAGAAAAGAGATATTTCTAATATCAACGGAAGTCCACATATAAAATTGGAACGTTGTATCTCAAAGCATTTCAATAATAACAGCAAAGAAGTAAACAAAAGTAGATAAAAGCGACCGGCAAAGACTACCGCTACTCTCTTCGCACGACTTTCTACTGTACGTATGTAGGTTTTAAATTTCACTTTTTAAATTTAAATTTTATTTAGTTGGTAGTATATTTTGTTTGCCCAATGACATGCGTGTAGATTGACAGTTTTTTAACGGATGCGGAATAGGGAGAAAACGGCGGGTATCGCGAAAGAGACTCAGACGATGAACGACGTAGAAAAGGCGTACCACGACGTTGAGTAAAGTCTTATGCCTAATAATACTCCAGTCGAATTAGACATAATAAAAAATTTTGCGTACTGCGGACTTTTTTTGTGGAAGTTGTTTAAGAGGGCATAATAAGCAAGCACAGAAAACTACACCCTGCTACATCATGTGCGTCCCCTATTTTTAGGGGTTGAAACTTTGAAATTTTACTTATGTGCCCATATCTTTTTCCTTATTGCCCGTAGGGCTCTTTACCAAGTTACACTTTTTGAAGATTCATCCCTCTTCTACATAATATATATTAAACATTTGCCGTAAGACAAACGGTTTTGGCTATACGAGGCCGGAAAGGTCGCGCTATCCGAATTTGGGGGTCTTCTGTACAGGACAAACGGCTATTATTTCCAATCTACAATACTACACATACTAATGCCCTTAAGGAGGGATGATGATTTGTGAAAAAACTTTCATCGAATACCGCGCGGTTTCCATGATACGGGATGTTGAAATTTTGAAAACCCCTTTTTTTAAAAAAAAGTGAACCTAGTTTTTTTCGCTCATTTTTTTTTTTCATGTATGTACGACCCTAATATAAGAAAATTTACGTTGGTTTCATTTTAATACATTCGTTGGTTTAGGAGCTAGACAGCAAAATATGCCAAAAATGGCTATTTTGGTATTGTTGCATTAAAAAAACCAAAACCAGTATAATTCTGGTAAATGTTTTTGTTTATCCTAAAAGTCCAATTCATTGCGCATAGAAAATGTGTTTTTGTATTTAAGTAGGATCAACACTTATTGTGTAATAACGATTTATGCCATGTGTTCTCCAGTCTCCTTTTTCACAATTTTTTTTTGCGGCCCTATGGTTCATAGTAGGGCAGAAAGCATTATACACGTTGGCAGGACACATAATATGGTGTTAAAATGGGTCCCTTGTTAAAATGCGATAGGACGTACCGTTTTCGAGTAAAACGCACTTGTTTGGTTATGTTTGCTTTGAGTTTTCATTTTGTTCTGAATTGTGATCTGATAAATAAATTCTACATTTTGGTGTTTTCTTTCTTAGGAGTTTGTTTTTTTAAATCATTTTCCGATTAAATGGACATATAATAGCTGTTTCTCGAGGAAGGTAAAATTACTGTGGATTTTGTTATAGACAAAATAAGTTGCAATGATGATTCGAGACAAGCGTGAACCTTCAAATAGGGGAGTGAGAACCCCCCATTCCGTCCGAGTCCCTTCATTTGTTCATTAGCAATGTCCCTCATAAACAGAAAAAGCAAGAAGCGACACATAGTTTTATTTTTTCGTAGTCAGCGGTGAGTATTTACTAGTCAGTCGATGAAAAGCGTGATCTGAAATAATTTTTTGCAAACAAGTACGTTTTACTCGAAAACGGTACGTCCTATCGCTTTTTAACAAGAGACCCATTTTAACACCCTATTATGTGCCCTGTCCACGTGTATAATACTTTTTGCCCTGCTATGAACCATAAGGCCGCAAAAAAAAAATTGTGAAAAAGGAGACTGGAGAACACATGGCATAAATCGTTATTACACAATAAGTGTTGATCCTACTTAAATACAAAAGCACATTTTCTATGCGCAATGAATTTGACTTTTAGGATAAACAAAAACATTTACCAGAATTATACTGGTTTTGGTTTTTCTAATGCAACAATACCAAAATAGCCATTTTTGGCATATTTTGCAGTCTAGCTCTTAAACCAACGAATGTATTAAAATGAAACCAACGTAAATTTTCTTATTTTAGGGTCGTACATACATGAAAAAAAATGATCGAAAAAAAGTAGGTTCACTTTTTTTTTAAAAAAGCGGTTTTCAAAATTTCAACATCCCGTATCATGGAAACCGCGCGGTATTCGATGAACGTTTTTTCACAAATCATCATCCCTACTTAAGGGCATTAGTATGTGTAGTATTGCAGATTGGAAATAATAGCCGTTTGTCCTGTACAGAAGACCCCCAAATTCGGACAGCGCGACCTTTCCGGCCTCGTACAGCCAAAACCGTTTGTCCTACGGCAAATGTGTAATATAAATATTATGTAGAGGAGGGATGAATTTTCAAAAAGTGTAACTTGGTAAAGAGCCCTACGGGCAATAGGGAAACAGATATGGACACATAAGTAAAATTTCAAAGTTTCAACCCACATGGTGTAGCAGGGTGTAGTTTTCTGTGCTTGCTTATTATGCCCTCTTAAACAACTTCCACAAAAAAAGTCCGCAGTACGCAAAATTTTTTATGATGTCTAATTCGAGTGGACTATAAGTTCCATTTCTTAATGTTATTTGTTCATGTGATTATTCCAATTCAGTTATTGTGTGTAAACTGTTTTTTCAAAGTACTTGAATCATTATACATTTTTAACCTCAAAGTGTTTTTTTTTTTGTTATCCGTTTCCCGCTAAAAAATAACGGTAAAAAGTCGTGAAAGAAGAAGGACTACATGTATTTATCAACTTATACCAAGATAAGAGCTGGTGCAATTTTTGGTCATATCTGTTAATTTTCTTGCATTATTACATCCTTGTAATTCTATCGAAAACTAACATAGTGGGTCCAGAAGCAACATGGCATAAGGAACATTTTTAATATTTTTCCATATCTGACAACCTTCCTTCAACAAGAATAAATACAAATTTACCTTAACTGGAATTGTACTATATAAGTGCAATAAATTATGGCACTGAAGAGGGCTCTACAGCGGGACGTTAAAAAATCGGAAAGGTAGAAAAAATAACAGGAACAAAAAACATTCAAAATCATTTCAATGGATTGATTTCAACTTTAAACAGAGAAATAAGTATGCAAGAAAATGTCTTGGAAGAAATCAATAGTATATTCACGTTTTGGTGATTAAAATCGTGGTATCTTCGGCATGTTGTAATCAATTTCAAAAATTTTGGCTTGTAGTGAAAAAACCTTAGAAATAGTTGCTTTAAGCATTAAAAAATGATCTCCATAGATCCGGTGACTCGTAGGTCTCATTTTTTTTCACTTTCTTGCTTACACACCAAAAGGGACATGCAAACAGACAGACAGACGGACGGAAAAACAAAGATTCTGAAAATACATTATGTGACTTTCATATCATAAACAAACTCGAAAATGTCAAAAATTCTACGAAAAAACGAAATTACAAATGGGCCTACATAGATTTACTACTGTATATTTTTGGTATTAATAGTATTATTATTAGTATTATGTTTCTATAGACAGGGTAAGACTAGATTTATAATAAACTAGACTAACACCATCGAGATTCGACGGACTGGGAATGCTTAAAAATGTACACCAAAAACTATTCTTTAGAACTTCCCAGATAGTACAAGACGTCTTTAAAACGTCCGTATTGTACCTTATACACTAATGGCACCCAGAAATCTTGGGTCGATCCCTATAATAAGATAGATTGAAATATAAATAGCAAAATAATGTACGTGAAAGAAAGCTGTATATTAACATTGATGACAGGTACTTCAGCATGTTAAGAGTTTCGCCGACGATTAAAAATAGCTAAAGATAAAAATGGCAACAGCGTAGGTTAAATGTTTCTTTTCAGCATATTATTGGTCCATTTCTCTTCTCTTCTACCTTACGTTGGCATTTTAAAATGCCACTACTGTATAGGTCTGAACGTCTTAATTCCTTATAAAGGTTGTCTTAGAGACATCTCTCCTTAGACGTCTTTAAGACGTCTGATTTGTACGTCTTAAAGGCGTTCTAATGACGTCATAATTAAGATGTCAATGTTAGTACTACCCCAAAAAAAAAACGGAAAAACGTTAACAAAACTGTTTTTTCAACTTTACAATGTTTTTGTTTATATTTGACCGTTATTCTTGTCAAATTTGTAGTTTATTTTTTATAATAATTTATAATTTGTCAATAATAATTTAATTTTCACCTTTTTCTGTAAATTATTAATGATATTATTTATTAAACATCCAAATACTTTCTACATTTTGAAAAAAATAGCTATATTAGTCTAAGATCCGGCCGCTTATTTGTGCAGGTATCGAGTTCTTTCAATAAAATTAGATTAAAATGAAAGATTAATGATAACATAATAAATTACAGCCGGGTTGCTATAGTCGTTGCCTTCTTCCAACTACACAGTCTTTAAGTAAGTAGTAGCAAGTTCAGTGGCCAAGTGAGTTAAATGACACGTACACTGTAGTTAAATGAAATAAAAGATATTTGATTGACAAAATTGGCGTTGACTTACAAATCAGGAGGTCGGCGATTCGATCACTACTCATTCCCGTTTTTTTTTGTTAAAATAATTGCAAAAAAAATTAGTTGGTTTTGTTTAAAGATAATAATTGCTTATTAAAATGATATACAAATGTACTTTTTTTCAATTTTAGACCAACAATGGACCTTGAAAAGACGTCTGCAATACGCCTGGATTTTTTATATAAGACCTAAATAAGACTTTTTTACGACGTCTGTGAGGCGTAAATGGACGTCTTTAAGACGTAGTGAAAGTCTAAGGAAGACGTGTTTAAGACATCTTTGTGCTATCTACTACCAGCACTCACAATTTCAAGAAGTTCGCGGCCCTGTTTCAACGTAATGGTATCACCTTTTTCCAGAGAAGTTCATAAGAATAAAGGAGTACCATACCTTAATCACGTTTTTAAATATACATCCTCAGTAAAATATTGACGGGTTTAACTGAGTTCATTATTTTATTCTTTTAGTGACGACGCTGTATATCTTTTTTATTAAAACTAAACAGGTTTCTGCTTTAACAACTATATTAACTACATGGCAAATATTATTGTTTTCCGTAACATTTTAATCTAATTATTTTTTTGGTGTGTTCTACCTTTTTCTATTAAAATATACCAAATTTTTTCCATGATAATGAACCTCAATTATCTGCGAAATATTTTTCTCCGTCAAATAGTTTTTTAGACGTCATAGAAGACCGACCAACAAACGGATTGATCGAATGACTGAATTGAATAAAATACCTAAATTTTCACAATCCAATCTCATTCTATTTAAAAAAAAAAGTTGATGTCACTTCCGGTTCAACCGGAAGTGATATTTCCGTTCCTGTTAGACTAAAAGCAGCTCACTTTTGTCTAATTTATGTGTATCGAAAACGAAATTTTTAAATTAAAAAACAATAAAAAAATTGACTCGTGGCCACCCGATATAGAGGTACCCATAGATGTAAAACTCATTGATTATGTTCACATATTCAATTACAATATCTAATCTAATATGTATTATCATTATCAATCAAATCAAAATTTAAACGAAAATAGGCATCAGATACGTAAATAACGTTGCGACATAGTGACTGATATCCCGCCTAAGGCACTGGTAGAATTTCTTATTTCCGCGTAATGTATTCAACAGCTTTCATTATTAAACATAAATAAAAATGTAAATATTGCCAATGTTCTACTAGGAGCAATAATAATTAAGGAGGCAAGAGTCACATGTTTTAAACCGTGCTTGTTAGTCACGTGGAATGCGGCGCGACGCTTTGTTTGTTGCTATGACAACTCAGAAAGCTGCGCACCAATTTATTGAAAAATAACTGAGGTAATGGATATCCTTAAAATTAAAATCACGTTTTGCGTGGTAAAGTAAAAGCATTGGCAAGGATTTGGTGAATAAATACAATGAAAATTTAACTCATATTTAACAATACTATGTTTTGCCCAGTTATAAACAAATGCAACGTGATTAGTCAAATAAACAGCGTCTAGTAGTAAATACTCTAGATATAAAGGAAAGCAGGACCTACGGTATGCAACGGAATATACACCGTCGCTTATTTGGTTGTATAACTTCAGATTTACAATGAAAACAAATACACTGACCAGTGCCGTCTCAATAAGAAAATAAAACTCGAACGGGGATGATGTTGGTAGAAAATAAAGCGCTAAAAAAACTGTGCTTCGGGTAGTTATAATACATCAATTAAATTCTAAAAAATCAGAGTAGTTTCAAGGAAACTATTTGTCATCGGCGTTATTTTTACAGACTCAAACAAACTGAAAATGAAGTCAAACTCAGCAGAAAGAAGGCAAATAAAGAATTATCTTGCGACAGTGATCTTTTTGTTTTAATTTGTTTGCAAATTTCTTGAAAACTTTAAAAAATGTAGAATAGAATAGATAAAAATATTATAAGTAATAATAAGCTAAAAACGTACTCTTCGCCTCTTCACTGAACTTTTTATATAATTGTTACACATTCTATAGGATACTCTTCGCAGTTTTTTGTAAATAGTGTTAGTTTTAGACATTTTTAATATTATAATATGAACTTAGTTGGTAAAAGACTCAGTGTGTAAAATAAAGTAAAAATAAAAAAACATACCAAACCCCATTTGGGCTTCGAACCCGGAACCCTTGGATTCCAAGTCAAAAGCGTAAGAACTACACCACTAACTTACACGTAAAAAAATGTAAATTTTTACATTATAAGACACGAGCTAAAAAAATTCAAATTTAAATCATTAATAACATTTTTATTTACCGATCGATTTTGTTCAAAAATAGGGTTCTTCCAATAGGATTCTTCCTCTAGCTAACACTAACTTACTGTCCAAATTTCAATACAATCGGATTTTTCTTTCTTGAGTTATCGTGCTTACAAGAAACGTGACGGACGGACGGACATTTTGAAAGTTGTTCAGAATTCGTTCACTAACACAATGATATGAAAATTTTTTGTCTGCGAGCGATATTTATGGTTTCAGAAATGTGCCGATCAAATGCAGTATACTACTCTTCGTTTTCGTATTTGCGAAGAGTATAATAAAGTTATTACTGTATTTATTAATATAACCATAGCATGATAGATAGATAGATAGATAAAATACAAAAAGTATCAAGAGGTAAAAATGAAACCTGTTCAGAATTGTCCAAAAACCTTACGCCCAAAATTTAATCATAATTTTCTTTCCTACATAATTAGGGGTTAAAAGTGCCCTAGACTACTATAATTGTTATAGAAATAACAATTTTTTGAATTATTTTTTACTACGTCAAGGTAGATACTGTTAGGCTACTTGGAACTTGAGTTCTCGGGTATCTAAACAATGTGTTTAAACAATACCAGAAGGTTTTGTACACTACAAGCTAAAAATTTTAAAGTTGAATACAAACATGCAGAAAAATCACGATTTTTAACCTCTAAAACACTCTCATAACTATTGAATGCTTACAAGACGTTGCATGCCTATTTCTATGTGTTTAATGTTGAAATGAATCCATTAAATGATTTTGAATGAGTTATAAGATAGGTATGTTTTTTGATTTTGTTAGTTTTCGGATTTTTCCGATTTTAGAACTTCCCGCTTGAGCCTCCGCTGTCACAAAAAATTCTTGCATGTGTATAGTTTTCTTTTTTTTTGGTGTAAAAAGATTATCAGAGATAAAAAAAAATCAATTTTAAAAATGAGCCGTACGTCATTTTGCTTTCGATTTCGGGGCCCAGACTAAGCCCACTGTGTTGGTCTTTAATAGGACTATAAGTATATTACGGTATAAGATATGGCCGAAAAAAGGCGTCAGCTCTTGGAATACAGGGTGAATTACCATGACATGCGGAAAATTTATCAGTAGACTGACCCAATTTAAAAAAATTATAAATTAAGAAAATATGACCAAAAAAATTACCTTATTTTTTGTAGAAATGCGCAGCCAATGACTTTAACCAATCTGACGTACAACCATATCACTTTCCCTCCCCCTTTATCAGACTTAGGATTGACACTATTGACAGCAAAGCTGAAGAGGGTAGAAGTGATTTTTTGGTTTTAATCAAATCACACTACAAAAATAGTGAAATAAGTCGAAAAGACTATGCTACTGAACTCTACAACAACAAGTAGATATAAGAGATATATACTTATATAAGATATGCAGATATAAGAGATATCTACTTAAACCCGTCAATAACACAAAAACACCAAACTTCGGCGGTGCTTTGTACCTGCCGGTGTCCTGATTCTTCCACCGAAAGCAAAAAATGCTGCACTTTGACCGCACCTGCCAGCTTAACTTTTTATGCTAATTAAGGAAATCTAAACATCCTCGATATCTTCTTTCACAAGTAAGTTCATCGCCCTATTACTGACTACAGACAAGTAATAGTACCGTATGTTTGCAACTTTTAATGCAACAAAAATTACTAAATTACCTCGGATCACTCTAAAATTTTGCAGGGACTGTCCCACATAGAAGACTAGTACACCATTTTATTTTCCTCATGTCATGGTAAATTACCCTGTATATTGGGTTATGCATGGAACAGCATTCTGATTTTACTAGTTTTTATGCAAACTAGTCACAGTGATGTATATTCTACTAAGATGATCTTTCAAAAATATCTGTAAATTCGTTAAAAAACACGATGAGCCGAAACTATATTTAACTTTATTATAACGCATATTTGAAAAAGGATTTAATCAAATTTCATTCATTTATTCATGTATGTTTATTAGTCTTATTACAGGAAGATAACGGTATCAAATTTTTGCTGTCTAAACATTTTTACAATCAACGGCCCGACGTGATGTCTAGACGTATGTTCTCGAATGGTGGTTTTCTCAAATGATGTATTAGGTATCTATTTTGAAAACTTTAATATTTGAAAATCCAAATTCTCAGTCCGCTGGGTTATTCGACTAGTTTTGAAATACTTTCAAGCCAAGCTAAATGAAATATAAGATGGCAGATTTAACCGAAATACTACGGGAGTCTATCCTAACTGTACGTGCATCCCCCAGAGGCGGCTGGTGAAATTTCAATAATTTTTTTCTCGTCTGTGGTGCATGGTACCCATACGAGATATGTTGCGAAATATTTTTTTTAAATTCGGTTTAAAACTTTTTTTTTGTCATATACATTTTACTTTTCATAAAAATACAACAATAGGTTTTGAAGTTTATGAAAATGTTTTCATTACTAACTGAAATACAACGAATTGAAATTTTATAATTTGTTAAATTGTAAATTACAAAATTTCAGTTCATTGTATTTCATTTAATAATGAAAATATTTTCATAAACTCCAAAACCTATTGTTGTATTTTTATGAAAAATAAAATGCATATGACAAAAAAAAAATTTAAACAGGAGTCCCTAGACCAGGGGGGGGGGGGGCAACCGAATTTTGAAAATTTTTTTCGCAAATTGCTATTTCAAAATTTTTTACGGGTCGTTAAATGAGTGCTTCTCTAGATGTTATTTCCCATATTTCGTATGGGTCCCATGCGCCACAGGCGAGAAAAAAAATATTGAAATTTCACCAGCCGCCACTGGCACTCCCCCCCCCCCTCCCCCCCCCGATCCTTGGGGACAGTATTTTTCATAAAGATTAAAGCCTAAGGAACAATTGTACATATGTCCTAAAAAAAAACTGGCTGTACTTTCAAAATGGAAGCCACATGTTAAAAAAACTGGTGCAAATGTTGTTTTTGTCATTTAACACAAAAACTAAAAAAGATGGAGAAAAACTTTCTGAACAAACAACAAAGTGCATAAAAATAATCTACAATTTTGTTTCTATACAATATTTGGAGTTACCATTTTCTAGATAAATGATTCAGCCCTTAAAATAAAATATAAACTTCAATATAAAAAGTCATTCGCTTTCAGATTCACTACCGCTGTCTCCCGATACATCGAATATTTCTTCCAAGTCTTCTTCCTCTACTGCTTCATTTATGATATCTTATCATCCTCATTTTCGATTTGATTTGTAATCATCTGAAGAATTTCAGTAAGCGATTAAGGCAGTGTTTTATCTGCTGAACACCAAAGAGGTTCTCCATTTCTTGCCATCCATAATCATTACAAGGATTTGAAATATTGTGAATACCTTCGTCGGCTAATCGTCAAATACGCGTTTGGTAAACACTTCTTTTAATATGCTCGATAAGACAAGCTCTTGATCGTGGAATCGAAGAAAAATCAACTTTAGTGACTGTTGATACAGACAAATCTTTGTCACCGCATTTTTGTCTAATGACAATTAGGCGAATCTCGTCTATGATAGCGCATTTATTTGATCCATATATGACACATGTAAACTCCTCTAATGATGCGACTAATTTAACATCAATATTCCAGCTGCTCCCCAAATCTTGAAATGTTCGGATATATTTGGTATATTTGGGAGAAAGTAACATTTTATCTTTCCTTTTCCCTTAACAGCGCTGACTGATACTCCAGGCATTAGAGAATTTTACCTAGAAAAATTCATGGTAGTTCTGGAAATAGGCTTACTTATGTTTTTTGGCTCGCTGAATCCAAATTTTCAACTTCCCACCAAGAATTCTCTCCGGAACCCCCTCAAATTTAAAAAAAATAGTTTGTTATTCTTTTTTATCGTTTTTGTTTTCGTTTTAGAGAAAAAAATACCCAGATATTCAGAAAGCAAACAAAATTTACAACAAAAAAGGTCCTTTGCAAGTGGGTTCCGAAACATGCGTCTCGGCGCCGTGCATGCATTTAGGTATCATACGGCAACTCCACAGTTGTTGCTCTCTCGTCTTTCGATCTTCTTGGAGTATCCCGCTTCCCAGGGCTGGCTCTAGGGGGGGGGGGCGAAGCGGGCGGCTGCCCGGGGCGACAAAATTCTAGGGGCGGCAAATTCTTCAAATCCACAGTTACCAAAAAATATAAAAAGCTAGGAAAGAATTGTTTTACTAATATAGTAATAATAATGTTAACTTTATATAAACAATTTGTTATTGTTAGTTTTTTTTGTATATAAAGTAGGTTGCATACATACATTCTGTTTCTTATATTTGATTTTATTTTTTGTCTAATTTCTGTGGTGTGGTATTTTTTTAAAGTTTCAATATGGTTAATTTTTTCAATTATTTTATTTTACCCTTTTAAATACAGTAATCATAATACTGCTGAAAATCCAAAAATTGCTGTAAACTTTATAACTAAAAAAGCAAACCATCAGTAGGTGACGCTTAAAATGTTATAAAAAATAATGGACTGAAAAAATATGGGTAAAAATGAGACAAATAGGTAGCGGGGTAAATGAAAGACGTGATATCCAACCCAGATTGAAATAAATTAAACTTAATTTTTTATTCAAGTTTGTTTTGTACATTCAGAACTGTTTTATGTAATCCAAGCAGGTCCTATGCCTACTGTTAATGCGGGAAAAAATATTATTCAGTAAACTCTTTAATTCACTTTTAAAAAATTTTTGGGGATTTTATAGTTTCACTATTTGCATTGTCCGTATTTGGCAGACGTCAACTAGAAGTGTCATACTTCACATTTTGTGATCAAGTTTATTAATCTGCTTTTTTTAAATCATGAAAAATTTGATTTTAACGAAAAGATTAAAAGCGGGGTAAAAAAGAGAATAAAGAGACCAAATGGGCAGATTTCAGCTTCCTAATTTAGGAGAAGCAAGCCCTTCTGCAAGCCCCTTCTTGTTTAGTAAAAAATCTGAATAAATTATATATAATTTATGCACTTCCATTTGTACGACGTCAATAAGAATGGGAATAAATCACGTGTCTTTCATTTGCTCTCCACTGGCTTTTTTTTACCTCTCTTGGAGGGTAAAAATGAGACACTGTTTATTTTTTTTTATCAATTAACGGTACTTTTTAGTAAAAAAAATACATAGAAATATAATTTTTCCTGTCATTTTTACATATGATACCAATCTTTCATTAAATATGACTCGATTCTAAGCAACCTAAAAATTGAAAGATGTCATTTTGTCTCATTTTTACCCCGCCTGACCCATGTTATTTATATAAGAGAGGGGCGGCAAAATGAAACTGGGCCCGGGGCGGCAAAATACCTGGAGCCAGCCCTGCCGCTTCCCTGCCACGCTTCTGGAGCTAGCATACTGTTATCAGGCCCTTCCCTTTCCCCCCCGACCCATAACATCTGCCAGTTGCTCGAAAATTGATAGCAACATGTTGATCGCGATTGCAGTTTTTTAGGCGTTTTATCTCAGTTTATATTGTTTATTGTTTTAATTGATTTAAAAAACTCTTTTCTTTGCACGAGAACTGTTTTCTTATAATATTTTAAACATGGTTGATGTGACTTTAAATTGTTTCATTTGCGAGCAACCGTTATCGGATGACACAACAGTGAACGTCACAGAAAAAGGTTTAAAATCTTTCCAGACCGCGAGTTTAAAGCGAAAAGACAGTAAATATGATCTTTTAACTGGGCATACGATGATTGTGGTCGCAGGCCCCCCGTATGGGAGGGGTCCGTAGCAAGGGCCCGCCAGAGATTTTGACAAAAAATTGTTTTCCCGTTCATCAGTTATTAGGCGCGGGGGCCCGCCAGTGAATTTGGTACCGGGGCTCATGATTTGATGTGAGGGGCCTGTTGTGGTGCATAGGAGGTGTCGAAGGACCCTGTGTATAATGTGCGTCAGCTAAATATCCGGAATAAAGCCATAGATTTTGCGAAAAATCGGAAAGTAAATTGGAGTGATAAAACTGTGCGTCGCTTGACTCCTGTGAAAGGCGATTTAGTGGCGGAACAAGCTCGGTATCATTTGTCCTGCACGAAAAAGCTTACTCTAGTTCTAAAACCCAAATCTGAAGAACCTGTGAAACGTGGGGCTTTTGGATTTGAAGTACAAGCTGCCATGAAGTACGTATTTTCTTTTCTCGAAGAAAATGAGTGTCAACTTTCGTTTAAACAACTTGTAGATCAAATAAAATGTGACTATAAACTATAAATCTCAAATTAAAACAATCAAATCTCAACTTGTCGCTAAGTATAGTGATGGCATTATTATTTCAGAAACCCCCCAACGAACCTTCTTTATCTTTAACTTTGACTGAACTTAGTGCATGCAGTCCCGCAACGCCGAGGCTCATGTTTCGGCGCTTCCTCGTTCGTTCAACGTTAAAATGTCAAAGGACCTTTTTTGTTGCTAATTTTGTCTACTTTCCAAATTTCTAGGTATCTTTTACTTCCACATCCAGTGGAAGTATAGTAACGACAAAAAAATTTTTATTGTTCAAATAGGCTTAAAATGTCATGAAACGCCGAGATTTTAAGTTTGAGCGAAAAAAAAAATTCTGTCTGTCTGTCGGTCTGTCTGTCTGTCTGTAACACAGACACGTTTACTCTGGAGCCGTTTAAGATATTGACTTGAAATTTGGTACACAAATGTATTTTAACGAGATCTGGAACTAGATTATATTTTCATCTTGTTCCGTCGAAGGGTTGGGGGATAAATTGGGGTAAATTTGAGGTAAATGGGTAAATCAAGCAGGTAAGAGTCCATAAAATGGGTATTTAGTATACAAAAGAGAAAGCTAAGGTCCAAAAAAAATGTTTGGCATTAGCCACCTCCATTACCCCTTATTAAAGGGGATGAAAAAAAATTGTGATTTAGTGTGTGTACAAGAACCAAAAGCTTCAAAATATTTTTTTACTTCATCCACCCCCACTACCAACCCTCTACCACCACCCCCCCTCCCCCACTACCGATGTAGCATATCGTTTTATAGGTTTTTGGGGTAGACGATTTCAAATATTATGTTGTTAAAGTTACCTTGAGTAGTATGGATGCGCAGTGGCTTTCCTCGACTACTATACGCAGTAGGTTTCCCCGAGTATTATGGATGCGCAGTGGCTTTCCTCGAATATTTTGGATGCGCAGTGACTTTTTTCGAGTATTATAGATCGCAGTAGGTTACCTCAAGTAGTATGGATGCGCAGTGGGTTACTTTAAGTAGTATGGATGCGCAGTGGCTTTCCTCGAGTACAATGGATGCTCAGTAGGTTTCCACGAGTAGTATGGATGCGCAGTGGCTTTTGTCGAGTGTGATAGATGCGCAGTAGGTTACCTCAAGTGATATGGATGCGCAGTGGGTTTCCTCAAGTAAAATGGATGCGAGTGGGTTACTTCAAGAAGTATGAATGAGCAGTGGCTTTACTCGAGTAAATCGGATGCACAGTGGGTTACCTTGAGTAGTATGGATGCGTAGTAGGTTTCCTCGAAGAAAATGCGTGTAGTAGAGGCTTTACTTCCATCGTGTAGTTTACGGCACACAACGATTTTTTATATCTTTGTCTTGCCATTTTCTGCGTATTAATTCGACATTCAGTTGAAGTATATTAACGCAAAAAAATTTTTTGGATATTTTCATTGTTTAAATAGGCTTAGAATATCAGGAAACGTCAATATTTTAAGTCTGAGCAAAATAAATTTGTCTGTTGCGTCGGTCTGTATGTTAGTCTTGTATCGTTTTGGTGCTCACGATTACTCTGGAATCGTTTAAGATATTCACTTAAAATATGGCACACGTATGTTTTTTAACGAGATCTGGAACTAGATTATATTTTGATCTTATTCCGTTGCGGAGTTGAAGGGTAAATTGGAGTAAATGGGGTAAATAGGTAAATCAAGCAAGTAAGAGTCCATGACATTGGTATTTAGTAAATATAAGAGGAGCTAAGGCCTCAAAAAAATGGCATTAGCCATCCCTATTACCACCCCCACCCTATTAACGCAAAAAAATTTTTTGTTATTAAAGGTGGTGAAAAAATAGTGATTTAGTGTGTGTACAAGAGCCAAAGTCATCAAGAATTTTTTTCACTTCTTTCACCCCCACCTCTATTACAAATGTGGCATATAATTTTATGGGGTTTTGAGGTACATGATTTCAAATATTATACCATTAAAGTTCCATAAACAATTATTTCCACATAGTGGAGTGCAAATATAGTATTTTGTTGTAAGAGACTTGGATGTGGAAGTAGTGATTCCTTGGGCAGCGGTTTTTCCAAAAACGAAGAAAAAAAAAGATATAAATAAAAAATCATTTTTTTTTTTCTTAATTTGAGGGGGTTCCGGAGGGAATTCTTGGTGGGAAGTCAAAAATTCGGATTCGGCGCTCCAAAAAACGTAAAGTAAGCCTATCTCCAGAACTACCATGAATTTTTCCAGGTTTTTTTGTTATGTTAATAATACAAAGTTATATTATTTACGCCTTACAATCATTGCCACAGTTATTTCTTCTAAATGATTTACCGATATATATGAATTTCCTTGTTTTCTTAATTTTGGACTCATTTATCCAAGGGCTGGGATTTTTCTGAGGGGGGGCGAAATTTAATATAGAAAGTATATTTTATAGTGAAATTCATATACTGTAAAACTATATTAATATAGTAAGGAAGTTAACATACAAAAAATGCCTTCAGGAGGGGGGCGACACCCCCTTCGCCCCCCCCCCCTAAATCCGCGCCTGCATTTATCTGGAAAATGGTAACTCCTATCAAAATATTGTATAGGAACAAAATTATAGAAAATTTTATGCACGTTGTTTTTCGTGAAAAAAATTTTTGTCCATCTTTTTTAGTTTTTGTGTTAAATGACAAAAACAACATTGGCGACAGTATTTTTTAACATATGGCCGCCATTTTGAAAGTACAGCCAGTTTTTTTTAGGACAGAACTGGTCCTTAGGCTTTAATCTTTATGAAAAATATTTTTCCCAGGGATCGGGGGCTAGGGAGGACTCCTCGACTAAAAGTGATATGTGTACCCAAAACGAAATTTTTAAATTCATAAACAATCAAAAAATTGCGGGCGTAACTTGACTCGTGGCCACCCGGTATATGACATAACTTGAAGAATGGAGTGGGTTCCATCCTCTGAAAAATCACCCGGATTTGACATCTCTAAATTATCTGATATAATTATTCCATACAAGAACTAGATCAGTAGAGCACAATCATTAGAATTTCAAAACAATTTTTGAATGCTTAATATTGAAGACGACTATAAAGTTAAAGAACTAACATAAGACTCATAAACACTTGCCCATTTTAAATATTCCCAATCTAATAATCTATTGGATGTAAATCAAAAAAATAAATAAATCACTGTAAATGTCGACATTTAAAACTCAAATTTTTATTCATAGAACACAAACTGCACTGGAAATGCAAATTAAATGCTAATATTTACAAATATCAATGTACTTTTATGTGATTGCAAAGTTCAACAAACAAATCATTTCTAATAAAAATCACTTTATGCTAACATAACAGTTTAATGTACACGTGTACAGGGTGGGAAGCTTACCAACAACTTCCTAAATATTATATTAATGAAAAAGTGAAGTTAACAAAGGTCAAATTCTTCCAGAATGGCCATGCCGAGTTCCACTCTTGTTTTAAAGTTGAATCTAGAGCCCTTTCAACTCTTTTAATAATAGAAAGTAACCCATCATTTTCCTTACACAATTGAAAGAAATGTATTTTTTATTTCGGGAAGGAGAATAATGGACAAATAAAAACTGAATGCTAACTATTTTTTTATATACGTAATAAAAAAGTTCAATTACACAGACAGGTGTGAATATTTTTAAGTATTTTCGTGCGGTGAAACCGAATATGACGATAACAAATGATTTTAACCACCCAGTCACCCCCTTACCCCCTTATCTTTATTTGTCGTCATATTCGGTTTCAGCGCACCAAAAAACCTAAAAATAGACGTACTTTCTAAATGTTTAAAACAAGTGGCATTTCAATCCCTCCTGGGACTTGTAGGGTGTGCTAGGGGGTGACTGGGTGGTTCAAATCAGATTTTATCGTCATATTCGGTTTCAGCGCCCCCAAAAAAAACCTTTTAAAATTATTAGAACAAGTGTGATTCACTCGTATTATCTTTAGTTGATTATGGTGATGTTGTATATGGAAAGTTATTATCGGCGGCAGCAAAAAAGAAAATTCAAAAACTTCAAAATTCATGTATGCGTTATATTTACAGTATCCCATATAGACAACATATATCTTCACATCTAAATAAACATAACATATTAAACATGGAAAATCGCAGACGTTTACACATGCTCACACTTATATGGCGAATAATTCATAATGACGAACCTCAGTACTTAAGAAATAAGTTAATTTCACGAGATCACTTGCATAATACAAGATACATACAAAATTTTTTGGTGCCTCAGCATAAAACTGCGATTTTTCAAAGATCATTTACATATTTTGCATCTCATCTTTGGAATGAACTTCCAAATGAATATAAACAATATAAATCAAAAAATTTTTTTATTAAAGTTGTCAAAAATTACATTTTGGCTGATCAGAGGCAGGAAACTTGATGCTGCGTTGTGGATGTGCGTATATTTCTTTCTTTTCCGATACAATTTTATTTACTTTTAACCTTTTTGCTTCGCTTCGCGAGGTCTGCCCGTTCCCCTTGTCTGCTCGCATGTCTGAGTGCTGCTGCTGCTATTATTATTGTTGTTACTATTATAAAATATAACATTTGTTAGATTACAATTCATTACTGAATATTAAAAAATAAAATAATTTTTTTTTTCTTGAAATTTTAGGTTACTTATATGTATTAATATTTTTTTATATTTTTATAATCTTAGATTATAGATTATTTGTATTTTGGGCAAATGGAAGAAGAGCTCTACAGTTCAATTTGTACCATTTTTACTTTGAGTAAAATAAATGTATTATTATTATTATTATTATTATTATTATTATTATTATTAAAGTGTAATTTCAATCTCCCTGGACCTCTATTCTGTAGTAAAAGCGTGAAAGCACATTCCCGTGAGAAGTGGGCGCAGTTCACTTGAAAATAAATAAAAGTCTATTCTGTAACTACGGGAGTGATCACCTCGTGCGAAAAATGCGTGAACTCACTTCTACTGGTAAATCGTGAGGGAATCCGTCAGTTCCCCGGGAGAACGGTGATCCTAACCTTACTTTTATGACAGTTTGCGTCGGCCAAAAATTATTGTTGTCAAATCTGTTAAACAGAATGGACATTGCGGATTTGCTCATCGCGAATGAGGTTTTAATAATATAATTCTTAGCAAATATTACAATTACTTTTAGTTTATTATAGTAATATTTTTTTAAATATATATTACCAATAACGAGGGTATATCCTTACGGAATTTTTGGTCAATAAATAAATTCTAGGTATTACGAGACCTTCGTGATGCCAAGAAGGATTTGGAAGGGGATCGGCAAGTTCTTCATAGGATTAACCCTTTTGCATCATTAACCGACCAAGCACTTATAAGGAGAATCAGTGTCAGCAAAGAACTTGCGCGTAATATAATCGAAGTGGTAACTCCTTTCATACAAGCCCCCCATACGATGTTCAGGAATCACCACAGAGCATAAAGTGATAACTTTTCACTTATATGTTCGAAGGTGGCAACACTAAACTTTAAAAAGAGTAACCACAATAAAATAACAACTGTACACTGAACAGCTGATGCTTTTGCGTCAACCTAATTGGTTGTAAATTCGGCTATTCTCGCTTAATCACTTCACGTTCACCACCTATTCACTGCACTTACGGAATGCATTCTAGGACGGTCGGGTGAGATGCGTGTGATGGGAGCTCTCGCTTCGCACGATGAATGCTCACTCTCCCCACAATTACAGAATAGAGGTCCAGGAGGGTTGTAAGGGGGTACTAGGGGAAAATTGGATAATTAAAACCTCTCTTTATTGTCATATTGGGTTTCAGCGTCCCAACGTCCCAGAGGGTCTACGCTCTGGGTTTCGACTTTTTTAAAATTTTGTGTGCCTGTGTTATCATCAAGCGGCCATTTAACAAATACGTTCGCTTTTAGGGGAGGGAGGGGGTTGGTGAAAATGTGCCAAAATAATTGATAAGTGAGATGGGGTGAAAGGGGGTTCATAAAAAGGGAATGTTCTGACAAGAAATAAATTTGACTGGAACGTCAATTATTTAACGTTTTATCCACAAATGTTACAGTGTTGCAAGGGGGGGGGGGGGGTGTTAAAAGTAGCCCATTTCTGCGAACGGATTTGTTGAATGAACCCCAAATGTTTTAGCCTCGATGTACCCGGATAGCCTCGACCTTCTTGTGATTCCATAAGTTTTTCGTTTTTACTAATAAAATTAATTTGGCCTAGCATTAGTTGTGATTTATTTACATTCTACTGAATAGTGATATCCTTTGATTTAATCTGAAATAATACGAAATTAACTAAAAGAGAACGGATTGATAAAAATAGGAAAAGTATGCAGCACAAAGTGTGCATTTTATTCAATGCGATGTATACCAATAAGGCTGAATTACTCAGAGGGGCGCCAAACTGAGGGCAAAAATTGCTCAATTTTTTTTTTGTACTGCTTTTATTTGTTTTCTTTGTAAGAAAATATCAAATAATATCAGGATCTATGTCAGTTAAAATAGTAATAATGCAGAACAGTCGAATAACATTAAAACTTCCTAAATAATTCAAAAATTTCTTACTACTCATACCTCAAGCTTCCCGCCCTATTATTGACTGACACGGAGCCGATCATTAAAGATTGTGCATAAAAAAAGGCCGGCAACTTGCACTTTCATTCAGAAAAAATTCAGAATACTGTTATACCAACATTAGCTGTTTGTATTTCATATCTTACGTAATTTACTGTTTATAAATAAATAAAATAAATAAATGGAAATTTGTTTTGTATGAAATAAAAAAAAACAATAAAGAGGAACCTTCCTCTAAGTAAACTTGTGTCGGTGGTCCTCTCATTATAATAGCGTTCAGATGGTGTAGACAAAAAATTTTATATTACAAATTAATTACACAGATCTACAAAAAAAAGTCTTGTCCTAAGGTTCTCATCTAACTCTTCTGAAGTATTTTGAGGCGCTAAAATCAATTTTCGACAAAAAAAATTTTCTATCGTGTCTTTTTTCCTGTACCATCCCTTTCATCCCCTAAAAAGGGCAAAAAAAAGGTCTCGTCCTAAAGTTTTCATTCAACTTTTCTAAGTATTTTGACACGCTGAAGCCAATTTTGAACACATTTTTTTTTCTGTCGGGTCAGTTTCTTTATACCACTTCATCCTCTAATTTTCTTTTGTTCAAAATTGGTTTTAGCACGTCAAAATACTTCAGAAACGTTTGGGACAAGGCCTTTTTTTGCTATATTTTTAAGGGATCAAAGGGATGGTAGAGGAAAACTGACATGATAGAAAAAAAATTGTGTCCAAAATTGCCTTCAGCGTCTTAAAACACTTCAGAGAAGTTAGATCAGAACCTTACGATAAGACCTTTTTGCCCCCCTCGCTATGGGATAACAGGTAGTAGAAAAAAACTGACATGAAAGAAAAAAATTTTTTTTCAAAATTAGCTTCAGTGCGTCAAAATACTTCAGAAAAGTTGGATCAGAACTTAGGACAAACAAGACCGTTTTTGCCCTTTTTTTTTAGAGGATAAATGGGGGTGGTACAGGGAAACTGACACGATAGAAAAATTTCTTTATCCAAGATTGGTTTCAGCGCGTCAAAATACTTCAAAAAAGTTAGATGAGAACCTTAGGGAAAGATTTTTTTTTGTAGCCCTGCGTTATTATTAATAAAATGTTGTAAATGCACATTGATGTGTGAACATAAATTACTTGAGAATGCATGGTTTATCGAAATGCAATAAAATAAGAATATCATTTTTTATTTCTAATGATCTGAAAATTGTTTTTTTTTAAGAACTTTTAGAAATATGTAAAAAAGGGGGTAAAATACCACCAACCACTCCCTAAAACTACCCCCCGTAAGGCGTGGTTTGACTGATACTATGTAAACTGATGTCCAGACGGGCATTTAAAATATGAATTTTATATTTTAAGGCGGTCCCAAGATATTGCAGAGGAACTGACATTTATTGTTCCCCTTTAAAGGCGTATAATTTCCTTATTATTCATTGAGGGTACCTTTATTTTTGGATGCACTATTAGCCACATAAATATCGGGAGACAATTTTGTGTTAACTTTAGTACGTAGTATATTTGTGAAATTTCCGTGATCTCAGGGAGGGGCGCCAAAAAGTGCTCCCGCCCGGGTGGAAAATTTACCTTGAGCCGCCCCTGACTCCGTCAATAGTGAGTACTATCTTGACCACGTCTAAGGATATAGTTATATTGTGAAAAATATGCCCAAAAGTATTCGGCTCATAACAGCAACCGATAAAGTTTTGAAACTCGGCAGATGTATATGTTCATTAAGGCCCACTGTTAAACATACTAAAAGTCCCCAACTCCACCTCTTGCGCTTGCTCCGCCATATTGGGAATATGGCGCTACATATTAAATTTTTTGCTTATAGTTCTCTAATCATTAACGAAATTATGTTTATATAAAAAATAAAGCTTATATAATTCTCTACAAAAAATGTTAAATGCATTTTTCTCGTATCTATTATTATTATTATTATTATACTCTTTTGGAAATACGAAAGCAGAGTATATTGTATTTCATCGACACATTCCAAAAATTATAAATATCGCTCGTAGAGGAAAAAAAAATCATATCATTGTGTTGTCATAGAATTCGCAACAACTTTTAAAATGTCCGTCATGTGGTCCGTCTTTCTGTCAGTCCGTTCGTCTGCCCATCTGCCTCTCCATCTGTCATGTCTCTTTTAAGCTAAATAACTTAAAAAAGTCCAGTTTTATTGAAATTTGGACAATAAATTAGTGTTTGTTGGAGGAAGAACCCTAGCGTTTTTGAAAAAAAAAAATCGATCAGTAAATAAAAAGCTCATGAAATATTTTATGAAAAAAATACACATAATCTTTGATAAGATTGTAGGTTTAAGTGCCTCCAGCAAACACTAATTTATTGTCCAAATTTCAATAAAACCGAACTTTTCTTGTTTGAGTTATTAGCTTAAAAGTGACATGACAGACGAAGAGGCAGACGGACAGGCGAAGGGATTGACAGAAAGACAACATGACGGACATTTTAAAAGTTGTTGCGAATTCCATGACAACACAATGATGTGATATTTTTTCTCTACGAGCGATATTTACAATGTTTGGAATGTGTCGATGAAATGCAATATATTCTTTACTTTCGTATTCCCAAAGCAGGCCTGACGACAGGGGACAGGGGGGGGGGGGGGGTAAGCGGGTCTTCTGCCCCGGGGCCCGGGCCCGAGGAGGCACGGCACCGTCAATGTTAAATACATTTTTGTATTGATAAATCTATTAATTATAAATAAAAATACTTTATTTTATTTGTAATTATGCTTATGCGTTAAAGGAAATGTACTTCTGAAATGTACACCCGGTATACGTTTCTAATAAATACTAAAAAAAGTGGTAGACCATATGCATTCTTAGTAGAACAGTAGCATTAACAACAACTGCAATTTATATTAGTATTACATATGTTTGTTTGATCTCTAATCCAATTAATCATTACTTAATCACAAAAACATTCATAAAAAATGACCTTTTAGGCAGGTAGGTAAAATCATAGAAGTAAATAGGTTTCGCCACACGACCCTCTGTTTAGTCCAGTCAATTAAGGTATCATTGCAGAGTACGCTATTTGAGTTATAACTGTTTATTTTCATATTTCATTATTTCTATGTATAGTACCTACCGACGATGTAGATATAAAAAATAAGGATAGCCTCAGGCTATACCCGATAGGATTACGGTAATAAAAACTTCAGATATCGATAATTACTTTAAACGTACGTACAGAACTGTACTTAAAATTATATCGCATTTTCTGGATAATTTTATTTACTATTTTCTCAGATCCCGATATCTCTGCAAATTAAATATAAGTAAGTAAATAGTTAGGTATTTATAATTCTTAATACGAGTAAAAGAGTATGATTACAATATTGTGTATTAAAAATTAATACTTTTGATTTTTCACAGCCAGGAGGGGCCCGCCGATTTGATTTTATCCCTGGGCCCGTGCCGGCTCTCCACGGGCCTGTTCCAAAGAGTATAATAACAGATACAAAAAAAATGCATATAACATTTTGTAGAGAATTTTATACGCTTTATTTTTTATATAAACCTAATTTCGCTGTCGATAATGGTTAGAGAGATATAAGCAAAAAACTTAAAAAGGAGTGCCATTTTTCCAAGATGGCGGTGCGAGCGCAAGAGGTAGATTTGCGGACTTTTAGCATGTGTTATGTGGGCCTTATTGAACATTTCTGCCAACTTTCAAAACTTTATCAGTTTGTTTCCTCTAATTTTCCCTATTTGATTGGAGTATTGATATTTTGTTGATAATAGAGGAGAATCCCAAAGTTGCAATAAAAAAACCTGCTTAAACGTTGATGTGAATTCGAAGTCTATCAGATTTTGTTTAAAAGAAGAAAAGTTTCGTCTACATAAATTGAACTTATTTTGGGAATTAAGCGAGGATGGCTTGGATCGCATATTATGCGACATAATATGGAAATATGTAAACAAGATGAAAGCTTTCCCAGCAGAATTAGTTTTTCTGCGGGGCAGCCTTTTCTTAAATGGATCGGTGATTGGCCAAGAGAAAATTCACATTGGATGGAGGAACTCAATACTCAACATCCCCATAAACCAAATGTGTGGAATGGTATGGACGTTAGTCTATTGGTCCATTTTTTATTGTAATCTCAATACCTACTTTTAACTCCAATTGTTACAAAATAACAGTTTCAGCATGTGAGGAATCAAAGAATAGGTCCAGGTCACAGTGGTGGTCCACCACATTTTGGTAGTCAGTGTAAGAGCTTACCTATATGAGATATTTCCAAGCAAAGGTGTAGAAAGAATGAGATCTATTGAAAAATCACCTAAGTCTCTCGATCTAAATCCTTTGTTATTTTGTTGTCTAGAAGAATCGTTCTGATAGAATAGAATATATTTTTATTAACCATAAATCATTGTTACAAGAACAATATCGATAATTTGAATGGCTTCTAGGCTTCTTTCCTCTAAGGCAGAAGGGTACGTTGTTCGTAGATTTCGGGAACGAAACACACTCATAATAATAAATTTGAGATTTTTGTTAATTGAAGAATAACTTGATAAGTATGCAGTTACTTTAAAATATGATCATTTTTCTTTAACGCGTTCCAAAATAATGGGGTATTGCGATATTAAATAGCACACACTGTATATAGAAAAATTAAGCAGAAGCAGTCAAATAAGAAAAAGAAAACTTATGCGAACACGACCATTTTAAACAAATTGAACAATCTGTGTCAATGTTATTTTTCTATTAATACGCGTAACTTTTTCCCACCCTGTGTTGCATATTTTATGTATTTAATGAATATGACGTAACTAGGATATGACGGCATTTTTTTTTATTACCTATAGACACGTATTTATCAAACGCACATAAAAGATTTTATTAATAATTTTAAACGTGGTCCATTGTCTTATTACTGGTAACTATTTTATGGACAAATATAAAGATAATAGTTTTAATTGAGTGAAGAAAATTGAGCGCTTTTGTCCACCTTTGCAATGCATCCGTGAACAATGTAAGATTAAGATGTGACACAAGTTTGTTGGCAAAATTTATAACATTGATTGAAACTAAAGAATAACTACAACAATTAGCACAAACAAATGTAAATGCGCATGGAAACCAAAAGGAAAGGCAAACTTGTGCCTGGCTATCTATACCCACGCTCATATAGAGGGAAAATCATACAGACAACAAAGTGGAAAAGTGATTACTTATTACCATAACAATTTTATTTTATTAAAATCGGCATTATATAAGTGATAATGAAGAATATATAAATATAGACAAAGTCATTAACATATACAAAATCTAAATGTTGTCGCAACTTTTTAGTTATTTCCACAACAGGGTTGGGAAAAAAACTGTTTTTTATGAAAGAAACAAAAACACATGTTTTTTTTTGTTTTAAAACAGTGTCTTTTGTTTTAAAACAAAAATATTTTATGAACTTCTGGAATCTGTGATTCCCGCAGACGAATTAAATTAAATTGCTTCAGAAATACACAAACAAGTTCAAACCTTTAATTTCACCTACATGGCGCAACTTCGAAATGTATGGTCGGCGGGCCAATAGGATTTCTGTTTCAGTGTTTACATACATAATCAGAAAGTGTTTGTTTTGGTATTGCACTAGTTTCAACGATTTAACCGACCGCCCACAATAAAGGCGTACTCTAGCAGAGGTAAACAGTGACACGCCCATCAAGAGAATCATGTACATGAATTCCTTGCTTCGCTCTCGCTTGCTACTCTCGCTTGCTCTTATTGTTATACCAAAACCAACACTTTCCGATTCTGAGTGCGATCTCGTCGATCTCACTGTCTTGCATTACAATTACTTGTTCAGTGTCCATCCATACATGTTTATTAGATAATAAATTTGGTTCAGTGACAGCGACAGAGCGATGCTATATATTTCAGATTTTTACCCAAATGTAATGCCAGAAGTTCTGTCATTTCGTGCCATAGCACCGCCTTTCAAACAATATTTGTTTGCTAAAACTACCGTAGAAAATATTAGTTCTTTAACACGATGGCAATCTCAGAAGCAATTCATTTCGCCTAAGTTATTATCGTTAACAAGTCGATTGTTTTCAGCAGTTGCATCCACTGCCGGAGTGGAAAGACTACTTACTTTCTTCGTTTGGTTTAAACGTGAACGTTTTCAAATACCTACCCAGGATTGTTTATTTTCTCAGTTATCCGGTGCCAAATATTTTAGTTTGTTAGATGCTTCGTCGGCATTTCTACAAATTCCTTTGACATATGAAAGTTTTTTGATGTGTACTATTACTACTAGTTTTGGTAGATACCGTTATTTAAGACTACCATATGGTCTATCTTCAGCATCTGAGATTTTTCAACGATTTATTCACGATATTCTAGAAGGTGTACATGGTGTAATTTCCTACTTCGATGATATGCTAGTGTTCGGACAAACAATTGAGGAACATAATAAGAATTTGAAAGTAGTTCTTTCCAAAATCAAGGAAAGTGGATTAACTTTGAATTTAGAAAAATCTAAATTCTGTGTTACTAAAGTAAAATTTCTTGGACATGAAATCAGCGGACAGGGTTTGTCACCTGATGATAGAAAAACTCAAGCTATTCGAGAAATGAAATATCCGAAAAATAAAAAGGAACTCGATTTTTAGGTATGATAGTATACTTAGCGAAATTTATACCAAATTTATCACAAGAATCTGGTCAGATTAGGAAGTTACTAAGTGAAAAAGTTGATTGGGCTTGGACTGAAAATGAAGAAAAGTGTTTTGATCGATTAAAGCAACTTGTTTCTTCAGCTACAACCTTGTCTTATTTTGACTCAAATAAGGAAACGATTTTGTCAGTCGATGCCAGCCCTTATGGTTTAGGTTCGGCAATCATGCAAGATAGCCATCCCATTGAATTTGCTTCAGTTTCGCTTACTCCAACTCAACAGAAATACAATCACATCGAAAAAGAATTACTTGCTTTGGTATATGGATGTGAACGGCATCATTATTTCTTATTTGGACGGCATTTCAGAATTCTAACCGATCACAGACCACTACTGGGCTTATTGAAGAAACCTTTGGATGAACTGTCTCCCAGAATTCAAAGATTAGCTATTCGACTACTTCGATATCAATTTCAACTCGAGTATGTTCCTGGAAAACTTCACTTGTTCCAGATACTTTGAGTCGTGACCCCATTTCAGATGTAATTAATACGGATTATCTGGAAAATAATTTAAAGGTGTTTTCAATACTAGCAACGTCAAAGGAAAAAGAAGCAAGACTTATACGAGCTATCAATGAAGATGAAACACTTCAAACAATAAAATTTTATGTGCTCAATGATTGGCCGAGGCATAAAAGTAAAGTAAGTAATGATGTTAAGAAATTCTGGCATGTGAAAGATGATATATATCTTCACAAAGATATTTTATTTTACAAGAAACGGATAATTGTTCCGGAATCTCTGAAAGCTGAACTACTGAATGTTGTTCATCAGTCTCATCAAGGTATAGTGTCCTGCAAGAAACAGGCTCAGGAAGCAATCTATTACCCAGGTTTATCGACAGATATTGAAAATATGGTTCTAGATTGTCGAACTTGTCAAATGTATTCTAAAAGCAACCCGAGAGAACCTTTGATGCCACAAGAAATTTCTCAACTTCCATGGCAAAAAATAGGGATAGATTTCAAAACTGTAGATTTTTTAGTCGTTGTGGACTATTACAGCAAATTTTGTGTTGTTAATAAGCTAAATACTAAAACAGCAGGTAGCGTAATATCCACTTTATATTTTTGCAATAAATGGAATTCCATTAGAGATTTTTTCGGACAACGGTCCTCCATTTAATTCAAATGATTTTCATAATTTCGCTAAATTATATGGTATTCAATTATCCACCTCGAGTCCCCGTTATTCACGTTCAAATGGAATGGTAGAGCGAATGATTCAGACAGTGAAAGCGTTCTTAACTAAAGCATATCAAAGTAAAGAAGATCCATTCCTAGCAATTTTAAATTACAATACGACATCTAAACAGGATTTACCAGCACCTTGTCAGTTGTTAATGGGAAGAAGGTTACGCACACAACTTCCAGTAAGCAAAGCAATTTTAAAACCAAATTTTCCTACTAAAGGAATACAGGCTAAATTAGAGGCAAATCAGTCGATTCAGAAAGGATACTACAACGTAATTACAAAACGTTTACCGGAATTGAAACCTAACCAGCCTGTACTAGTTCAAGAAAAAATTCGAAACTGGAAACCTGGTACAATCATTAATAAATCTGGTCCTAATGATTTTAATGTACTAGTAGATGATGCGACATATAGAAGGAATAGACAGCAACTTAGGCATTTTAACATACGTTCTCCTTATGATACAGGAAATAAATTGCCAGTTCTTGAAACAGTTGGAGAGGAACAAGAGCAGGTTGACCATCAGCATAAACCCAACCTGAACTTTAACAGATTTTCAAGCAAAGAACTATCAATGAATCCTACTACAAGTTCTGATAATAACTCAAACCCAAGATATAAAATCACAAGTGGTAGAATTATTAAACCTCCATATAGACTAGGTTTCTGAAATGTTTTGTATAGTTTGTGTTCGTTAAAATTTATTTTTTTAATTATTAGTTCTGACAGTTCATATCACAATAATGTCATATAGTTTTTGATGTAAAATTAATTAAATAAATATCTTCAAGTAGTGATTATTTAAGTTATTGAAGTCCGTGCAAACGACGGACATCACAGTTTAGTACACTCAAAATTAAAGAACATGTTAGGTGGGAAGAAAGCTGCAAAACTTGTGGCAATCTTGTTAAGTTGAAGTTGTTAAATCATTATATTTATTATACTGCCTGTATTGGTGTATGCAAATGTCTAAGTTAATTTTCTCTGTTCTCTTTTTTATTTTCATCTCTTTTATTAGCAAAGGAAACACTTTCTATATTATTTGTTTTGTTTATTATTATTTGTTACATACTTTGAGTCGTACCTGAAAAAGAATACGGTTTTCTTAGTATATTTGTTTTGTGCTTTATTACTCTTAAAATGAACCGTCCTTGTCTTTTTTTTCAAATAAAACAGCAATATTAAAAAAACAGCGTTTTTTTTTAAACAATTGTTTTAAAACAGTGTTTTAAGGCACTAATGTTTTTTTTCACTGTTTTAAACATGTTTTAAAATATTGTTTTGAAACAAGTGTTTTAAAACAACCCAACCCTGTTCCACAACGTGGTAGTAACGGTAAAAAAAAGAATTGAAATTTTTTTTGTTCAAATAGGCTTAGAATGTCATGAGACGTTAAGATTTAAGTTTGATCAAAAAAAAAATCTGCCTATCTGCCGGTGTCTAACTTTTTTTGTGCACAGGATTACTGATATGGCTTAGGTACACGTATGTACTTTAACGAGATCTGTAATTAGATTATATTTTGATCGTGTTTCGTTGAAGGGTTGAGGGGTAAATGGGGGTAAAGGTAAAATAGAAAGTGTCCATAAAATTCGGATTTAGTATACCGTGTGCCACAGGCTAGTGGCTCCCTCTATATTGCCTTTATTTTTTAACTTATCCATTTGAAATTCGGGGTGCATAAACTACCTGTAGAAATTAATTTTTGGACATAAAAACGGTATGAGACTATTTCCGGTTTACCCGGAAATTACCGCAACTTTCGATTTTTAAATGGAACACCCTGTATATTTTTACATATTTGGATTCAAGGCAACATTCTGAGTATGCTATGAGATTTTCGCAAATTTTTGAGTCGATGTTCAGTTTTTTAAACATTTTAAGACATTCGTCTAGAGTGCTTTAGAACACCAAAATTTGTTATACGGCAGGTAAAATCCAAGGGAAAAGTATAATTTTTCGTTTAATTTCATTAATAACTATTTACGAAGCCTCCAAAATTGAACAAATCACTTTTTTATCAAAAACTTTTTTTTTCAAATGGGAAGGTGGTGGCTCCTTGTGTTCGATAAATTATAGATTTTTTTCTGAATTCATTGATATCCATTTCAAATCTATGCTATTTGTTTTTCTATTTCATTAAATGTATTTAAAAATAAAAAATCACTTTCAAAATAATTTTTTTTGATCCTTTTATACTTTGCACTAATACTTATACCTATTAAGAAACAAAAGAGAGAACCAAAAGACTATTATTCACAATAAGGTAGTTATTCACATTTCTTTATGATTTTTGCAAAGGCAACTACGTTAAAGTTCAGGAAAAATTATATTGAAAGTGATTTTTCATTTTTAAATAAATTCAATAAAATAGAAAAACAAATAGCATAGATTTGAAATGGATATCAATGAATTAAGTAAAAGATTTATAATTTATTGAACAGTATGAGCCACCACCTTCACATTTTAAAAAAAAATGTTTTCTATAAAAAAGTGGTTTGTTCAATTTTGGAGGCTACGTAAATAGTTATTAATAAAATTAGACGAAAAATTTTATTTTTCCCTTGGACTCTACCTGCCGTAGAACAAATTTTGGTATTCCAAAGCACTCTACATGAATATCTCAAAATGCTTAAGAAAACTGAACATCGACTCAAAAATTCGCGAAGATCTCACGGTATACTCAGAATGTTGCCTTGAATCCAAATATGTAAAAATATATAGGGTGTTCCATTTAAAAATCGAAAGTTGCGGTCATTTCCGGAAAAATCGGAAATGGTCTCGGGCTGTTTTTATGTACAAGAATCCATTTTTACAGTTAGTTTATGCACCCCAAATTTCAAACGGATAAGTTAAAAAATAAAGGATATACAGGGGGGGCACTAGCCTGCGGCACCCGGTATACACGAGAAGCAAAGGTCTCAAAAAAAATTGTTGGCATCAGCCACATCCTTATCTTATCACCCTCATTACCACTCCCACACTGTGTTTTATTCGAATGAATTGGCTCTTAAAATTGCTTACAACAAACTTACATTTTATGAAGTATTTGCATCAATGCTTTAGTATTACTATTAGTCAACAAATAACAAATATAAAAACAAATAAAAAAATATTAAAGTATTTTGTATTGTTACTTCGACTTCTGTTTTGAATCAATGATGTAAATTGTTTTTGGCAATAAAAATTACAAAAACCAAAAATCAACATTTTAAAAAATATACAAAAGTAACTCTAGGCCGATATCATGTCAAGATGCCTACACGTTTATGTAAAATTGGTTATCCAGAATAAAAGCTACGCTCCTCATTTTAGCGATGTTTTGCTTGTACTACAATTGTACTTTATCCCATTGTCAGACGCTGATTTTATTCAACCATCCTTTCCTCTCAGTTATTGTTTCCTTAATTACACTTGTCTTCACTGAATGCTAAATAACAATAACTAAAATTGACATTCCAGCCCACAGATAAGTCAAAATTATAAGTATGTATTGTATTTGTATTGGTCACGTGCCTACACCCATGCTAATTTAACAATAAATTTATAAATACCACAACTGCATGTGAAAAGGTCAAAAAAATATCTTGAAATGTTATAAGATCCGCTTCTAACTTCTAAAGCTAATCAAAACAAGGGAATATTTCTAATTTAAAACCTAGTGGGGGTAGAAACAGAAACAAGGAAAAATCTTATAATTACTTCCACGTCCAGTGGAAGTATAGTAACGACAAAAAAATTTTTAAAAATTTGTATTGTCCAAATAGGCTTAAAATGTCATGAAACGTCGAGATTTTAAGTTTGAACGAAAAAAAAAATTTCTGTCTGTCGGTCTGTCTGTCTGTAACTTTTTTTGTGCGCACGTTTATTCTGGAACCGTTTGAGATATTGACTTGAAATTTGGTACACATATGTACTTTAACGAGATCTAGAACTAGATTATATTTTCATCTTGTTCTGTCGAAGGGTTGGGGGGTAAATTGGGGTAAATTTGGGGTAAATGGGTAAATCAAGCAGGTAAGAGTCCATGAAATTGGTATTTAGTATATACAAGAGAAGCTGAGGTCTCAAACAAATTTTTGGCATTAGCCACCCCCATTACCACCCCCACCTCCTTATTAAAGAGGATGAAAAAAAAAAATGTGATTTAGTGCATGTACAGTAGACCAACCCAAAAAAAAAAATCTTGTCATATTTTATGTCCCACCCTGTAAAAATGTTCCTTTTTATGTAAAAGAAGAAATGCTCTTTTGATTAAAAAAAAATAATGAATTTTAAAATGTGCTACCACGCTCTAAAGTACGATATTTCAATCATTTTGCGTTATCTACAAAAATTAGGCTGCGGGCTTCATCTAATATATGTTTTTTAGTGCCAAAGTGGTTTTTCACTTTAAATATTATATAAATAATTGAAAATTATTGAGTAAAATTTTTTTGTAAGAAACCCGACAAAAAAAAACTACTTTAAAATGTTAAAAAATGGACAAAAGGAAAATCTCATATAAATCTGCTTTAGGCCTGCCGAAAATACTTTTTCAATATATTCCAAAACATATCTAAACCAAAATTTACTATAATTACTTGCAAGCGAGCAGAAACTAGAGTGCGAAAATTAAAGTTTTCAGGGTGTATTTCACAATTTTACTAATAAAAGCATCAAAAATATATCATTAAAATTGTAAATAACTAATGAAGTTACTTAAATAATATTTTTTTTCCTGAAAAGTTATATTAAATATAGAAAATATTGTTTTTTGATACCCCGGGTTTTTAAGAATAGGCTTGAATTTGTTTAACTTATTCACCATTGTAAATAATTATTATTAATAATAATTTTTTAATTTATTATATATTTTTTTGTTTTTGTACATTTCTTTGTTTATGCACTTTTGTGTTATCAGTAAAGCTTGTTTTTGTTCTTCATCTATTGTAATAACATTATTAAATCGAGAAGTCAACGCAATTTGACATTCAGCAGAATCACTGACAACTTTAAGATTTATGCATACATTTTTTCCACACACATAATGATGGCCTGAATTCCATAGATCTGAATTTTTCTTTAAAGAGTCAACGTTTATATTTGTAATTTTAAAAAAATTTAAACTTTTCTTTGATATAAAATCGGATAAACAAATACCCGAATCATTTTTTTTTGGATCTACAAAAACCTCTAACATTACTTTGCGGCTCCCGTAAATTTCCTTTTTTTTTTCACTTTTTTGTATCATTTTTATTTTTATTTCATGAGTCACTTTATCATCAAAAAATGCAAGGCTTACCAGTTCCTCCGATACCAGAGGTGAATTTATTTAATAATAATTGAGACAATTTTTTATTTATTTTTTCATATTCATATAAATCTTCTAGACAATTTTTTATTTATTTTTTCATATTCATATAAATCTTCTAATAAGTTCATGACGAGGACAAGAAATATTATTATTATTAAATAAATTCACCAATCACTTCTGGTATCTTTCGGAGAAACTCGTGTGCCTTGCATTTTTTGATGATAAAGTGACTCATGAAATAAAAATAAAAATTATACAAAATTCAAAAAAAGAAAATTTACGGGAGCCGCAACGTATGTTAGAGGTTTGTAGATCCAAAAAAAATGATTCGGGTATTTGTTTTCAGGCCATCATTATGTGTGTGAAAAAAATGTATGCATAAATTTTAAAGTTGTCAATGATTCTGCTGAATGTCAAATTGCGTTGACTTCTCGATTTAATGATGTTATTACAATAGATGAAGAACAAAAACAAGCTTTACTGTTAACACAAATTGCAGAAACAAAGAAATGTACAAAAACAAAAAAAAATATATAATAAATTAAAAAATTATTATTAATAATAATTATTTACATTGGTGAATAACTTAAACAACCCGGGCCTCAAAAAACAATATTTTCTATATTTAATATAATTTTCCAAGAAAAAAAATATTATTTAAGTAACTTCATTAGTTATTTACAATTTTAATGATATATTTTTGGTGCTTTTATTAGTAAAATTGTGAAATACACCCTGAAAACTTTAATTTTCGCACTCTAGTTTCTGCTCGCTTGCAAGTAATTATAGTAAATTTTGGTTTAGATATGTTTTGGAACATATTGAAAAAGTATTTTCGGCAGGCCGAAAGCAGATTTATTTGAGATTTTCCTTTTGTCCATTTTTTAGCATTTTAAAGTAGATTTTTTTTATCGGGTTTCTTACAAAAAAATTTTACTCGATAATTTCCAATTATTTATATAATATTTAAAGTGAAAAACCACTTTGGCACTAAAAAACATATATTAGATGAAGCCCGCAGCCTACTTTTTATAGATAACGCAAAATAATTGAAACAGCGTACTTTAAAGCGTGGTAGCACATTTTAAAATTCATTTTTTTTTTTAATCAAAAGAGCATTTTTTCGTTTACATAAAAAGGAACATTTTTACAGGGTGAGACATAAAATATGACAAGATTTTTTTTTTTGGGTTGGTCTAATGTACAGGAACCAGAAACCTCAAAATATTTTTTTACTTCATCCACCCCCCACTACCACCCCTCTATCACCACCCCCACCCCACTACCGATGTGGGGTATCGTTTTATAGGTTTTTGGGGTAGAGGATTTCAAATATTATATTGTTAAAGTTCCATAAACAATTATTTTCACATACAAAGTTTTTTCGTTGTGAGTGACTTGGATAGAGAATCTGGATGTGGAAGTAGTGATTCCTTGGGCAGCGGTTTTTTAATTCTACTTTGGCAAGACCAAGACGTAGTAATTTAAGTACATGAAAAGAGCGATTTTACTATAAAGTATGAGGTACGCCTTTTGGTGTACAACTAAATTATCTACAATATGTTATCACTACAACTCTCAAAAAAACTTGAATTAGAGGGGGCATAAACTAGACGCAAACATTACACTCCTCCTTCGATTATTACATTTTATATATAATTGTTGAATTGTATACTCTGCATTATTTTGAAAACAAAATTATTTTTTAGGTATCCTTGCTACATTTGTAATTTTAATCATCTACGATAATGCTATCTTGATTAGCGAAACTCTTGTCTGCTGTATTTTTGTGTTAGTAGAATTTTATCTAAAAACACTCCTCATCTATTTCTTTCTCAAAATGTTTCATTACTTTTATATTTACTGATCGATTTTTTCTCTAAAACAGTATTCTTTCTACTAACTTACTGTCTAAAATTCAATGCAAACGGACTTTTCTTTCTTAAGTAATGTGCTTACAAGAAACGTGACGGACGGACAGACAGACGGACTTTAGTTTCAAGGCCGATTAAATGCAATATTACTCTTCGTTTTCATTTTTGGGAAGAGTATAATAATTATATAAGTTATATAAGAGTTAAATAATGATAGAACTGAGACAATAATATTTGTTATGCAAACATTAATAAGGGCTTTCATAAAAGTTATTATTTATGTTAGTTGTCTACATCTTCAACCTTTGTATCGAATACTATAGCATCGACACATCATAGCCATATTCTATGAAAATACTTGAGTTCTACATTTATCTCCCATTCGAGCGTGCTTATGAAAAGACTAGTAATGAAAGATAACAAACAGTTTTTCATTGCAGTCCCTTCATGTTTGTCGAAGCATATATTATTGAATTGGAAGCAATTTTGATTCATGCGAAATTTATAAGTTTATCTATTAACTACTGCTTATCTAATATTATTTAATTCGAATAAAACCTTAATAAACTCCAAGGTTCCAGAGTCAAGCGACACTTAAACAATCTACAATCTACAACTCCAAGGTTTGTGAGGTTCAGGCCTGTAGCCCGTCCTGGAATAATTTTCGCCCGATCTACGGCGACCGCAGAAAATAATGAGGTAGCTATTTTTAAATGGAAAAAACGAATTTTTGGCCTACAGGCCCCCTCTGAAAAATTGTTTGCCCACCCTTAAATCATTTCCTAGCTATAGGCCTCCTGAGGTTGGCACTCCAATTGGTGACACAATGGACTCCTCATCTAAAATAACCATTTAATGCCTTTGCCGGCTTTCAAGTATAAACAATTATTCTCACTTTACCGTTTGATATATTTTTTTATTTTGTCGATTTTGATTTTTTCGTGTTATTAATAATATTTGAAGATATTTGTTTTCTACATGGCTCTGTGACAAAACCTTTAGGAGAAACAGGTCGATACTGATTTGAACTTTCAACATATGCTAGAATTTCTTCTAAAACTTCATCAGAGGAAGGTACTGCTTTTAATCCCTTGTTTAAGAGACTAAATTCCTCTTTATCAAACAACGGGAATGATTTTCCACATTGTTGATGGCTTTCTGAGTAATATTCTTTGTTGATCTACTATTAGCAGTTATTTTTTTGAGATTCTGATTTTATGAAAGAATGTTTTTTTATGAATTTAGCATTAATTGCTATAAACACATTGTCGGACAAACAAAAAGCCTCATTCTAAGAAGATTTAAGGAACTCCTACGGGACAACCCGTTATTTAATTAGACCTTTAAATTACGAACAAAATGATATGCACAATGTCTACTTTCTCTTTGAACTAAATTTATATTTATTAAAAAAAAAATTCAAAAAGTATATTTTTCAAAAATCAAAACAACATTTGAACATCAGATCATATATATTTTGGCTAGAAGGATCCAAATATGCAAATATATACAGGTTGTCCCATTTAAAAATTTGATTTTCATGTCAATTGCATTGAAACCAGAATTTGGCCTTTTTGGTTTTTTACATCATAATTGGAAATTTAATCCCATATTACTACACCAAATTTAAAAAAAATCCATTCGCCCATTCAAAAGTTACAAGAGTGTCCCTATCGGCTGAGCAGCCCGATATATACTAAATAACAATTTTATTTACTCTTACTTGCTTGATTTACTTATTTACCCCCATTTACTCCAATTTGCCGCCAACCCTTCAACAGAATAAGATCAAAATCTAATCTAGTTCCAGATCTCGTTAAAATATATACGTGTACCAAATCTTAAGTCAATATCTTAAACGATGCCAGAATAATCGTGCGCATAAAAAAAGTTGCAGAGAGACAGACAGACAGAATATTTTTTTGCTCTAACTTAAAATCTCGTCGATTCGTCGAACAATACAAATTTTCAATTTTTTTTTGCGTTACTAAACTTCCACTGGATGTGGAAGTAATTATGTTCCGCGCAATAGAAAATTTAGCAAATTAAAGAAGTTGTTAGAGGCAATAATTGAGACATTAATAGCACTCTGTTGCACTTTTGAGATTTTTGTCTTCAAGTTATTAACAAAAACATTAATTTTTGAAAAATGTATATGTTGCGTATTCCCAAATTTTCAGCAAATCTCAATATTTGTGGGATATACCATAAAAAAACAGTTATACAACTTTGCTGCTCTTTCGGAATTTTTTTTCTGCAAATTATTGTAAAATTACGTATTTTGCAATTTTATAAATATTCCGGACTCTGTAAACAGCAGCAAAATGAGCTTTAATATTTTTATATCTTACTCAATCATTTCTCAAAATTTAAAAACTTTTCTAATTATTAATAAGTTTTCGACTTTTAATGATAATAATAATAATAATAATAGTTTATTATCCATAAAGCCATACAAATGGATTGGAGTCGTCATTTAAAAGATACATAGATACATTTTATAGTTCTGGAGATGCATATTTTATACATTCTACATATCTCAAAACTTATAATAAAATAATAAAACCACATAATCAAAAAATAGTAGTATACAATAGTATACTGGGTAAATACACATCCAATAATATACTTGATAAATACACGTACAATTAATATATATTAAAATAATACACAGGTACAGTTTGACTAGGTGGTAAAATTAATGTATTCATGGACATTGTAAAAGCAATTCTGTTACAGGAAGCCTTTTAATTTAAATTTAAAGCTATTAAAGTTGGTAGTATCGGTTATTTGCTTTGGCAACTTATTGTACAGAGAGATGCCAGAATAAGTAGGCGATCTTTCGTAGAGAGTCGTACTATGGGGACAGTTTTTAAGCAGATGCCCGTATCTAGTGGGATAACGATGTTGTTCAGAAGTACTTGTAAGAGTAGCTAAATTTTTCTTTATGTGTAGGATTGTTTTATAGATGTATAATGTATATGCAGGGTACAGTCATTATTTTATATTTGACAAAAAATTGACGACATGATTCCCTGCCGGGAATATTGAACATTAGTCTGATTATTCTTTTTTGCAAGATAAGGACTCGATTTGCACCATGTGTTTTCCCCCATAGTACGATATTATATGAGAGATGTGAATAACAGAGGCTAAAATAGGTGCTGATTAGGGTTTGTTCGTCAAAACTGTCTTTTAAATTTAAAATGGCAAAGTAAGAAGACCTAAGCTTGTTACACAAGTTGTCAGTACATGTGTTCCAGGAGAGGTCTGAGTCAATTACTGTGCCTAAATATTTGACGCTGTCAGAAAGAGGGATGTTAGAATTATTGATTATGATATTTATATTTGCTATAGGACATCTGTTATAGAAATTTACACATACAGTTTTTTCAGAATTTAGCAAGAACCTTTTTGATTGGCATCACGTTATGAAATCTCTCATAATCATATTAATTTGTTGCTGTGCTTCTGTAGGGTTAGGTGCAGTCACCAATATAGCCGTATCATCGGCAAACATTATAATTTCGCCCCAAGTGATATTATTTGGAAGATTATTAACAAAAAGTAAGAATAGGAGCGGTCCAATAATCAAACCCTGTACAACTCCAAGATCAATGTTGTAAGGATCAGAATTTACGCCATTAGCAGTAACTATTATTTTTCTATTGGTAACATATGATAATATGTCCTCACTGACTGGACTACGAGTTAGAAAAGTAACCGAGAGAAACTCAAAGCAGTCCACTCTACTCCGTGTGCAATATCTGCTCATAAGCGTTGGATTTATGCGTAACATTCTCCAAAAAGAATCAGAAACGTTTCTGTACAAGATACAGATTTATCAACAACCGAATCGACAGACCAAAGGGAATCAGTTGTAATTTCTGTGCTTTTCTCAAAGGAAATGGGGATACTTTACGCGCGAAGACGAAGCGTTTTTAATAAAAGAAAAAAAACAACGAATACGGCGAGCAGAAAATTCGACATTACATGATCTACTACATCTAATGAAATACAAAATTAGGTGGTATTATCGTTCGAATATGTTTAGAGAAAACGGTAAATGCAGTTCGTTATGATAGTTCTGTGTGATCACTTCGGTAACACAGGAAACACAAAAAAAAACGGTCTGTCCGGCGGACCAGACCAGTGTATCCTTATGTATTTAGACCCGCAGAAACCGAATCTGAAGTCAGAATCGTCAGATTGACTCGTTTTTCACCCCCCAACCTCCAAAAAACATCCAACGAGCCAATCTGACAATTCTTCAACTGACAACTTCGGATTCGGTGTCAGCGGGTCCAAATATATAAGGATACTCTGATATTGTCCGCCGGACAGACCACTTGTTTTGTTTTGGGGGTGTTTTTTGTGGTTAGGTGTGAAATACGAGCAAATCTTAAAATTCTGACTTCGAATTCGGATTCAGCAGGTCAAAATGCACCGGAATATACTGGTATAGTTCGCCGGACAGACCACTTTCTTTTTGTTTTGGGGTTGTTTTTTGGGGTTAGGGGTGAAAAGCGAACCAATCTGATAATTCTGACACCGGATTCGGTTTCAGCGGATCCAAATACATAACAAAACCCTGAGATGGTCCACCGGACAGATCACTTTTAGGGGAGCGTTTTTTGGGATTAGGGGTGAAAAACGAGCAAATCTGTCAAGTCCCGGGACTTCCGAGACAAAATAAAATTAGAAACGAGTTCATTTTTGGCGAGATATATCAATCAAATCACCATTTTAGTAAAAATCAACATTTATTGAACAAAAAATCAAATTCTAACATTTTTAACGGTAATTAAAGCCTAAACAATTCGTATGTTTAATTCTCATACACAGATTCATTTTTTAGTAATAAAGTCTTATAATTATAAGACATAAAACAGATTTAGCAAAGTAATCATACTAATCATCAATTTCATCATTTTGTCTCTAGCCATTAGTCATATAAATAATACCCCGCTAATAGGGAACGTGAGCTGAGTTTAGACTGTCGTGAGACAGATTAGTTTTACCCTACTGATGACTCGTCGTTGCGATAGTAATCCTGCTCAGACATTTGGCACACGCACTCGCTCGAGCGGGCGGGCGATGGTGCGAAGCTACCATCCGTGGGATTATGCCAGAACGCCTCTAAGGCCGTATCCTTTCTAGTCGAATGTGGCAACGAATATCTCTTGGAGTTCCGAGAGTCGAAAGGCTTAAAATAATGTGACTTTACTAGGCGGTCGTGGTTCGCCTCGATCGTCGCACTAGCTCTATCAGTCTTTTTCCTAATTTAATAAAATATTCTTTTAAAAAAATGAGTGCATTAACAACTTTGTCCTACAATCTGTTTCTGATTTTTGTAATAATGCCTCCGAAAAGAGAACACTCTCTTGTTTTCAACAGATGTCGGTTTTACAGTATATAGTAAGTTACGTACGTACGAGTATCAAGTAATTACTCGGTAAATTAACAGATGGCGCTCTCAGTGACAGAGTGCGGGAAACCTGAGCTAATGAAGCTTATTATGACCTTTTGTTATTAAAATGATTACAAGCGTGTCTCGAGTCTCGACCCGAAAGTCCCGGGACACGAGACAATTAAATTTGGAAAAAGTCCCGGGACTTCGAGACACGAGACGTCCCAGGACCCAAGCCCTAGTGAAGGACCACATACTGCCAGTATTATTTAGACATATTATACCATCATTTCAACATTATCTCAACCACTAAACAACCTTATTTAGTACTAACTGGTGTTGGACATCTTATTTACCTGATATGAATCCATGCGACTACTTTCTATGGTGGTATGTCAAAGATGCAGCGTACGAGAATAGCTCACTCGTGATGAAGGAATTTAAACATAAAAATTATACAAACAGATGGTGGGGAGACAGCAATAGAATTTAGTCTTAGTATTTTTAAAGAATTATATTGTTTTCTAATTTCGAATGGCGATTCAAAAAATTTTGTATATAACTCGAGACTAAAATGCGTTATTTTTTCTCGTGAAAAAAACACTTGTTATATAATATACTATTCATGAATATAGTGCTTATTTATTGTATTTTTATATTTATTCCCATCATTTGTGTATATTTTTGCAAAAGATAAACGTTATTTTATTTGATGAGTCTGATTAACAGTTTTCATTTTATAATTTCTAACTTCTTTGGAAAGCCCTAGCAACCAAAAAACCGCTGTCCAAGGAATCACTACTTCCACATCCAGATTTTTTATCTAAGTCACTCACAACGAAAAAATTTTGTATGTGGAAATAATTGTTTATGGAACTTTTTTAATATAATATTTGAAATCCTCTAACCCAAAAACCCATAAAACGATACCCCACATCGGTAGCAGGGTGGGGGTGGTGACAGGGGGTGGTAGTGGAGGTGGATGAAGTAAAGAAACATTTTGAGGTTTCTGGTTCTTGTACACACACTAAATCACAATTTTTTTTCATCCCCTTTAATAATGGGGTGGGGGTGGTAATGGGGGTGGCTAATGCCAAAATTTTTTTTGAGACCTCAGCTCTCTTGTATATACTAAATACCCATTTTATGGACTCGTACCTGCTTGATTTACCTATTTTCCCCAAATTTACCCCAATTTACCCCCCAACCCTTCGACGGAACAAGATGAAAATATAATCTAATTCTAGATCTCGTTAAAGTACATGTGTGTACCAAATTTCAAGCCAATATCTCATACGGTTCCAGAGTAAACGTGCGCACAAAAAAAGTTACAGACAGACCGACAGACAGAAATTTTTTTTTCGCTCAAACTTAAAATCTCGACGTTTCGTGACATTCTAAGCCTATATGAACAATAAAAATTTTAAAATATTTTTTTGTCGTTACTATACTTCCACTGGATGTGGAAGTAATTAAGGTTAAAGTATTAATATGAAGATTAAAAACAATATCGCGGATCAGACTTTGAAACAGTTAACAGTTCGAAAAAGAATGCCAAAATTTCAAACAAGAGACGAGAATGACCTTTAAACAGGTTCAATAAAGTAAAAAAAACTGTTTACTACTATATATTAAAATAAAACAGATTGCATGGTACCCAAACAAACTGTTTACTCGCATTGTATTACTAATGATCAAAGCAAATATGATCTTTGTTCGTCATGCACAATAATTTAACTATCTTCCTACGTACGAGTATAAAAGACTCTCCGGATATATGTGGTTTATTAATTTAAAACTAGTTTCTTAAATTCTGTTTGCTTTTTTATTTGATTTAATGTGGAAGATAGTGTAGACCTAGTTGGCCAAAAGGATCTGAAATAACAACTAGCTGAGTAACAGAGTAACTAACGAAGACCAGAACAAGTAAAAAACCGCTGCCCAAGGAATTACTACTTCCACATCCAGATTTCCGATGGCGTAGTGGGGATAGCTGATGACAAAAAAAATGTTGAGGCATTTGTTACTTGTACATACTAAATCACAATTATGAGGTGGGGGATATGATGGAAGTGATAACAAAAAAATTTTGAGACTTTGGATTCTCGTGCATACACTCCACAATTTTATGAAATCTTACTTGCGTGCTTTACCTATTTGCCCCGATTTACTCAGCAACACTTCAACGAAATAAATAAAAATTAAATATCTGCCTGCAAAATTTCGGCTTCCTGGGTCTTATGATTTTCGATTTATTTTTAGGCAGACATCGGATTCGCAGCGGACGCGGGCTCGATTTGAAAGTGACCAAAGAATGACGCTCTATGCGCGCAGCAGGTCAAAAGCTGATACTCGTACTGAGATTATCTCCTATTTCATAGTATCATGATCAGGAAGTATGTTGTAGAGATAAGCAGATAAGCATCTACATGATAAGGATATGTTTTTATTTTTACTAAGCCTATAATTTTGTTAATCATTTGATATCGACCTATTTCCGATTCCAGGAGATGAGATACCCCCAACCTGGATATTTTGCCGAACCTCTTCTCGTAGAAAGAGTATGGATTTTTTACTCAACATCTAATACACAAAGGACTGTCTGCTTTACATCCCCTCCGATGGATGGTATATCCACATCCCCTAATATTGGATAGCTCCTACGCATACACTGATATACAAGCAGTTAGAGGGTGCTGAATTTACGTGGAAGTCACTCTTCAACTAACATTGCTTAACTTTACGTATCAAGACGAAAAGTTCCTAAAAAAAATTTAAAGAAAATTAAATTAAAATTTTTAATTTTAAATAGTTATTTATGGTTAAATGGTTATTTTAACATTTCCATTAATTTGTAACTTTAACAATGTGTATCTTTTTCTGTGTTAGACTTATTAATTTTTTTTAAGAAGTCGACTTCTTAATTAAAGGTGTATGTATGGTTAAAATTTTTCGGGTAAGTTGCGTTACACCCTGAATATGTGCTCCCCGTATCCTGGCCCGGAGCCAAGCAGACAAACACGGCGTGCAGCGCTGTGGTAATTGTGAAGAGGATAAGTTCGGTTCGGCTTAACAAGAACAAATAAGAGTTAAAACTATGCCTTATCGGTGACAGGTTTAAAATTACAATATTATTTAAAAATGGTCTATAGAAATGCCTTAAAATAATTAAAAACACTTGAATTAAAACAGGCGAAACACTAATAAATATAGGATGTTGACACGAGAAAATGTTAAACAAAAAACCCGACTTAAATTAAAACTGGCGAAACACTAATAAATATAGAGTGTTGACACGAGAAAATGTTAAACAAAAAACCCGTTGGAGACAACTGCCGCTCTGTGGTCTCCCTGTCGTCAGGAAAATGTCGTGAATAAAAGTTAAGATTTAAAAAGTTTAAAGTTTCCAGAATTTATATGGATAAAAATTACAAAAAGAACAAAAATAATAAAAACAAAATTAGACATATAGAAAGAGAATAATAGAAACGGTTAGAAGGTTGCAAAGTTAAGAAAAAAGATCGAACGTAGAAAAATAATAGGTTGTTTTACAAGAAAATATGGCTAGAGAGGTTGCCGGAAAATAGGCAACGCCTGGTATACGAATATAATAAAAAGACGCATCTGCACTCTAAGACTATGGTTGTCAATGTGAATTTTGCTCCACGGGTTTTACATTGATGTAGTGCTGTGTTAAGACAAACGTATTGTATTATATGTAAAACATAAAATAAACGTGGTCATCCTCAGTCTGAAAATGTCACACCAGAATTGTCTCTAGAAAAGATTGAAAATTGTTCTGATTACACGCCTAGCAAACATTTTACTAATTGCGACTTACCCCAGATAGTAACATTATAAGAAGTCTTGAGCAAACTATGGAATAATACGTTATGACTAAGCTTAAATTCTAATTCGTTCATACATTTAGAATTTATGACCACCATTAACAATCAACACTTGAAGTAGAGAAAAAAAACATTGAATAAAAATTGTCAGTTGTCTGTTAATTTTACACCAACAAAACTACAATGTAATCAAAGGTATTTGCAGGGCCGTATATAGAGGTATGTAAATCCCGGTATCAAGAAAGTGCACTGTATTTAAAATTTGTATGCCCTTTGAACCAATTAACAGTAAAATTAATTCAGTAACGGGTAATTGAATTACATCTATTTAAAATATTATTAAAAAAATTTTGAGTGATTGTTGTTGTAACAATCATCTTATGTAAGTACATTAAAATACGTACAACAGTTGAGAAATAAAAAATTGTTTCACTTCTACATCAAGTATTGAGGTGTAGCTCCGTTAGGAGCTCCGATACGGAGTATTTACTAAAAATACTTTGCCTAAAAATAACTCTTCAACGTCCTGAAGTCCTGAGTTTAAAACTAAAATGCCCAGTGTACCAGACAAAATTATATGTTATTAACTAACTATATGATAAAGAAAATAAAGAAGAAAAAGACAGACGATAACTACATTGGCACAAAGAATAAAAAGTATGTTTTATTGCATGCATCCTACATGCCTTAAAAAGATAAAGAAGTGACGTATACATTTTTAATTTCATGTGGTATGAACAAATATATAAAGCCCAGACAATAACAACTTTACAGTCACGGGTCGGAATGTTTACAACCATACGTCTGGAAATGTTGCGACCAGGTAAATCGATGATTAAAGAAACAAGAAGAGTTGCATAGACAGATGCATTGCCTGCACTTTCCGTCGGCTATGACGGCGATAATGCACAATGCACATGCACCGAGTGGTGCCAGCGCCTGCCTGTTTACTTCCACATCGTGTCCGAAGTGCATTTGTGCAGTTGCACTCTGTGACGTAAGCGCATTCTGTTGCATCTAGCTACCAGGCTAGCAGGAGGTAGTTAGCTGAAAAGACAGGCGCAGAACGGCTTTGCATTTGTTATTTCAAATTATGCATTCGGCAAATGCACCAACAACCAACATGGTGGTAAAGTGCAATCCTGAGTTGCAAAAGTTTCTAATCTGCAAAATCACGTCTGGGTGGTAAAACCGTGGCCAGCAATTTACCGAATTTTGTGTGGAAAGTATATTAGAATTAACGTTTTTTTTGTTATTATTGCGGAAATTTTTAAGCATATTGTCGAAATTCTGCAGTGGTACAGTTTTACATAGAAAAAAAGATGGAAAAATTGTTAAAATGTGTCTAAAATAAGTGATAATGTGTTAAACAAGATGTTGCATATATTTATAATTGATATGTTTATAATTGCTACCGTACGTGGAAAATGAGCGGCCATATTGAATGGAACTTAGCGCATTATCGTGCGTTAGAAAATGGCGATGATTTGTTTTTGTGATAGCGTTATAAATTAGATTTAAATCCAAGTCGACTTGAACTGTGTCTTTCTGTCTCAATTTTTATAAACGTCTGTCTAAAAATGAATCGAAAAACCACTTTTTTCTAAAATCTAATCAATTATAATTAATTTTAGGAAACATTTTTGTAATATGAATTTATTACGCAGCACGTTAAAAATTTTGAAGTTTGGGGAACACCTTTAATTTGAAATACCGATTCTTGTGCCTTTAAGTAGTCTAGAATTTTCCTGCACTCCTTGCAATTGTTGGTGAAAAACTTGTAGGTAGGTAGACACTTATTCATATATGTGTTAAAACGCAGTTATTTTTCTAGTAAAGATTAGTACAAAGTAATAAGTTTAGAAAATAAAATTCTTCCAAAATTAAGTTAGGCTTTAGGAATTGCAAAAGTTACGGAAGTAGCATAATATAAAGTATTGCTCTTATGGCTGTTATTTTTTTAAAATACTTACGAATATTTTTAATTGTTAAAAATGTCTATTTTCAAGTACAAAAAATTATATAAATGATTAATTGGTAAGTTGTGTACCTACCTATTTAAAGTTATTATTATTTTTTCTAAATGGGGGCTTATAGAAGTAAATACCTCGATTGTTATATTTAAATTTGGTTTTATTATATCCTCAAAAGAAAGTTAGTTGTAAATTCTTTGCAATATGTAGTAAGTTTCAGAAAATTAAATATTTCTATGCTTTCCTGATACCGTAGATCTAAACTAAGCGGCCATATTGAATTATAGGTATTTGTGCAATATCAGCCGTTAGCAAAATGGGTGAACTTTATTTATCTTGGCAAGTTTAATTATAAAATGCATTTATTCTGAATATGAATCTTTCCCGTAAATATTTCCGTAAGTAGTGCACATTAACTAAATCATAAAATTCGGTTAAATAATACGTTTGAGACAGAATACATTTAACAAATTAAAATATATTTGAGGGAATATGTTAAAAATTCGGCGAGCCAGGTATTTGGACTTGGACTTGAGTTCAGGGCATGTTTTTGTACATTTTTTCGGAATTATTCACATTAACCAAATCATAAAATTCGGTCAAATAATACGGTTTAGACATGATGTATTCAACGAATTTGAGTGATTTTAATCAAAATTCGGTATTAGGTATTTGCACGGGTTTGAATTTAATGCATATTAGAAATTTGGTTAAATTTATTCAAAATTCGGCGAGTACCTATAGTTAATAGAGCGACTAAGTGTTAAAAAAATTTGGATTTTACTCGACTATTTGTTTGAATCTTAGTTCCCATATTGATGGATTGTAGAATGTTTAATAAAAATTATAATTAGGTACATTTATTTTTGCACATTGATCATACCTAATACAGTTTATACAAAATATTTCTCAGTTTGAGAATACGCTTTGTATAAACTTATATAGCCTCATTTAATGAAGATTTCTACATAATTTTATATATCTACCAAATTCAGTGGCGGCTGGTGAAATTTCAATATTTTTTTTTCTCGTCTGTGGCGAATACGAAATATGGAAAATAACATCTAAAAAATTTTGAAAAAGCAGTTTGCGAAAAAATTTTTTAAAATTCGGTAGAGTCCTGTTTAAAAAATTTTGTTTTTTGTCATATACATTTTACTTTTCATTAAAATACAACACGTTTTGGAGTTTATAAAAATATTTTCATTACTAACTGAGATACAACGAATTGAAATATTGTAATTTGTTAAATTGTAAATTACAAAATTTCAGTTCATTGTATTTCATTTAATAATGAAAATATTTTCATAAACTCCAAAACGTATTGCTGTATTTTTATGAAAAGTAAAATGTGTATGACAAAAAACAAATTTTTTAAACAGGACTCCTTAGACCAGGAGAGGCTACAGAATTTTTAAAAAAATTTTCGCAAACTGCTTTTTCAATATTTTTGCAAGTGCTTCTCTAGATATTATTTCCTATATTTCGTATGCGCCACAGACGAGAAAAAAAATTGAAATTTCACCAGCCGCCACTGACCAAATTTAAATCGACAAATGAGTATCACAAACACAGTAGATCTTTCCAGTATACCTAATTTATATGTACATATGAAGCTGAATTCATCTGCATTCCGAAAAGGAAAGTATCTTCCAGAGGTTATGTAAAGTTGAAATCTGTATACAGAGTGAATCTTAATTATAGGGAAATACTAATATTTTACGGGCCGATAGTAGACAAAAAGCAAGAGAAGCTCATGAAAGGCAATTATTTCTGAAGGGCTTGAAATATTAAATTATAATTTTAACCTGAAATTAAATGTAGTAGAGCCCATTTATAAGTGGTCCCCACGTTTTTAAGGTATGGTAACATGGTCTTTTTTCCCCTTAAATTTTCAAAGTGTTAAATAGAAATCGACAAGGAAAATATTGTTTAGTTTAGTAGACTCAAGAAAAATTTGTATTGGTAGAATAAGTCCTTTTCGAGGTATTTTATTTCTTATTCGGATGTTCATTATAAGAATTTCCTTTTTGTTTACTTCATAAAAGTGAATTTCACGATTTGCCAAAGCTGAATTTGACGTCAATTACACATGCACACAGAATAAAAAAAGTGGTATTTTTCTGGTACTCCATTGGGTCACCTATATGTATTTCGCCATGCTGAATTTTTTGTAAATCGCGAATATAACCTAAAAAAAAAACTTATAATTTAGGTTATTTTCACGATTTACTAAAAGTTGGTGGGTAACGGAGATAAACGGATACCTGATTCGTATTCAGCATGTCGAAATACATATGAGTTACCCAACGGAGTACCAGAAAAAGACCACTTTTTCATTTTGTATGCATGTGTTATGAATTTAGTTTCAGAATCAAGAGCGGTCCCACGGGGGGGCGGGTAATGAGGGTAATTACCCCCCCCCCCCCCAGAAAGGACACAAAAGGAAGAAAATATTAAGTTTTTTATAACTTTATTAACTCTATAAAATAAAAACGAACAAAAACGCACAAACACGCTGCACACTGTGACATGTCAACCAGCCTCCCTCCCAGAGGCCCCAGAAAGGGCACAAAAGGTAAAAAATATAGAATATAGCAGTTTTCCGAGCACTATTACTTTTAATAGATCTTTTACTATTAAAAGTTCCTTATTACGTTACGCTATTCCGCCGCAATAAACTACTACTTTTTTTCGATATGAATTTATATACTTATATTTTTTACATTTGTAACATAGCCTGTGACAAATATCAAGGTCAATAATCTACCAAGCATGCGATCATCATCATCATTCATTCATGTCAATGTAATAAGTATACGTCATACGAATTTTGGGTACTGTAAAAATCACGATGACCTTTTTTTGCCAAGGTTAAGGTCACGCGATGACCTTGAAACCCCGAAAAAGGTTCGCCCGCGGCGCTCCCTACAAACACCATATGTGCACATTGTTACAAAAAAGTTGGAATCTGTTACGGACAAATTATCCCCTCAGAATAACAATCCAGGATCGTTCAGAATTAGAGCGATAGTAAATGCTTACATTAGTCAAGTAAAAAAAATATATGGTGCAAAAAATATGAATACTTCGGAGGAATAAACGAATAAAAAAATAAAATTACTCAAAAGCAGTTCATTCTACATCGACACAAATAGAACAAAGTATGTTTTCCTTGTCGATTGTTGTTTAAAACGATGAAAATAAAAAGTTAGGAAGTAAAAAATCTATTAGAATAATGGAGACAAATCTAGTGTAGCCACCAAAAATAGGTTGTACTACATTTTATTCATGTCTAAAATACAATTTGATATTTCAACCTCTGAAGTAGTTTCCAAAACACTTGAATGCTAATACTTAAAGTGCATTTCGCCAACTATGTTAGAATCATCTGGAGGGGATTAAAAAACAGTTTTAATCGTGTCCAGATTTTGGTGTTTGTGGAAACTACTACATCTGTTTAGAAGTAATCGTTAAAAAAGTAAAGGATCTCGCACATTTTTTTATGTAAATTGGCGTACAGTCAAATTGGCTGAATTTTCAACATGTTGTTGATTTCGACTTTCTGATTAAAATCTCTCATGGACCCAACTCGATCCTATGACTAGTTTCCGAGATAAAACTATAAATTTCTTGTAACAATTTCCAAAAGTTTTGCAATTAAAGTTTTTTGGTCAGGAAGACACACTTTATGTAAAAAATGTTTTAACCAATTTGACAGAATATTTCTTTCACTTATTATTTTTATATAGACTTCCCGGCGCCTTCGCCAACATTTTTTCTACGCCCTTAGGATTCGATTTTGAATTATGTCGTATTACTTTTTTTTATCTACTGTCGCCCCCTGAAATATTGGTGTGTAATTACGATAATGTGTGTCCGGAAAAGGAACCTAACTTCCAGATGTTTTGGAAAGTTGAAATGAAGGCAAATTTTAATGGGGAGTGCAGGAGACCTCTCTTCCCCCCCCCCCCCCAGTAATATTTTTAAACAAGCTAAAAACATAATCCTCGCCGATTTGCTGAACTTGTTACACATTCTGTAGGATACCCTTCGCAGTTTTCTGTAAACAATGTCAGTTTTAGACATTTTTAATTTTATAGTACGAACTTAGTTGGTGAAATACTCAGTGTAAAATAAAGTAAAAATAAAAAAAGAGCTATATCCAAAACCTATGTGAGTTTTGAACCCGGGATCCTTGGATTTCGAGTGGTAGTAGTAGTAAACAAAATTAAACATTTTAATATACAGGCAGATCCGGTTTGGTTTAACAAGAACTTGAACAGTAAAAGTTAAAACTCCCACCTGCCTATGACAGGTTTAAAATTAACAATTGGTTTAAAATAATCTGCAAAGAGACTTAAAAGTAATTAAAATCAACATTAAAACACTTGGCGATGCATTAAAAAATCTTGGTTGCTGGCACGGGAAAAAGAAAACAAAAAACCCGTTTGAAGCAACTACCACCCTGGTGCTCTTCTTGCTGCCAGAAAAATGTGGTAAAATGAAACATGTGTAAAATATTTGAATTTTTAAGGAATTTTCGGTCTAAAAGGAATTTAGAAACAAAAAGAACAAAAAAGATAAAAAACAAGAACAAATAGAACATACAAAGAGAATAGAAAAGATTAGATTATAAAGTTAAGAGAAAGATCAGAAGTAGGGAAACAAGAGGTTGTGATGCAGGAAAGTGTGGCTAAGGAAGAGGTTGCCGTAAAATAGGCAACGCCTCGTATGGTAGGGGGTGTCTTATATCGAAAAGTATTGCATTATGCTGTCTGATTCGGGTTATGTTGTGGGTTAACGAACTATCGCCAAAAACATAAAAACTACGCCACCACCTGCCATGTTGAAAAATGTAAATGTTTGCATTGCAAGAGCTGAAATAATATTTCCACGGTTGAATATTATATTATCAAATGTATATTAGTAAAATATATAAATGCTTAGGTATTAAAATGAAATATCATTTCATCAGATTTCTATTCAATTACAAAATATGTTCAAATTTAAATAAATAATAACTTTTCGTTCTTAGGTTATCGTGTTTACAAGAAACGTGACGGGCGGGCAGATGGACAGATGGACATTTTGAAAGTTGTTCAGAATTCGTTCATTAACACAATGATATGAAAATTTTTGTCTACGAGCGATATTTCCGGTTTTAGAAATGTACAAAGATTTTTTTACATTGCATTTGAAATATCATACAATATATGATGCAGTCTTGGCATTTTATATATCATAGTACCTATACCAAATGTGTTGTGGGTTTAAATTTTGTACACTATTAGATTATGCTCTCAAAGTAGTAGAAAAAATTCAAACATTGGAACAATTTTTGAAGGCGTAAATGAGATTAATAATCATATTTTAGTTAAAAATGTGATATGGTGACAATGGGAATTGATATTTTTATAATTCTTTGGACAAGATGATTTTATGATAAATGTGTGTATTCTATGACATTTTTGAATTTGATGATTGGTATGATCCCTGGAATATTAATTTTGCAAAACTCATCAAACTTATTTTATACAGTCAAAATATTAAAATATCACATGTACTAAAGTCTTCAAAATGTCCGTAGATAATGGTTATTTATTTCAATTTGAATAATTACTATAAAAAATAATATATAATTATTTAAGTTGTTGTAATTAGCATTTATAATTGACAGTTTACTGTGCCTTATATAAGTAAAGTAAATTGATTTTCAAGACTATTTAAAACATTTTCTTATTTTTACTTGTCCATTTGGGTAAGAAACAGAGAAATCACATACAGTTTGGATCAAAATCGTATTCACGTTATATTTCTTTAGTTAGATGGCAATGTTTCTTCGGTACTGTATAAACCAATATAAAAATGTCAACTGTCAACATGATAGTTTTCTATTTTTGGACCCCGCAGCCCTGAAGATGGTGGAAATCCACCATCGAAACGTTGGCTTTTAATTAAAAATAATTATTGTGAATTAATTTTGGTCCAAATTGCTTACAATTTGTGATAAAATAGTAAAGAAACTTGTTATCTTTAATAAAACAGTCTTCTGAATTGAGTAGGTGAAAGGTTTCATGGTGCACACCGAAAGTCATACATACACATTTCTCATTTAAATAGGCAACCTCATACATTATGAAATAGTCGAGTCGAGAATGATTCTCAATTATCATAATATAGCAGGTAAGTAACTATTATACAGGACGTCCTCGATATTCTTGACCAAAATCCAATATTTCTATTCGTCAATTTCATTTTCAAATTAAATTCACCACGGCCATGGCAGGTTAAGATAAGTGTCCGTGCCTTTGCAACCTTTTTGCGTGTGGTTCCTTCCAGGGATGTATCTTTGAGAAAGATACTACCACAAAAAGTTTTGATCTCAAAAACTTCATAATATCTGGGAAAATTTTTTTTTTCGAAATTCCGAAAAAAAAAATTTTTTTTCTTAATCAAGTGAACCAGTTTGTTCTCGAGTTTGTTTGTATTTCACATATATTGTAAATATACTCAAAACAATTTATTATTGATATTTTCATGAAATCTTTTCATGAAGAAACCAAAAATTGATGCTTTTGAATTTTTTGAAAAATGTATATACGTACTGACACGTTAGCGACCACCTCTGCTTTTTTACTAATTATACAGCATACAATAAACTATAACATATAGTTTTTACAAAACTCTATCGAAGGTCAAATTGGCAAAGATAATGTTACGTGCTTACACCCTTACACCCTGTATCGTGGGTTCGGAAATTATAACACCAGGGTAACACTAAACAATAATGTATTTACTTACGTACTAATTATAATAAATAAAGAAAAAGAGTATAAATTGGTTAGAAACTCGATATATTAATAAATATATAAATGAACAATAACTGCTTGGATTATACGTATTGAAAATTTTTTGGAGCAGCCTACGTATTTTTTTGAAATAACGAGATGTATTTTTCACAATACATACATTTTCTACAAAGCTCCATAGAAATGATAATACATAAAAAAATTATGTGTTTAATAATAAGAATACATAATAAAAAAACATGTTATGCTAATGATATATGATAATATTAGTGATGATTTCCGAATATCGTCGATCTTTCATATGATAAATCCATCTCTAAGTAACAGAAAACTAATTTATTTTTTTAATTTAAACATGAACTTATCATATGCAAGGTTTCTCGACGATATTCCGAAACCATCAGTAAAACTGTTCGCAGAAGATACCAGTGATACAATAAATGAGGACAGCGATGAAGACAACTAATATTATCATATATCATTAGCATACCATGTTTTTTTATTATGTATCCTTATTATTAAACACATAATTTTTTTATGTATTACCGTTTCGATGAAGCCTAGTAGAAAATATATGTATTGTGAAAAATACATCTCGTTATTTCAAAAAAATACGTAGGCTACTTCAAAAAATTTTCAATACGTGTAATCCAAGCAGTTGTTCATTTATATATTTATTAATATATCGAATTTCTAACCAATTTATACTCTTTTTCTTTATTTGTTGTAATTAGTGCGTACGTAAATACATTATTGTTTAGTGTTACCCTGGTGTTATAATTTCCGAACGCACGATACAGGGTGTTTACTAAGGGGGGTGACATTGCCAAGTTGACTACGTTACCTCTTCGATAGAGTTTTGTAAAAAATATATGTTATAGCTTATTGTATGGTGTATAATTAGTAAAAAAAAATAAAGGTGGTCGCTAACGGGTAAGTACGTATATAAATTTTTCGAAAAATTCAAAAGCATCAATTTTTGTTTTCTTCATGAAAAAATTTCATGGAAATATCAGTAATAAATTGTCTTGAGTATATTTACAATATATGTCAAATACAAACAAATTGGTTCACGTGATAAGGGAAAAAAAAATTTTTTTTTGATTTTCAAAAAAGATTTTTTTCCCAGATATTATGAAGTTTTTGAGGTCAAAACTTTTTGTGGTGCCATTACGCAAAGATACATCACTGGAAGGAACCACACGCAAAAAGGTTACAAAGGCACGGACACTTATCTTAACCTGCCATGGCCTTTAATTCCCCTTAAACCTTCTATTAAAACCACAGAAGAATTTTATATACATACGTATCATAAAATAATATGCGGTTGATTTTAGTTGATTTTAGTAAATGCTAAAACTGTGAATATTAGAAGTTTGACCCTAATTAACAGTTAATGATACAGTAATGAGGAATGTAAAAATTTCGCTAATGCGTAGGAGACGGAAAAGCATGTTCATGTGACTAGTTTCCAAGCTCAGTCAATTACGTAGAGAACTAAATTTGCTAAGATGTATGTTGACGAATGACGAATGTGAGAACTTCTCTTCCTTCGCCTGAAAATTCACTAATACACACCCTGTTAGGTTCTAGTCTAGACTTAAATCTTTTATGCTATATCTAAAAATTTCAATGAATAGAATAATTAATAATTTAAAATCTTAAAAACACGCTTTTATAAATACTGCACTAAAAGCAAAAAATAATCATTGAACCTGTTCTCTCTGTCTACCCCGTAAGGACCTTAGTGTAAGCCGTGTTTGTAATTAAGTATAATATTTGAGTATAAAAGCATGGGGCGTTTTTCGAACAGGTTCGATAATTAAAACGCTGCAGACATCATCAGATTAAATAGAAAGCGCCCCACACTTTTATATTCAAATATTATACTTAATTACAAACACGGCTTACACTGAGGCTCTTACGGGGTAGACAAAGAGATCAGGTTCGTTGACTATTTTTTACTTATTAGTGCAATATTTATAAAAGCAGTTTTTTTTTAGTCTTTTAAACTATTAATTTGTTTTTTTAATTTTAGTCTTATATTTAAGGAGAATTTTGACACTTTCAACGTTTATGTAAAGAATTCGACTAAATATTTATAATCTGTGACCTCGAAAATCCCCAGATATTGATTAAGGGTTAAGGGATTTTTAAAAACACCCTGTATAATCACTTATCAGACTACAGAGAACAAAATAAAATATTTGCCCTGTGGGTCAAACTACCGCAAGTCCGAACTTAGCACAAGCTATTATTAGTTAATATTAGTTAATTTAAGTAAAATAATTCAACTTCAGATAAGTTGTAAATTTTCCAACCTCAGCATATTAAACAGAATCATTAGTTTTCTATATAAACTAATTAACATCTTATTGTTTATCCATCACAAACCGCCAAACGAATGTAATAATGACAAATTAATTTCTTAGTAATTAATAGAAATGTTTCTATTAATTAAAATATTTATTTTGTTTCAGATTGATTTGCTGATTCATTTTGAACTATTTACCTAGAATCTAATTTTAATAATGGATAAAATTACACAGGTGTTTAATAACTAGCCAGTAAAAAAAGTGAACAACTGAATTGAAATGAAGCACAAAACCTGTTTCTTTTTTATTATTTAATAAGAGTTACAAATTGCTTTTAATAATTATGCAATAATTGTTTATAATCAAATAATACAATTAAAATCTAATCAATATTAAATTTGGTTTATGGAGGAAAAAAAATAGACATTTAGTTCAAGAAATAAGAACATATACAGGGTGCGTCATCGGAACCTTGAATCACCTGTATTTCCGAAACTATTAACAGTACAGCTAGGAATTTTTTATATATGTGTTTTCCTTAGTGCTCTATATACAACCGATAATTTCTTCCATTCTAAAATATTTTAATATTTTAACCAACTTTGTTATTTTAAATGGAACACCCTGTATATTTTGAATTTTTTTTTTATATTCTACTGTATATTCTAATGACAATATCCTATGTCAAAAACTTACAGTTTAGACAGTACTCACTTATTAATATCTCTGACAGATGCATACGTTTCACAAGCGAAAAAAATTACAGAGATGTCAATTAATTCAAATTGCAAAAATAGTTCTATCCTCGAGTTCTTCGGAGTGGTCAAGAAATGTCAAACTTTTACGTTTTAAAAATATGTCAAAAGTCATTTTCTTTTAATGGCGACCTAATTTACTTGTTTATAATTCTTCAAAGCTGTGTTTACTTTCCTATGTGAAAAGTGCACCGTTTTATAGATATTTACTGCTATAACAGAAAGGATATCACTAGAGCAAAATCTTTTAAAAAGTCAGTTTTATAAGGAGGTCGATTTGGGCGGTTTTTGCCCCAAATTATTTTTTGATGGAAAAATCAGAAAACATTTTTTTTATGTCTACTAACAATAATAAGTCGATTTTACCCTAAACGGACGATCCGTCCCCCCAGCCCCCCCCTCACTCCTGAATATGCCATCACTTGCTAACAGCGTTCCTGGGGAGATATATCGCTTTCAAACTTATATTTGCTTGATAAAACACCACATTACCACACTAACTCCCTTTTAACTGTATCCGCTCCCATTTATCATTTTTTCCCTCCCCCCCCCCCCTCCAGGAGGGTGGAGAGGGTGGTTTTACTATTTATTCATTTGCGGGAAATATAAATGCAAAATATTCAAGCTTGCTCACCAGACATGACCAGGCTAGGCTGAGGTTTTTGGGGTCGCTGATTCCGAACCCGAAGTACGTTAACCTGTATCACATCAAGTTTAAGGTGATTTGAAGGTCAAATTTGGAGTTGGTGTGGTATTTTATCAAGCAAATATAAGTTTGAAAGAGATATATCTCAAGAACGGTGTTAGCAAGTGATGGCATATTCAGGATTGAGGGGGGGGGGCTAGGGGGGGATCGTCAGTTTAGGGTAAAATTGACTTATTATTGTTAGTAGACATTAAAAAAATGATTGATTGACTGATTTTTTCATCCAAAAATAATTTGGGGCAAAAACCTCCTTTATTTTAAAATTTAAAAAAATATATGTCTATAATTGTCTATGCTAAATCTTGTTATAATCATTTAGATTTAGATTTTTCAAAAAAGGCAGTTTAAATTATGAAATAAAATGTCACCGTCGGTCGTCGCCCAATTAACTGAACCTTATTATCTTATATCGAGATCAAAGATGGTTAAACATACGTTTAAATTCGAATTCTAGAGTAATATAATGATTGTATGAGCAAAAAAAAACATATACGGATCGAGAATCTCCTTCTTTTCTAAAATTTTTTAAGTCGGTTAAAAATAAGTAGAAAATGTTTGTGCCTATGATTTCTGTAATAACATCAAAAACATCTCGAAAACGGTACGCTTTTGAAATAGGGAAATAAACATGGATTTGCACTATTCTTAACGAAGGATCATGAACTGAAATGAAATTTTAGGGTTTCCATTTAAGAAAAAAAAAAAAAGGAGTTTTGAAACGTTTAGTGGTATATTTTTTTTACCTCATTCAAGCCATTTTTTTTACCTCAGGCGCCTTTTTGCATTTTGACTTCTATTTATGCAATAACCTCAGTCTCTAACGATAGCTGATCATTTTTGCAGACGATACAACATTGGTGAATTCAAATTTAAATTGAACAAATTTATGAAAGAAAATACTGGTTCCTGGCCAATAAAACTTTCGTAAATGCATCTAAAACTGTCAACATTCCTTTTAGTTTTATGCAAATAGCGAATGATAATAATGCTACTGAAATTAAATTTCTGGGTATATATTTCGATTCAACACTTTAATTTGAAAACCTAGTCGATCATTTGTCAAGCAGAGTTTCAGAAAATATCTTCTTACATAAAAACTCGCCAAAATTATTATCTCACAATATACTTTTCACATTTCTCGCACTTTTTTAGGCTCTAGGATGTTATACCATTTTGGTGTGGGGTCATTTCTGTAATACAGACGCTCTACATGACAGAAATGACTCGCTTTACAAAGAAAAACTCTTCGCATCATCGCTGACATCAACTATAGACATTAGAGTTATGACCATTCCTTGTCGTTTTATATATGTATGTCCCATGCTATATATGTATGGCTCTCGCTGCTTCCAACAAGCATGACCCAAATCCAACTCAGTGTAGACATATTCGCTCAACGGTGTGCTTCGCGGGAATGGCTCTTTCAGGCCTACTTCACGTCGACCTGAAAAGATCTTGTGTGGTGTCTACAATTAGTTGTTGCCAAGAACTCCCAAGCTTTTTATAAAGCCTGTGATTTTCCTGGGGACTAATTTCCCTATGTCTTCAGGCGTTAGTTTAACCTAGTGTGGACTAGAATACTTCATTTCAAAGGATATGTTCCGCAGTTTCTATTTCAGAATCGAAGTATCTGCACATATCGTTGCCTGCCTTGCCCATGTTCTTAAGATGGTATCTTATGGGGCAATGGCCTGTTAAAAGGCCTGCCATCAGCTTTAAGTCGGACTTTTCGAGTTCGAGAAGCCTTGTGGCATTCTTTGACAAGTAAGTGATGAACTTTTTCGCTTGTATTTGTCCTGGAGTATTCCTCCAGTAGGACTCTTTCTGTTCCTTTTTTTTATAAAAATGCGCCGCCAATGACTTTAACTAATCTGACGTAACGAGGTACAACCATCACTTTATCAGACTTGGGATTGACACTATTGACAGCAAAGCTGCAGAGGACCGAAGTGACTTTTTGGTTTCAATCAAATCACACTATAAAAACTGCGAAATAAATCGAAATAAATCGAAAAGACATTGACCCTATGCTGGTGAACTGTGAAACGACAAGACATACGAGATATTTAGTTTAATCGTCAATAACACGCCGGTGTCCTGATTGTTCGATGAAAGCAAAAAACGCGGCACTTTAATCGCACTGGCCGGCTTCACTTTTTATGCCAATTAAGGAAATGCAAACAACTCCAATACGTTCTTTCACAAGTAAGTTCGTCGACCTATTCCTGACCTAGTTAATAACAGTAGTGTATCTTCGCAAATTTACTAATAATTTAATATACTAAATTACCTCAGAACACTCTAAAATTTTGCAGTGGCTTTCCCACATTGAAGACTAGTACAACATTTTATTTTCCGCGTAACAGATCACGCTGTATATCTTCATTGCTTATGTCATTGTACATGTATAAGATAGTAGGTTTATATAAACTAAATTAATTAGTTTAATTCAATTTACGTTAATACATCATATTAAGAATTTGAATTTATTTTTATTTTTCACGGATTCTACTGTATGCTTGAGAAAATAAAAATAAATGTTTGTTTTCATGAAGTACTTATTCAAATATTTCAATATTTAGCGTTTGTCTATTTGCCTCAGTTTAGAATTGACCAAACTCCGGGAGTTTAATATTCTCTGGTTGTCTGAACGTTTACCCAGCAAATATTATGAATATGAAAAAGATCATTTTAGGTAAATACAAATCAGACATAACAAAAATATTTACCGATTTTTTTATGACCTCTTCATCTGGCCTTGACTAATTATATTCTAAATAATTAGTTTTCACTGAAGCACTCGGTCAGGATTCAACATAAAACGAAAAATGACTCTTAATTGTAAATAAAAGGCTAGTTTAAAATGTAATGACGATAAATTTAATGTATAATCTTTTTCTACGCATAAAAACACAACTAAACAGGCTTTTATTAATATTATGAGATTTACACTTCGTATTAATAAAGAAAAGCCAAGTACAACCCTGTTGGTACATACAGGGCTCTGTAGGAAAATTAGCATAGTTTAAGCTAAGATGTCCAAATCAAACTTGTACCACTGGTAAGCTCAAAAAGAGAATATCTAGTGCATCATCATTTCTTTGATAACGGGTCAACTGAGACAAATCAACAAATAAATAATATACTTTTAATCATAATTAATAATATTAGGACAGAGTTATATGTTTGACTAGCCGATGCCCGCGACTTCGTTCACGTGGAAGACTTCTTGCCCGTGGAATTAAAAACATTGACATAATGACGTATGCCTAATATAATATATATGCCTATAAATAAGTACTACATATTCACTGAGTACTCTTATAGTAATCAGGAAGTACACTTGAAGGAACCCACTGCGCATCCACTGCACTCGAGGAAACCCACTGCGCATCGCAATTTAATAACAATTCATTATTCTATTTTTGTGTTAGAGCGAGTTAAACGAAAAAATAATTATATAGAACACTTGCTTAAAAACATCCTTCGCCCTGTTCACCCATTCGGGGTAAACAGTCGAATACATGTCTTCTTATTTCCTCAAAAGAGCCCATCGCAGGAATATCACGTTTCTGACTTACGCGATTTCAGAGATACGGGTACCCTTTAGGCCATCTACCACCCCCGTTTCATCCCTTCAAAAAGTGAAAATCGAAATTTCGTCTGACTCGTGTCTAATAGATTCCAATAAAGAGTATTTATGCCAAATTTCACGCTTCTAGGTCTAACCGTTTTCGAAAAGCTTAGAAACCAAACGTTCACCCTTTCGGGCTTACGCAATTTCAAAAATACGGGTGCGCTTTAAACCATCTACCACCCCCGTTTTCACCCCTTCAAAAAGTGAAAATCGAAATTTCGTCTTACACGTATCTAATAGATTTCAACAAAAAATATTTTTGCCAAATTTTACGCATGTTTCCGAAAAAGCCTAAAATTTCAACCCTTTTTTCACCCTATTAGAGGTCGAATTTCGAAAAATCCCTTTTTAGTGATTGCCTACGTCATTCGAAACACTTCCATGCAAAATTTGAAGTTTCTAGACCCAACGGTTTGAGCTGTGCGTTGATAGATCAGTCAGTGAGTCAGTCAGTCAGGGTATTCTTTTATAGATATAGAAAGATTAGACTGAACTATGCAAATATATGTACTAAATAAAATATATCAATACATATCCTGCAGTAGTGTTAGTATTTATTAGCATTGACACTTCATAACTTTAGAACACTGTGGATATGATATGATTCAAAAAACTTATTCTTAACATTGCAATCAATATATTCTTTCATCTATCGGAATAGACTTTACGGAATCCTGTCTACTTAGAACTATTAATATTTTTGGGTTCGTTTAATGCTGCAAATGACAGAAATAGTATATTGTGTATTTAGGTGTGAAAGCAATACATTCCCGGACGACGATGCAAATTGTTGGCCGAGGCGCTAGCCGAGGCCAACAAGCATCGAAGTCTGGGAATGTGCTTTCACACCGAAGTACACATACTATTTTTTTCTGAAATCAGTCAATATCATTATAAATTAAGGAATTTGTATTAATGCATAAGATTTCTTCATTGCAATCTAACTGCTTACTAACAAATGCAATTTTAATGTGAGTTGGTTTGTCTGCGTGTATTTATTTACTGTCTAAAATATACATAAAAAACAGTACGGGAATGTTACTTTCCCGGCCTAGGCCGCGAAAGTAACATTCCCGTACGATTTTGTTGATCGTTGCTTGGCAACGGATCTTTTCCGGTCTGTTTTCTGATAGTTTCTTCGCAACGGACTAAAATACTGGAATTGTGCATTTTTCGATCTGAAATCGCGCCGAAAATGTAGACATTGCCAATCGATTTCAGAAAAATGTATTTTCAGACTTTCTGTCTGCCTGTGTCTGAATGTTTATTTCACCGTAACTCGAAAACGTGTCAACACATTTTGATGAAATTTGTACATGTTTGCATAGACATCTCTCCAACCTACAGAATAGGCTACTCTATATCAGAGGTTGCGGGAAGGTAGGAAAAGATAGAGGGAAAAGTAGTGGAAATGTGAGAAAAATGAGTGAAGCGGGTGTGAAAGTAAAGAGAGGTAGTGAAAAAGTGGGAGAAGAGAGTGGCAATGAGGGATGATGGAAGGACAGTGGAAATAAGTTGTGGGAAGATGGGTAAAAGTGAGAGATGATAATAGGAAAGTGGGAGAATGTGATGGTAAGGAAGCAGAAGATGGAGAAGAGAGTGGCAATGAGGGATGATGGAAGGACAGTGGAAATAAGTTGTGGGAAGATGGGGAAAAGTGAGAGATGATAATAGGAAAGTGGGAGAATGTGATTGTAAGGAAGCAGAAGATGGTGAAAAGATGACGGGAGGGTGGTGGGAAAGTAGCGCGAAAATAATTTTTACAGATGGTGGGAAGATAGTGGGATGATGGTGGAATAGAGGTGTAAAGGCGGTGAGAATGACGTGGAAAAGCGGTGGCTAGCAGAGGAAACGGTGGAGAAAAGGTAAGGTGTTCACACGAGCGTCGCATGAATATAAGCTAATATCGCATAACACTAAAAATAAATATGTATTTTAGGACACAGCTGTTTCCTAAGCACTATGCTTAGTGCTCGTCTAAGCACTCTAAGCACTTTTGTGCTCGGGAGCACTGTGCTTAAGAGCTTCTTTTAAAATCGGTACTTAATGCTTCGAGCACTTCACGGGAGGGCCTAGGCTTAGTAATCCCGCAAAGTGTTTGCGAGCATTCCAAAAAACTTCTAAGCACTTTTTGGCTCACGGACACTTTAAAAGTCTCACAAGCAAGGCATAATTTTACTTCCAAATCCAGTGGAAGTACAGAAATGCAATGCATTTTTATTGTTCTCAGATAAGGTTTATAATATCATGAAATGTCGAGATTTTAAGTTTGAGTGAAAAGAAAATCTGTCTGTTGGTCTCTAACTTTTTTGTGCGCACGATTACCGTTTAAGATATTGACTTGAAATTTGGAATTTTAACGAAGAGAAGATTATATTTTGATTTAATTTCGGTGAAGGATTGGGGGTAAATTGGGGTAAATGGGGGTAAATAGGTAGATCAAGCAAGTAAGAGTCCATAAAATAATATTTAGCCACCCCATTACCATCCCCATCCCATTATTAAAGGGATTGAAAATAGTAAAATTGTGATTTAGTGTGTGTACAAGAACCAAAGGCCTCAAAAATTGCTTTTTCTTCATCCACCCCCACCCTCACTACCGATGTGATATATCGCTTTATGGGTTTTTGGGGTAGACGATTTCAAATATTATATTATTAAAGTTCCATATTCAATTATTTTCACATACAAAATCTTTTCGTTGACAGAGACTTGGATGGAAAATCTGGATGTGGACGTAGTGATTCGTTGGGCAGCGGTTTTTTTGTAGTCATGCCTATTACTTACTAAGGTAGATTCTTAGGACTATTCTGTCACCAGACCCATTTATTGAACTAAAAGTAGACAGATCGCTGGGAAACGTAAAATATATGCATAAATATAATCCTATATTTAAATTTAGACTAAAATGTTTTGGATACGCAAATGTTGTTATTTTAAGTAACATACGTTTTAAATAATTTTGTGATGTTCCTGCTCATAATGTCAAAATGTCTGTTAGCAAAATAAACAATTTTATTAAAACGTTGTTCTGTATTAATAATTTTCAATTGTTGCAAGACGTAAGCTAAAAATAATCCGAAAAACTTCTGAATAGTGATACTTGTGGTATACAGAACATGATTAATAATTATTTTCGCTCACTAACTCAGTATAACCTTATCGTTTTCTAAATAGTGAAAAATTGGGCAAAGTTTATCGGCGTTATTATACACGTCGTGACTGACATTTATTTGTCCTAGAGAAGTAAGTTGTAGAATGTCATGTACAAACCGGCGTCATAATTTTTGTTTATAAATATATCAGCTTAATGGATAAAAATAAAGTTTTAATAGAAATCAATCGTATGTGCTATTTATTTATTGATAACCGCAAAATTGTATTTAATTTTAAAACATTTTTATCAGAAAGACATAAGGAAATAAGAATGATAAAAAGCGGAACGAACTTGCATTTACGTCTGTCATTATATCTCATCTTTAGTTTAAATTGACCCACACGTGATACTTACGAGCTGTTGTATACCAGATATGCAATTGATTAATTTGCAACGATTTGCATTAGACTATAACGGCAATTGTAATTTGCTGCTAACAAGTCTGCATTGATACAAAAGCACAAGTAATATTGATATTTAAATAAAAAGTTTAAGACCCAGTAATTTTTTGTGGGAAAATTAATTTAAATGATAAAAATGAAATACAATTAAAAATTAATGATGTGATAAGTCAAATCGAATTTTCAATGTTACTGTTATAAGAGACGTAAACAATTTAAATGTATAGTGAATAAATTAGATCGATTAAGTAAAAAATAACAGATATTAAAGCCTGAAGTTCGATCCGCCTCAATCTAAGCGCGGCTGATGTGTCATAACACGCGTATCAACGGCGCGGCAGGCGGTTACGTAATAGGCAAAAAAGCAAGACGTTTTACTTCACGCAATACGTGTTCGTATAAACACTTGGGCGTTTTACATGTTGTTGAGTTGAGTTGAGGCTGCTTCCACATCCAGTGGAAGTATAGTAACGACAAAAATGTTTTTTTAAATCTTTATTGTTCAAATAGGCTTAGAATGTCATGAAACGTCGAGATTTTAAGTTTGAGCGAAAAAAATTTCTCTCTGTCGGTATGTCTGTCTGTAACTTTTTTTGTGCGCACTATTACTCTGGAATCGTTTGAGATATTGACTTAAAATTTGGTACACATATGTACTTTAACGAGATCTAGAACTAGGTTACATTTTCATCTTGTTCCGTCGAAGGGTTGGGGGGTAAATTGGGGTTAAATTTGGAGTAAATAGGTAAATCAAGCAGGTAAGAGTTCATAAAATTGGTATTTAGTATAAGAGAAGCTTATCTCAAAAAAAATTTTGGCATTAGCCACCCCCATTACCACCCCCACCCCATTATTAAAGGGGATGAAAAAAAATGTGATTTAGTGTGTGTACAAGAACCAGAAACCTCAAAATATTTTTTTAATTCATCCATTCCTACCACCACCCCCTGTCACCACCCATATCCCACTACGTGGGGTATCGTTTTATGGATTTTTGGGGTAAAGAATTTCAAATATAATATTACTAATTACAATTATTTCCACATACAAAATTTTTTCGTTGTGAGTGACTTGGATAGAAAATCTGGATGTGGAAGTAGTGATTCCTTAGGCAGCAGTTTTTTGCGTTTGCAATGATTTACTTAGAGCCTGTTTTTGTTAAAGGTGATTCCCGGAATTTGTCATATGCAGACGTGATGGTTATGGAATAACGACATTGGTTTATTTCCTATTATATAAAATATATCAATACAAAAAGTGCCACTTACAATATTTTAGTTCCAGTTTATATTTCTGCGGAGTGCTGCAGTGGTATAAGAAAGTCACGGCAAAAACTAACACTGCGATATCGTACATCTTTAGTGCATGCTATCGCCGCCCAACACAACTCATCGTAGACCACCGCCGCCACTGGTGTCGGCATTAAATGTCACGTAATTCGTTTTCATTGGCTTAGAAGATGTCTATTCGTTTCTGCCGATATTTTTTGCTAGCCTCTTCTCTTAAATACCACTCTACATATTTCATTAATTTTAATATAGTATATTCTTATGATAATGTTGAGTATAAGAGTGGTTCTAAGCTAAACACCACTTTATTATATACTGCAAATATTTCTTGAGAAGATGTTTATTATTATTATCTCTGGGCCAATCTTATATCTGTTTCTCCCGAACACGTGGAAATCTAACTCTACATATAATATTAGGAAGTACCGGGGTAAAAGGGTACTTCCATAGAAGGCACAAAAACAACTTTGGGTGCTTTCAAAAAAGTTTTTCTAATAAAAATTGTTTAGGGCGATGAATTGTGTTGAAAAAATTTATCACACGTGCATATAAAGAAAAAAATATCACTATAACACAATGTGATATCTCATCAATTGGTTGATTTTTCCAAATCAAACGCAGTCGTCGTTAATAAGCTCAAAATGACTTTATTTTGATTTTTTCACATTTTTTAAAAATAGAGGAGGGGAGGCGACTACAGCTCGTAAATTTGGCACTGTCAAATTTGTTTGTTGCAGAATAATGCATGTTCTGATTTTTGATCATTATTTGACATAATTCATACAAATTTCACGAACATTTACAGTTAATATTTTAAAAGATAGAAGGCGCTGACAGATGGAGCGATCGGCGAACGCGTAATGGAAAGCAGGGGGACCTATGGAACCGTAAACAACATGTGACGGCATCTGAAATATAAAAATCGGGCTGGAGAGAAGATGAAGGGTTGAACCAAAAAAATGGTCCCCTAATACAAAATTGGATCCTCTTATATTTTATTTTAAACATAGTTAGATAATGAGTGGTATCTAAAGTGATCAATAAGAATATCTACACTCAAAGAAATAGTATGGGTAAATTCAACAAAAAAAAATGCTTAACTAACAATATCGTTAATTTTGTTAAACTAAATTATATTGATGGTATTTTTAAACAAGAGGTGATTGTTATTTTAATTAATAAAAAGTTGTCGTACAACAAAACAAACAATAACTTAAAAAATAGATGAATAAGACTATTATTTTTTCCGTCTGACTATTATTTTGTTGAATTCTGTCAAATTAAACTAGATAATAGTATATTTTATTTTTAACTATTATCGAATTGTAATTCTAACCCAGTATTAGTTCGCTGTATTATTGTACTTGGTAGACAAACCAATATTATTGTCGTCTTCTAGAAGTTCTAAAAGAATTATCATAAAATTTGCTTGCTTACCACGTAGTCTATTACAGAAATTATTCCCAGATGACGCCACATCCAAATCACTGACAATAATCAATCATGCATTATCTTATACTCTTATGAATTTATAGAAAATTAATAACATGATTGCAATGTTCAAATTCTCTCAGGGATCATCGATATATTTGGATGGATCTTATAAACGATCTCTAACCTTTGGCTTGGGTGGTTTGATGTCTCAATACTGAGATTTTGGCTAACCCAAAAAAACTTCATCATACAATAAAGTATAGATCAACCTAAAAATTAATTGGTGAACAAAAAACAAAGTCGTACTATTTAATTGTAGACCAAATTGAAAATGGTTAGTGAACATAAAAAATGTCATTGTACTATTTAATTTGTTACAAGAAGATATGATTATTAAACTACTATTTGTTTACGAAAACAAATAAAGTTGTATGACTATTCTCTTCTGATTGATTTAACTATGAAACTAGATAGGCGCGATTTCATATGCTCTTTTTGGTTGAATTTACCTATCATTTTCTTTGAGTGTAAGAAATATTTTATACTTCTATGGTAAAATTACTCCCATGTAGGACTCAAATAATAACATTCTTTAAATTGAATCGATTAAAGGAAGGTGACCTAATTGTTACAATTTTATCAGTCCATACAATAACCACATAAAACGGGAAGCCTAGAGAAATTACTATGAAAAACGATAAGAGATAATTTATATTAAACAAGCATTATGGTTTGCGTTTATAATAGTATACAATAAATGGTCAAGATTACGATAATTTTGATATAAATAATAATAAATACCATAAAAGACTTCTTAACACTTCTGAGAATGCAAATGATCTGAAATAGTTTCTGAATCGTGAGTTAATTATATTACTTACTTACTAGGGTATGCCCACGGCTATATTCGCGTGGATTCATAATTTTTTCCACATCTCCCCCACCATTTTCATCTACCTTCTCACTACTGCCTTCCATTTTCCACTACATTCCCGCCATTTCTCATCGCTTTCCGTCACATTTTTCCATTTTTTCACCATCCTTCCTCACATATCCCACCTTTTTGTTACTCTCTCCCACTTTCACACAATCCTCTTCTACCCTACCACCACTTCCATCAATTTATCACTCATTTTCGCATTTCTCCACCTTCCCACCACTTTGTCCCTGCTCATTCCAACCACCATCATTCCAATCATCTTCCTTCACTTTTTATCACCTTTCCACTTTTCCCACTATCTTTTCCTACCTTTCGACCATCTCCGATATAAAATATTAAATGTCAAAATATGTTGAGTTGTTTTCCAGTAACGGTGGGACAAAAATTCAGAGACAGACAGACCAACCGACCATCCGGCGGACAGACGAACAGACACAATTTCTGAAAATATTTTCTGGCTTTGGTATCAGAGAAATACTTACCTGAACAGATTCATTATACCGAGTAATTTTTTGATAAAGTGATGAACGCGCAACAGTAATATACTGTGAAACACTAATTTTTATTTGTTCAATATGCAAAAAAACTTGCTCTTGAACAAAACTTACGACAAACAAAAATGAAGCTGATGATCATTTTGAGAAATAATTATCAGTTTAATTAAGTATCATGACTTAATAAATATGACAAAATAAAAAATCATTTTAAAGAGAAAATAAGTTTAATATAGGCAACCATGTAATAATTTTTCAGATCACTAGAAGCAGAAATATACGAAGAATCAACAAGCTAAATCAGTTTTACTAAATGTTTTAAATCTAAAGCGTATGAAACGTAATCCAGGGCCGGTTTTAAGCAATTTTTATGGGTGGTGCGAAATCGGTATAATGCCGAATGACTTCTCCTTTGCTCCTTTATTTTCTTTATACATGATTAGTTGCATCAGTATAGATATTTTCTGAGAAGTTTTCTGGCAAAGGATTAATCGGCCTATTTTTTTGCAAATTGTTTATTGAAGTTTAAGGAATATTGGTAAAAAGAAAAAATAGGCCGCTGGAACGTTTTTCATTTTGTTATTAATAAAAAACAATTTTAAGCACTAAACAAATTAATTAAATTGGTTAAACTGCTATCTCGGAAAATATTTGAGAAAACCGACTGAAAAAGTATACTCGGGGGATATTGAGATCGCTGATTACAATTTTAAAAATTTGAAAATTCTAGATGGCTGACCCCAAATGGTGGCTATGAAGTATAAAATGAGATTTTCTGGCTTAAGTTTACATTTTTGAGAAAAATTACAAGAATAAAAAAGTGTTTAGAATGCCATTTTGCACTTAAATAAATGACTTATAGGTAACTTTCCTTCTCTCCAATTGGGGGTAAACCTTGGTTTATTTGAATAAAGTAACTTGCTAGTTTATTAACAGAAAAGTCCCAGCGGCCTGTTTTTTCTTTTTACTAATGATCCTTAGACCTCAATAAACAATTTGCAAAAAAAATTATTCCGATTGTTCCTTTGCCAGAAAACGTCTCAATTTTTAGCTTCTTTATATTGACGCAACTAGATGGTCATTTAATTTTTGGGATACAAAAAAAAAATGTAAATCTGATTGAAGATTTTTGATGAATCGAAGTGTCCTGTTTACGTTTCCAGCAATTATGACAGGGCACTGTAGATATACATATACTCATATACATACAGCGTTCAGAGCTAGAAGCTAGAACAAGCAGATTTGGCCATGTTGTTGCCAGCCAGGATGATTTAAGTCAAATACAAGACAGGGGTTGCTCGAAAAGTAATAATTACTTATGGTATTGAGTTTTCATTGTTTTGAGTTTTTTATATGCCGAATGGTGATCGATTTGCCAAATCGGCTTCATAGTTGGGAGGTGTGACACCCATACAACCTCTATATTCGGCCCTGACGTAATCCATTGCAACCTGTCCAACTCTGGTGCTTAAATAAGTATAATTTTGCGAGCTTCAACTAATTAGTATTATCTTATGTTATAGCCAATTATTGTCGTTTTTGCCCCTGAAGTAATTTTCAACAATTTGTTGAAATATAAATATCAGAAATATGTACGCAATATGTTAACACGTAATATGACGTTACTTCAGTCATTCGGAAACACCAATATAAATCAAAGTAACATTCAGTGTTCCTATATTTTGTTTGCGTCAAATGAAAATAGAAATATTTTTTGGGAGTGTTATTATTAGGCAGACGACTTGCTCGGGATTACAGTTTTTCGCTAAAAACGTCATGAGAAATTCCTGGGGCAAAGCCAGGCGTTTATATTTTTTTTGTTTAAACCTTACTGCTATAAAATATTTACGGTAGATGAGTATTTGCCTTCCGCAACATATTATTTCATGACAGTAGTCGTTAGTACATCAAATACCATTTAATTTCGCCTATAATAATTTACCTTTAATCAAATGAATTATGTGTATACAGTATTAAAGCGTGGGCAGATCGTATACGAGTTATTCGGGTGGGTAGAGCCAAAAATATATTTTAACGTTTCAGATAGAAAAAAAGACGAAATACAGCTTGAAACCACCCGAGTTTTTATTAAGAAAAATTACACTTGAGTGAAAATTTTCCTTAGATTAACTAAAAATGTAAATAGTATATGAAGTGATTGATTGATGGATCAACAAATCTACAAACAATGCCCAGCTCAGGAGATTTATTAGATACGAAGCCTGTTGCAAATTGGACCATAATCTTTGGCAATGAATTCTGAACTTGTGTTAAATTAATTTACTTATTACGCCAAAAATGCTTAGTCTCCTTGTTTAATGCTTTATTTAGTCATTAATAACGTACATACAAAACAATGTATTTGTTATTATATTGGAAGCCATTACTTTGACTATATTACTGGCCATACGAGCAGATTCCAAGATCCGCAGTAATCAGGTTTGTCGATTAGAGATGTACATTCCTTTATTTTGAAAGGAATTGTTGATTCGCGACTCACTAATAAAAAATCTTTTCTATCTATTATTCGTTCATTCTATTCCAGCAACGCAGGCACGACTGCATTATTGGAACGAAATGAATGAATGAATGATACAATAGTTCGATCGTTGTGACTGAAATAGGAATAGCCAGGTTCTGAATCAGTTTATTCATATTTTTCCTATTATATATTTTAAAATTGTATTTTTAAACCATAAACTGCAGTTAACCTATTATTTTCATTATTATTATTTACTCCGTTTATTTTACAAAAAACAAATACAGTTTTTGTTTCCATTTCCCTGGTATACGTGTTTGCTTTACATACCTTTTCCATTCATTTCAAATATTTCATGAACATTATAAAATAAATGGGAAAAATAAAATGCTCAAAATGAAAATAAATGAATGGATTGAATGATCTATTTGTACCGACTGAGCAAGTTGTAGATCAATCTGGGTATCATTCGATGCAAATGCGACAGCTAACGATCAAAGTCCACTGCATCGTGAACGCAAGATTCTATTATTAAATACTTTCAAGTGATCGAATCCCAACGATCCAATCATTCACGAATGACACATCTCCACTGTCGACCTATTATACAGGGTGTCTCACCAGGAACTGCGTCGATCCATATAGGGAAAAGTACGCACCAGAAAATTTAGGGAGCTACTAATGGCAGTATGGCCAATCCAACTAAAATAATTACAAGCATCTGGCACTTCCGGTTATACCGGAAGTCGATACCAACTTGCTTATTTTAAATGGAATCAAAAACATGTAGGATACCCTATGTCTAAACCCAGCCGTTTCAGAGATATGTGATATTTAAAGAAAAATTTGACAGGTGTCATGGTTTACAATATCCTTTATATCTTTCTTCGTGTAAAAGATACTCACTTGGTCTTTGGCATGTAAAAAGAAAACGAGGGGAGCTGCACTCTACAATTCAATTACATTCAATAATAATACACCTAGTGTTCCACTTGACGTTACATTTTGTAAACTTCAAATCGCGAGAACTTGTTTAGGTTAAATGGAACATCCTATATTTTTTTACACTAAGTTATATAAAATTCAATTCTTTTTTTTCAGATAACAGCATTGTGGGGGTTAAGTTACAACTTTTTGAAATATTTGCGATTTTCTTAGAAATTCAAGAATTAAAATATATAGGGTGTTCAATTTAAAATAAGCAAGTTGGTATCGAAGGTATAACCGGAAGTGCCAGATGCTTCTAATTATTTTGGTTGGATTGGCCACACTGCCATTAGTAGCTCCCTAAATTTTCAAAATTTTCTGGTGTGTACTTTTCCCTATATCGATCGATGCAGTACCTGGTGAGACACCCTGTATATTCGTTTGAATATGAGTGATGGTTCCATCTTCCACTCCATACATCAGACAGATAGGGTCGACCTTTAACCTCGTTGAATATAGATGCTTATTTAGAAAATAGTATCCTGTTATCACGTGAATTATTAGACTCATTTGTTCTCTGTTGAGCCCAAGCAGCATGGATTGCCTCATTCCGGGAGCTCGAGCCAAACACTTCTTGAATTGTGCCATGAATAAGTATCGTAGCTCTGTAGACTTATTGACAAACAAAAGGCTAGTTCAGTGTCAGGGGAGTTCCTGCTCCCTTTCCCTCAAAACGGTCTGCCACGCGCTGCCCTCTGTTACTATGTCTGAGCAGCGTTTTTACTAAACACAAATTTTGCAATACATAACAGGCCTCAAACACGCGTCATTGATCTTTTCAGTATATAATCTGCTTCACAAACCAATTCAAAATCTAAAACAGTGCAAATTGTACGCTTTATTGGTCTTGTCAATGTACAATTTCAAAATCTAAGCTGAAACGGGGATAATTAACCTTACAGTCATCACCTGAGAAAACTCATTTGGCGTTAATAATTCAACAAATCCGCGATTAAAGGAGGCAACTTAATATATTGCAACTGGTGAAAAAATCAGTACTTCATTCAAAAACACGATCCGAGAGGGAACATGAACTAAAAATGGGAAACTGGATGCTGATGTAGCTGAAAGTCATCCAAAAGAAAATGTCATAATTGACATAATAAACCATAATATTAACTGTATCATACATAATCCAAACATGCATGGTCTGCCTATACAGACTGGGCACGCGTAATTCTCGTGTAGCTTTCTCTTACGTCAGACTCTTGCCACTGTACTTTGTGTTGTAGATGCTGAGGGGCAAAAGCGGATCGTGTAATGTTTCGTAATGATCGTTTAATATCCCCGTTAAGCGAGCTTTTCTATATCGTCACGCTATTTGAGGGTTTCAGGGGAATGAGACCATGTATACTTGGATCACTGTATGATACAATATACAAATGAGTCTTCTTTAAGGCTGAGATGTATTAATTAAGTAAGGAAATGAAGAAGATAAAAATGAAGTGGAAAATTTAAAAACTGAATTCAGTTGCATGCAAATCTAGTGGAACGCGTTCATTTCACATTTTTGGATTGTGATACCAGTGATACCATTTTGCTTCCTCCTATGCTAAAATATTAAATTACTATAAGTTTGACGGCGCAGAAATGAAAAATCTTAATCTGACAGATTAGGTTTTTTTAGTGGTGCGTTGAGTCTAATTATACACTAGTAGCACCTAGAAATCTTGGGTCGATCCCTATAATAAGATAGAGTGAAATATAAATAGCAAAATAATGTACGTGAAAGAAAGCGATATATTAACATTGATGCCAGGCACTTTAGCAGGTTAAGAGTTCTGCCGACGACTAAAAGTAGCTAAAGGGAAAAGTGGCAACAGCGCAGGTTAAATTTGTTTCTTTTCAGTATATTATTTGCCCATTTCTTTTTTCTTCTACCTTACATTGGCATCGACTCAATATTTTAAAATGCCACTACTGTATATTGAAAAGACTAATAACGTGTGTTTATGGCGTGTCAAGTGTTGTAATAATCTATATGGGTACTACCTACTCTAATATCCATGTAGGTTGTACTTGGGATCCTGAGAATTAAGCATACTTATAATTTATAATAGGTGTTTTCTTTCTACTGATAATCTTAGCTTACCGAAATTTGAGATTCTTATCTAAACTTGTAAAAAGAACGATCAAAACAGACCAGAAAATTTACTTATGCACGTTATTAAGATTTAGATATTTTAACCAATCACCACCTCAAAATCAACTTAGACAAGTTTCTAAAGTTTAAGATGAAATTCTGTAGACTTGGCGTAGGTAAGTGGGAGGTATTTGATTGAGCTATTCAGATAGAAAAGTTTAGCTCAGTTCACTGGTAGAAAGAAAGCAACTAATATAGAAACCCAGAAGGCAGAATTTCTCAATACCCAAGATACTACAAATTACACGACAAATCTCGGCTGCGTCATGTTTTCAGGGTGCTTAATCGCTAGAGATTTCCAGACTTGAACAAGTTTGACTTCTTTCTGTGGTATGTTTCACACCTAGATGAGGGGAAAATTATTTACTCAACAAGAGCTGCTGCAAATAGTGGGAATTTTATACTTTATTTAAAGATTACCAGAATTTATAAATTATTGCAAGAATTAGTTAAAAAGTTCTTAGTATGGAAGAACTTAGAGCTTTTATTTCCTTTCTCAATATTGACTTTCATCATCTCCAAAACTTAACTTCTAATTCAAAATCTTATTAGTTTATTTCAAGATTATGACTTTTATCTCAAGCTATTTAATTTTATCCTAAAATATTGATTTTTATCTCAGACTCTTAACTTGTATCTCAAGGTCTTGAATATTATACCACCGCAACATACAATTATTGTACTAAATTTTAACAATAATTATTACTCAAACAGTAACACATAAATATTAAATATTTAAAGATTGAAGATCATGAGATAAAAGTCAAGATCTTGAGATGAAAGGCAAGATCTAGAGTTAAAAGCGAAGATTTTGAGATAAAAACCAGATCTCGATATAAATGTCAAGATTGAGATAAGAAATAAAAGCTGTCCTTTGACCCCTAGACCATTTCGTGTTTTCGTCATAAACTGCATACTCAAACTTTACTTTTACCTGTGTTGTCACTTCAATATTTTGTATGATATGCACTTAGTGTAACGTGACAAGCATTATTTTCCATTGCCGGCCCCTATCCATAAATTGCTTATCTTTTTATTTCTAATTCAAAATTATGCACAACGAACATAAAATGTACCGACAGGTAAAAAATTTAAAATGGCCCAGTTGAGTTTTATCAAAGGTTTAATCAAAATGTATATTAAATTATGTCAATTACAGTAAAACCATAGAGGATAGTTTTTGAAAATTTGTTTTCTGCCAAGAAGTAAGAGTATCCAAATTCTATACATAACAACTACGCGCTAAAATTGGTACATTGATTTTGTTATATCCTGTATAGTGTGAACGTCTGTCTATATTCAAACAGTGAAAATAATAAGCAAACTCGCAAATATTAACGAGACTCGTGTTGATATTTAAAATTTATGTTTGACAAACACAGTAGGCAGATACTTTTTTCGCATATAATGCGTTATAAAGTACTTACTGCAACACACATTATGAAAGATAATAACCTGTAACCAAGAGTTGACGACTGCGACGTGTATGAGTGCAATAATGTCACGTGACTATATATGCATCTATATACATTTATACAATGCAGCTGCATTTTGCTGACACATCTAAATCCAGAATTGAATTTAACATCAAATAATAATAAATTTTGTGCTTATTATACCAATAAACGAACTTTAGATTTACAAAATGAAAATATAATTTCCTATAGGCTACTGGATACAATACTGTACGACATACGGTGTGTATGCAAAGATAAATACATTTCACGCACGTGTATGAGTAATTAATGATTAGCACGCGCCGGAAATTTTACAGTTTTTAATTAATTACTCAACATTTCAGTAGTTCATAATTTTCGGAAATTTTCTGAATTAAGTTGTGATAAACATGAAAGTTTCCAATAAAATATTTGGATGTTCCGAAAGTTTCCAAAGGAAACTTTCCCGGAATTTTGGAGACTTTCAAATATTCAAATATTTTATTGAAAAAACTTTCCTGTCAGTTTTTTACAAGAAAATATTTTCTTATTATTTTTTAATAGTAATTTTGTTTTTGAATTGAACATATATCTCTCCTGATGAGTTCTAAAGAGGACGAAAAGGGTTGCGCAATTTTTAGGGAGATTTAATCAGTCAAACATTGATGGAAATATTTTATTTATTAAGACATGTGAGTGAAATTTTATACCCATATTCCATTGTGCTTTTTAGTACTTCTTGGCTTTGAAATGTAACAAATGTTTTGTTGACGGAGTATCCTCTAGGTAGGGCTAGAGATGCTTGAAAGATTGCCGCGTAAGGGAGGATTTCTTATAACACATTGGCATGATCAGACTTAGATCTTCAATATATAGAAAGAATGGTTATCTTCTTGTACTCCATATTAAATGTTAGATAAAGTAAGTGCATGTATGAAAGAAGTTGACAAGTCAGTTCGTAAGGGGACTCCTTGTTGATATTCTAGCTTGGTCAAATTTACATCAATGACATATGAAAGGAACGAATGATTTCTTTGAAAGTTATCTGTTGAATACCCAAATTAATATTTTATAACAATGATGTAAACAAGATATTTATTTTTGAAAATTTTCATTTTTCTCAAAATTTAGTTCCGGAAACTTTCAAATGGAAAGTTTCATTTACCAATATCTGCTTAAAATTATAAAATTTCACTGTTGTCCAGATATATTAAATCTCAAATTTTCTTTCATAATTTTTAGCGACCATTGTTGATGCGGTCCAATTCTTTTTCAAAAATTTTTTCTACTCTTAATGGGCTCTTTATTTAGCTTTTACATAGTAAAATAAAATATCAATCGTTTTAAATTTTTAAGCGTTAACGTCAGGCTCGTCATCAGAGAATTTTAAATTCTTCATGTATCAAATTTCATGGAAATCTGCAAAAATATTGCAGTTATAGCAGTTATATTGGGTTCGTCATTTTGAATTCTTAATTTTTGGCATCAATTTCGGTATCAGCTATTTCAAAAATGCGTAACAATCAATTTTAATGCACTGAAATTTGAGTTATTCCTTGCGCATTTGCCAAATATGAGACTGAATTTTTTTTTTCTAATTTTTGCTTATCTTACACTAGACAGCCTGATGAAACTATAATGGGATCATCGCCGAGCCATATCGTGTAGTTTGAGGCAGTTTCGTAGAAATCGTTATATTAAGCAAATCCAGAGCAATGATTGTACAAGACGATTTAAAAAAGTATCTTAGATTTCTCAGAGGATGGAAAATTTTAATTTTTCGATGAGCTTGGCTTCTTACGGCGGAAAATAACTATCTTTACTTACCTACTTCTGACACGGTTTTACGTAGCCCCATAAAATCTATAATTAAAAGGAAAAATACGTTTAACTGTAACTTTATATTCTCGTATATGAACCATTAACAGAACTGTAGTAGGTTACTAAAGAATGGCTAAAAATAAAGTATGCTGGTCTACAGTTATTCTAAACTGTATATACAAAATAAGGAGATTCCTCCAAAATTAACTTTAGGATGAGGATATCTCTATGGGGTTTCTAGGAACTATTACTAGTATTTACCTCCCTGTTTATTATGTATCAAAATTATTAGCAATAAAATGTTATCGTGACTCCAATATCTCATGCGTTACACGTCACTCCTAAGATACGACGTCAGTTTTACTATGTTTATATCGTTTCAAAGTTATTATATTAACAGTTATTGTTATTAATAAGGGTCATTTTCAGTCGGTTTTTTTTTATTGTATCTTAATTTGCCAAAGAAAAATTGAAAATGTTAATAATTACGATTGTAAAATTGACCTTGAATACTTTTATAATAAGAAAATATGGCCCGCCAATTAAATAAAACTTAATTGTCATTTGCAGTCTTCTCATTAAACTATATATTTTAGTAATGGTAGTGGCTTAGATTGTATTAGATGAAGTCCATTTAGTCTTTTTGTAGATTATCACAAATAATTCCTTCCTTACACATGTGCAAAGATCACATCACAATACCTAAAACCTTTGGGATTTAAGAGAGCCGCCGCCAAGATGAATTCGCCTGAGAACATTAAATTTAACTTATAAATTTTCGTCTCCTACTAATCATTTTCAGAGCTCCAGTGCTGCAGCGACGTACATTCATTTCGAATTTTAGTCAAAAGGTCTGCAGAGCCCAAAATACTCTACAAACCTAAAAAGTGTCAAATTTAAAACTAAATTCCCAAATAACAATTTTAGTTTTAATATACTCTATAAGATATTCTGAAAGCTTACTTCTAAGACTACTCATAAATATAAATGGTCTGGAAGGACTCTATAAAACTGACTTAAAACCCTTATAAGAGTACAGGGGCCCACCTAGAGAGAGACCCACATGCCTCTTTTTAAAACTAATATTAAAGCTTTCAAGTTTTAATGAATCATCTAAATCTTTACTCATAGAATATTTGAAGAGTATTATAAAACCATATTTGGTTTAGGATAGGCACTATATTAAAATTTAAAAGGCACACACAAATGCATTGAGAAAACGTTTTATATTTAACGAAGTAAATATAAAAGCAAATAAATCTATTGCCACACTCACATCATCCACACAATATATGGGCTGCCATGTATAGTTATAAAATGAACATAATATGGCGAATACTGAGAGAGAGTATTTACAAATAAAGTACTGGGAGTTCTCACAGTGGCCTAAAACCTTCAACGAGACTAAGTTTCCTGTAAAACGGTTAGATAGTTCTTAAAAATTCGCGCGCCCTCTAAAACCACAAATTAAACAAAATATATGGATAATTAATTTTTCTTCTCGGTGACTTAAAACCTTCACAAAACCAAAACTTGGAACCTCCTCTACATGGCTGACCATACATTGCTTGGTTGCTAGAAATAAAACCTGTAAGCATAAACCCTACTAGTTGTGAATAATTCTACTTCTAACGTTTTTTGTCTTAAAATGTCTATTCAGTTACCAATTGCTCTTTAAGTGCGCCGATTTGTTCCTGTAGAAATATATTTTAAGTTTCATTCATTTTAAAATATTTTTTAAAACTTCTAGGTTATTTTAAAACCTATTCTAAACCCTTGAAGTAATTAACGCAACCACTTTAGAACCTATAGGCTTTATGGCGCCTGCAAAACCTCACCTAAAAATTCGGCTTGATTTTAAGATTTTGTCACATTCGTAGAAAGTTATTGGTAGTACCACTTGCCATGTCGCAATGTCGGTCGGTAATGGATATTGCCTGCTCAGACAACCTTGTCTTTCGATTTGGGGGGTTGCCACTATGTTTGTTGTATTTATTCGTCACATACACACGGTATCCACAATTACACGAAATGCCAACGAATATTTCTTAATACAGCTTTAAAACTACCTATTTTAAAACACTATAGTCCGGACAAAGAGAAACCAAATCCTTTTATGGTTAAGCCTGACTTATTATAGGTTTCTGTCCATTTCATTAAAACTCTAAAAAATTGTATTTATGAAAGTTCAATTCGAAACTTAGTGACCTCAAAGCATATTAGATTTATAGGCCAGCATTAACAACTACCCCAAGATAATTTTATAAAGCGATTATAAAACCTCAACATAAAAACTAAAACCTAAATTCTTCAATAAAACTCGATCCTCCTAAGTTGGACTTAACAACTAGAGAATTTTTTTTGAAGGCTTGACAAATATCTTGATAAGTTAGTCATAAACAACAAGATAATTTAGTTTTAATGTAAATTCTTGAAAACCTTTTTAAAACTTTCTTTACGACAAGACTCTCTTAGCGAATTTGACATTTATTATATCTGGCATAAATCACTGGCTTATGAGGTGGTCATTATAAAACCTAAATAAACTTAAAAGGAATTTAAATTGTTACTTGGATTGGGCCAATTTTATGGCGGGTCATTTGAATTACCGAAACATTGTGTAGGTCAAGAGGAATGAAATATTGAAGTAAAATAGAAGTACTTGGTTAATTAAAATTACAATTAAACCTTATTAAATAATAGCAAAACAATAAAAACACATTTTTATAACATATCATTTTCTTTGGATGTTTTTATTCGGTGCTTTCAGAACTTAGAAGTGTCTAATTGCAAAGTAATATCACGCAGTTATATTAACAAAAACCTAGTAGCAAATGTTTTTTATTTTGAAACTCAAAAGGTTGCCTCTTTCACTCTGATCACATAAAGAAATATTAGGGATTGCATTACCGGTTAACCGGTTAGCCGGTTATTAGGACAAAAAACACATGACGATAATTACCGGTTATTTTAATTTTTTACCGATTATTCCGGTAAATTTTGAACTTACGATATATCACGTATTCAACGTTTCTATTTATGTCACTAACTAGTATTCACTAAATACAGAGTGACTGTCCCACCACCGAGCACTTTTAACAATAAATAAATAATATTATAAAAAGTAAACTCCAAACACCAAGCCCTAAGAAATACAAGAGAGACATTGACAATATCTTACGACATATAATTGAATATTTCACTGCCGCAAATATCCGTGGAATACATTTAGAAGTATGTTATTACCAATTCTTATTAACTTATCGACCCACCAGTATCGATTGTAGAAGGGTATCTTCAGCTGGTGGTATTCTATGCACAAATATCAGACGACTAACATATAGCTTTGAAAAATTAACCCTTTTAACAAGCTATTTTTAAAAAATATTGTATTTTTAGATTAGGTATAAATAGTTTATGTTTATAATTTTTGTTATTTAAGTGGATATTTTTGTTATTTACAGAATAATTATTTATTTAAATTTATTTCATTTATATTTTTTCCTTTTGATAAATTAACTCCTATATAAAAAAGGCTATTTGAGAGTCACATTTTTGTCACTTTGACAGCGGTAAAAAAGGTGCATCGTTTTTTATCACCGATAAAAATGCCTGTTCCTCAAAAGCAGAGTACATCTAGTAATCGCACGTCACTTTAAAATCTGTACTGTCAGCTATAACTTACGAATATTCGACATGTGTGGAAACTAGAGAAGAGAATATTGAAATCTGTCCACCAAACCAAACAATTTATAACAACTTTGTTTTAAATAATTGTATAAATAAAGATAATTATTGTTGTTGTTCGTTCACATATTCTGTCGTTAATTTATCTTGCCAAAAAACACTCGAGCTTTTCTTTTATGGATACGTTTCTTTGTAACTCAAAATTTTGCCAATCAGTAATTTTGCTCGAAAAACTGACATTTGGCAAAATCGCTCGACCTCCGGTCTCGCGATTTTTTCATGTCAGTTTTTCTAATAAAATCACTGATTGGCAAAATTATTTCGTTACAAAGAGAAATTTATCCGATAAAAAAAAGCTCTTGTGATCTTACTGCTGATAAAAAACCTTTTGTTTGTTCATTATATTAAATATACGTATATAAAAATGTTTTTTTGTTAAATTTAGATAATTTTGTACATGGAAAAAGACAATTGCCATTTTCGCCACCCTAATCATCCATTCTAAAAATTACCGGTAAATACCGGTTAACCGGTTTTTTACATTTTTATTTACCGATTTACCGGTTATTAAAACTTCCGGTAAATTGCAATCCCTAAGAAATATACGTTCAGAGAAACTTGAGATTTTATTTTTTTCAAATAAACAAATCCCACAGCTCTCTGTTTTTTAGCAGCTCTTTTAACGTATGGCCACTCTTTTATATTTTCATTCACATTTCCAGAAAAGACAGTTACAAATGGTGAAATGCTTCTAACATATTTATTGCAATGAATTGAGTTTTTAGAAAGTGTTTTATGGAATTAAGATTTGCCTTTTAGATTTATAGATGTATTTTTCTTTATAACGGTTTTATTGAAACGGTTCTCAAGGATGGTTTGAGACTAGTTTTGTAATGGCCTTTAATAAGTACTAATAGATATTGAAAATATCTAGTTTTAAAAGTAACTTGAAATGTCTACTGTATACTTGTTAAACCATAAAGAATAATTTAAATCATTCTTAAACCTTAGAGGAATTTAAGAAGATAATAAAACCATTTAGCTTTATGGAGAGTTTTATACAGATATGATAAACCCATTACAAATACAAATAATCCTAGCAGCAAATTAGCTTTATAATTAGGCTTTACAGAACGCTTTAAAACTTACCTTATAAGAGCAAATATACTTGAAGGCTAAAAGATCTTAATCACAACATCAATAAAGTAGTAGACAAACACTGATAAAACTTTCTTAAAACCTTCTGAAGACCAAATGACTTTTAAATTCTTTATTAGGCAATCAATCTCAAATCGTGAATTATATAGAAATATGAACGCTGAAGTCACATATATGCCACAATAATACTAGATGCACACAGATGATCTTGACACGCTGAACTTAGATTGATCCATTGATAACCGAAATTATTGAAAACAATGAAAATTATTCAGGCAACGACCTATTCTTTCAGCAAGATGGAGATCCCCATCCTTTGCAGCTTGTAGAAGTGCATTTTACTTCCACATCCACTGGAAGTATAGTAACGACAAAAAAAAAATGTTGAAAATTTTTATTGTTCAGATAGGCTTAGAATGTCATGAAACGTAGAGACTTTAAGTTTAAGCGAAAAAAAGTGTCTGTCTGTCTATCGGTCTGTCTGTAACTTTCTTTGTGCGCACGATTACTCTGGAACCGTTTAAGATTTGAAATTTGGTACACGTATGTATGTACTTTAACGTGATCTGGAACTAGATTATATTTTCATCTCATTCCGTTGAAGGGTTCGGGAATAAATTGGGGTAAATGGGGGTAAATAGATAAATCTAGCAAGTAAGAATCCATAAAATTGGTATTTTGTATATACAAGACAAGCTATAAGGTCTCAAAAAAAATTTCATCCCATTGTAAAGGGGGTGAAAAAATTTGTGATTTAGTGTGTATACAAGAACCAAAAACCTCAAAATATTTTTTTACTTCATCCACCCCCACCCCACTACCAATCTGGGATATCGTTTTATGGGTTTTTGGGGTAGACGATTTCAAATATTATATTATTAAAGTTCAATAAACATTTTCTTCCACATAAAAACTTTTTTCGTTGTGAGAGACTTGGATGGAAAATCTGGATGTGGAAGTAGTGATCCCTTGGGCAACGGTTTTTAAATGATTTGTTCGCCGGTCATTGAATTGGTAGAAGAGGTGCAATTAAGTGATATGCAAGATCACCCGATCTTACTCCGTTAAATTATTTTCTATGGGAATATTAAAAAATCAAAGTGTTTGCCACCAAGCCAAACTCTTCAGAAGATTTGCGCTACGAATAGTAGAAGAGTGTCGTAAGATAATCCCGATCCCACAAAATATTCGCGAAGCTTTTCAACAAAGGTTATATTATTGTATGAAAGTTGGTAGTGGTCATTTCGAACATTGAAATAAATAAATAATTTTTACATCGGTGATTCTTAACTTGTATACAGTTGTAAAGAGATTTGAAATACCTTTAAAACGAGGTATATATAACATTTTTGAAGGGTTTGTTTTCCTCGAGTGGGGGATGAAATAAAGGGGTTGAATTGATCAAGGTTATACGTCCCCCGGAAATCAAAATTCACATGTTTCAGTATTGTTCTCGAAAAATTTCAGAATGGGAAACAGGGGTATAAAGCTTTAAATACCCCACTCTGTATATGACATCTCACACCATGAATTAAAACAATTTAGAGTAATTACTATACTACTATATTACTATATCCATATAGTATTTTATGATTATTACCAAGTAAAGTAATATAAATGTTTATTCATATTAGCAGATGTCCTAAAAAATATCTCTGGAATAAGATGCCACGGGATCTCGCACTAGTCACTTTTGCGTCAAAGGGCGTTTTTAAATAGAACTTGTTCACCGACTTATGACCCGTGCTAAAATAAATGAAGTTGCGTTAATTATGTGCGTTAACCGTTACAAAAATAATAAAACTATATCGAGTCAGGTATGAAGTATTTTTAGCTATGCAGAACATCAGAAAGGCGTCAATGACTGTTATTACAATATATATTTCCGATTTTATTATCTGAACATAAGTAAATAACTATTTAAAAATAAACATAAATTATCTGTCAGTTCACACATTTATTATGTGTCAACTGATATGCGTCCTGTAAAAGGTAAACAAAGATATTTTACAAGAGCAATCAATACAAAATCTTTTGAAAACCCGGATGCTGGATTATTGATCAGGTGATAATACTTAAACCATGATTTTGTATGGATCATCTCAAATACCAATATTGCTAATCGTTTTTTACATGATAGTTTATTACTACAGTAGTTTTAACGACTATCGGAAGTTTTACGACGTCACTTTGTAATGTCGCGTATATTACCGAGCGAATTCCGACCTCCGCAGCTCCGTGCTGGCTCGGTGCCGATTCTGAACAGTGATTTCATCTGTATAGTGAGTACGCCTACGAGCAAATTACCTGATTTGAAGTTCGATATGATCTCTCGGAAAATATGAAAGGAAATGAACTTCCTGGTAGGATCTATCGGTATTGGGTTCTAATTCTCCAACGCATATGGTTCAGAGAGTTATAGGCTCGTCAAAACATTTAGAGGGCCCACACAGGATACAATTTTTCAGGTTCAATCTACACAGTGGTTAGGTGGAGACAAATTGCGAGTGCGCTTCACACGATTCAATTTGTCAGCATGGTGACTAGCTTTGCCGCGGAAATACGTGGTCTCCCGACTTTTAAATATAATAAATATCTTCCCGATTAACTTACATAAGACCCAACATACATAAATCCCTGCAAATTGGACTCAAGGCATGGCAACGTGTGTAGACTCCTTTAGATGAGTGCGAGATAAGGGACCTTGGTGCGCACATGACAATCAATTGCCATTTTAAAAGACAAGAAAATAATTCTTTGCTTTTGTCGAAAAACAGGTGTCAAATGGGAGACATATGTGTGATTTCATTTCATCACACGTTAATGTGTGTTGTGATTAGTTCGACAAGTTGCAACTTATCTCGTGCGCTCCCAGAACCATCCCCTATTGTATCGTTTAAAGGTTCCAAAAAACAGCACTCATACAACTATTTAGCACTCCTTAGTAACATTCTCGCAGCATCTATTAAGTATCTTAAGAAATGCAAAGAGCCGAATAGAAGATCGTTTGTATTCCTTTACACATATAAAAGGAGAGGCGCTTTTATAGTCCACTGATGCATCAGTTATGAATTAATTTTGTAAATGTTCCCATATCAGATATTTTGCTGCAAATTTTCATTATTGATGTATTACTTAGGTACTCCATACCTGTTCTTGGTTGAATAATTTAAAGAGCTTGCTCGTTTCAAAACAGTTATATTATATTAACTTATAAAATAATATAAAATATTCTGGTATGGTTGGGGGGAGGGGGGTAATCCTCAGTATTTTCTGTGCAGACTCCCCCACAACACTGACCTACAAAGAGCAGACATCTGTTGGTTTACAGACGGCTCCAAAACCCCTGAGGAAGTTGGAGCTGGAGCATACAGTCGCAACCCAAAGGTAAGAATCACTTCGAGCCTGGGTAATTATGCGACTGTCTTTCAGGCAGAAGTTCATGCAATTGAACTGTGTACAAGGAGGCTTGAACAGATGCATCCTAGACACAGATCAATAAAAATCTTTTCAGACAGTCAAGCAGCTCTCAAAGCTCTTGGCTCACATCGCTGCAATTCTAAATTGGTCTGGAACTGCTAAAAGGCTCTAGCCCGATCGGGCAGATACAACAAATTAACTCTGGTCTGGATAGCGGGACCTTTTGGCTTGGAGGGCAACGAAGTAGCCGACTCCTTAGTCAGGGAAGGTGCGGTATCAAAATTTATCGGACCGGAGCCAGTGCTTGGCATATCGGCAAGCACTGCGAAAACAACCATCTTGGCCTGGACTGAGAGGAAAATTCTCCAGAACTGGCAAGAACTACCTTGAAATCAAGAACTAAAAAACGATTAGAGTTAAATAGGTTACACCTAAGAACTCTAGTTGGCCTATACACTGGACACTGCAGACTTAACCACCACCTACACAGACTCGGAATAGCGGACAACGCTGAATTCCGACTGTGTTTGGAGGAGGATGAAACGGCAGCGCACATTTAATGTACCTGTCCTGCTGCAGAAAGAACCAGATTCTCACTTTTTGGCAAAGAGGATCTGGACAACCTCTCACCCAATAAGGTAGTCGACTTTATCAAAAAGCTGAGCCTATTGGGTGAAATATAATTAGGAGTAAGCCACAATAGACCAAATGGTCGCGGTGTTACTAGCCCACTCACATATCAACCTAACCTAACCTAACCCCCACCACAAAGCCCACGAGCGCAGTGCGGGAGGGAGCTGGGGGAGGGGGTGTCCGTGACCTTGGTCAACACCAAGGACCTTCCAAAGCGCCAGAGCCTCTCGTCTGGATTCTCGAGCCAGGGGAGGGTAACCTTTAGGAAGGGTAGGAAAAAACAGGCCCATTTAAGCTGAAGGTGCAGATAAACTTGCATCACAGTAAAGAGGTCACAGCGGTTCTTACTAAAGTGATGCAGGTGAAGTGAAGCAACGTCGCGAGTGGCGAGGACTTGACTGGGGTGATAGACTAGACCATCAAGGAACACCGAGTAGCGAGGCCGTTGCTGACAAGGAGCATAGCCTGGGGAGGGCACAACCTTCAAAAGGTTGAAGGATTGGGAAAATAGGTCCATTCCAAATAAAACTGCTTTACAGTGAGGGGGCTACAGCGGTCCTCACTAAACTGATGCAGGGGGTGCGAAGTGAAGCAACGTCGTGAACGGTGAGGACTTGGCGGGGTTATGGACCATCAAGGAACACCGCGTAGCGAGGCTGCCGAACAGAACACCAAAGTAGAACGACGTTGTGCGCGACGAGAACTTGACTGGGGTGGTGTCCAGCGAGGAACTCCGCGTAGCGAAGCCGTTGCTGACAAAGCATATTATACGACTGCAGGTGCATTGCAACCTGGACTGCAACCTGGCCTGGAGTACAGTATATAATATCAACGGGGAAAGACAATGGACTTGGCAACTATTACTCCGCCCATTCTCTCAAACCTGCTGCCAACGGCACAGGAAAAAATGGGTAGTGAGTTATAATATCTACGGGCAAACACAAACAGACCCGGAAACCATCAAAATTCGCCCATTTTCAGACCTGTATCACCTTGCAAGTGATACAGGAATATTAAAATGGACACTGTAAACTAGGCAGAGCACAATAAGCCCAGGAGGCTGCGGAGTATTCTTTATAGACAAGCTCCAGGAGTCAGTTTTAATCTGACACTCAGACTCATTCCAGTGGGATGGGCAGCCCGTGTGGGTTTCCCCTCCTCGAAAAAAAAAAACTTATAAAATATGGATACATATTCAATCATTGCTTCGACCTATCTGTTTCGTAAGCAAATACCTATACATTAAAATTTCAATTTCAATGAGATCACTAAAATCATGAAAAAACAATGCAATCGACATTCTGCAAATTCTTCTTCTTATTCACAACGTCTTGTCAGTCATATTCTGATTAATGATAATTATTTTAGTTGGCCTCCTCTTGCTGTATAGCACGCCTGGTGGCATCACGTCATCTGTCATAGTTGCCTGTTAGGCGCACAGCCTCATTAAAGCTCTTACCCATCAGCTGTTTGGTGACATGAGCCCAACGCTTTAGAGGCCGTCCCTTTTTCCTTTTGTCATCTAGTTTTCCGTGAACTATCATCCGTTCTATATTGTCCTCTATCCGGTTAATGTGGCCAAAAAATGAGAGGACTCGAGAGAATAAGATGCAGAAGAGCCGGTTTTGGGGAAGTATTTCTTGGAGAATCGAAGTATTAGTGCGATTGGCTGTGCAGGTAATTCGTGACAAACGTCTCCCACATTTCGAAAGCATCAACATATCGTCTGCTTCCCTAATGGTCCATGTCTCAGAGGCGTAAAGAAAGATGGAGAAAACTAGGGCGTTAGCAAGTCTGATCTTTGTGCGCCTCGTGATAGTTCTCTCATGTCAAATTTTGGTCAACTGGCAAATTAAGTTGATGATTTATGATTTATGAAAACATAGTTCTTCAAATTATTTATTCCTATTTAACTAAAATTGTTATTCATTTCCAAAAATTAATTATTTAAAACATAGTACGTAATTACAAGTGTATGTGGAATAGTTTAATGTGTGCAAATATAATATAAATTTTCTTATGACAGTTTTTCTCAAGATGGATTTGTATAAATACCGTAATATTTGGTTTTATATAACTGTGTGACTCGTTATGTAGGTATTATATAGCGACAAAATCCTTAAGTAGTTGTAAAACTAGTGCAGATTATCCTGCACATTGTTTTTTGTTGTATAACGACTCCCGCAGGTTATGTTATAAAACAAATCAGCTTGTTATGCAGTTACTATACAGCTACAAATACTTTTAGTTTAGAGAGACAGACCGCGGTTTACCGCGTAGTACAGTGGGTTCTCGTTTAGAATAACTCAATGGATTACGCAGCAATTATAGATCCATACAGATTTTCGGTTAGTTTGGCGGTAATTATATACGTATCATAGCTCTTTAGTCTCTCGTTGTTAAGTGAAAACAGCTGCATTTCAATATTGCCAGTAAACGGCCAAGCGGTTCCAGAATATTCTCCACTACGCTTCATTTTGTTCCATATTGACACCATACTGATTATTCTGATGCTCTTTAGATTAGTTGATGCGATTGGAAACTATAGATCGCATGTTATAACAAGAATTAATTCCTTTCACAGTTTTATAAATAGAACTACCGCAGGTGACATGTTGCAACGGCAAACTTTCGGAAGTTCTTTATGCATTCACTGAATTCCTTTAAAAAACCTTAATAAAGTTTTTATATTAGCGCACTTATCAAGAACTGTATAAATCTAACTGCTTTGTAATTAATTGTAAGAGCGTTTATATCACCTGATAATATGGCATTCAAATAGTAGCACATACGTTTTTTAATAGCTCTATAACCAACATTTATGTAGTCGCTATAAAACAAAAAAATTCGTAGGGAACCTTTACAAGCGGATAATATGACTATTATAAAACAGTTTTATAATAATATTATAATAACATTCTTAGGGCATTTCTATATCATTTCAAATTGTCGCAGAGGGACAGTTCACAATCGTACTTTAATAAAACAAAAAAATGTTACACCGCTAAAAAAATAATTATACAATTCAACTGACTATTATTGCTAGTTGCAACTTTATGATGGCTTCCACGGTGCGAATAGGCTTGACTGATTCGTGTGTACACATCAATAAGCATGCCGACACAATTCGTTCACCGCCGTACTTAAACATAACGCAGTAGTTAAAACTTTAACTGAACGAGTTCGAAGTTCGTGGCTTGTATGGAAAAGTGTCCACGAGCATAGACGAGCTGAGACGAGCCTCGGAATACTCGTTTTCAGTTGGCTTGGGCGATGCTTACAGACAACAAATGGGCGTGACAACCTGAACAATGCAAAGCCGACTGTTAATGTTCACGGCGCCGGCTTGGAGTCACGAGCCGCACAGTGAGTCAAAGTACGGATTTAGATGATCGAAATTCTGAAAATTTGGATCCATCTTCAATTGGTGGTTGTATTAACAGTAATAACACGCAGTAAAACATATTTTAAAAATTCTAGCAATGGAGTGCAGGTGGAGGATATATTTAAAATTCACATATAGAGTTAAAATTTAGGATTCTTAGCATCAGAGCATCGTTGTTTCTTCTCTAGGACACATAATAGCTACATTCCCTTCTTTGTATTATTACTTAACTCTACGATCTCCCATCCATTTGTTTAACTCGCCAGATTGAAATGAGCAGTGCACATATGTCTAGGTGTCGACTGTTCTGGTCGAGGTCTAAAATGGGAACAAACAGATAAGAAGTGAGAAGTAGAGCACTGTGACTCTACTTTCGACCTATTTAATTGTTGTTCCTGATCTTTCTAGATCCTGTTCTATAAGCTATGCTATGTTAATGAGGAACAATAATTCCGAAACAAGTGTCCGTAGCTGCGTCCCTTCTTTAGGGTATCTGGCGTGATTTCCTTTTGTGTATTTATTTCCATTGTTGTACAGCGAAAGTAAATGAATTCTACAAATCTGTTAACAAATGTTTATAAAACCACAATTTTTATGTTTATGATTAAATTCTATGACTTTAAAATGCAATTAAATAATTTTAATATAAACCGCGTGTGGTATTTAAAAGGACAAGAAGACTAATAAACTTTATTTTTTAATGCATTTTTTTATCATAAAATGTATATTTATTATAGACAATGCCTCAACGGCATGCCAAAAAGTTAAATATCGCAAAACCTAGTTTTATACTAACTTCTCGTTTTGTAATATGTATAGTGTTCATATTTTTCTTTATTTTCTGCACTCCTTGTTTCTAAAAGCGAAGTTAAATAAATGTTTTTTTTTCAAACAATAAAATTCGGTATAAGTAAATATATTGGACCAACGCGTACAATATGTTTTCTGTTAACTGAATGTACATTTATATTATTTGGGTAAAATAACAAATATATTATTAGTCAGGTATTTATTTTTAAATTTTGGTAGGTATTTAAAATCAGTAGTTTGGCTCCAAGGAAATATACATTATAAATTATCTTTTGGCAATAGCTTCACAATGTCGAAAGCGTATTTTATAAATATTTCATACCATTGAATATCAAATATAAATAGAAAATAAATATACCTCTTCGATATAAGTAATGCTGTGAGATCTCTATCAAATATAAAAAATGTATTGTCCGGCTATTTAAATATAGACGGAAATATGTGAAGAACTAATTTTTATAAATGTACAGGTTTCTCATTACCTATATGTATAATATATACATTACATACATCTATTGTTTTATAAATATTTTAATTAATTTCCTAAACCATATACATTATTCAACCAAAAAATATAATACGATTAAAATACTGAATATCGTATTACATTGTAAATTACATAGTATTTGCATATCTTTATTATAGTAATTGTACAATTGATTTACTAGCGATAATGCCCATTATCAAAAACTATCTACATCTTCAGTCAATATAATTTTTGACCTGAGCAAAATTGCAACACAAATGAGTCTTTTAGGATCCCCAGGGCCATATAGGACCCTTACCTGGAAAAATTCGTGGTAGTTGGAAATAGGCTTACTTTACGTTTTTTGGAGCGCTTAATTCGAATTTTTAACTTCCCACCAAAAATTCCCTCCGCAGCCTCCTCAAAAATTTGAAAATAAAACCAGAAAACCAGTTTTTTCTTTTTTTTTTTTCGTTAGACAAAATTTGCAACAAAAAAGGTCCTTTGACATTTTAACGGGGAAGCACTAACACGCCTCGAAACATGAGCCTCGGCGCCGCAGGGATGCATGCGCTAAGTTACACGTCGGTTACGTTCTTTCAGTCAGGAATATTCTCGCATGACTTGTTGCACTCGAGACACATGATGGAACATTTCAACCCGCTTATCTTGCAGCTACGCGCGCCGCGGCAGCCTTTTTTACACCTGGCGGAAAGAATCTTTAGAAGTTTTGGTAGAGCAGGAGGATTCAAAATAGTGACAGGAGAAAGTCCGTAATTGGTTTTTTTCCAGCCCAATTTTTCTGGCTCGATAACATTTCCTTGCCAACGTGGTACGTTCTCAGTGAGTGTTGCGCAGCAGCAGCTTCAGTTGGGGCCAAAGAGGCAATGTTGTGTTTACTGCTGTACGCGGTCTTGATGAAACACTGATGTCTAAAACCGTTCAAAGTCATGTACCATACAAACTAAGAAAAAATGATTGCCAGCTTTTGCGATAGCTTGTGGATCTGTATTTGGACCAAGGGTGGATCCAGGTGGGGGGGGGGCACCAGGGGCAATTGTCCCCCCCCCCCCCCCGAGGGCCCCGAGAAGAATAGGATCTAATATTATTTATTATTGAATATTGAAAATGTCGATATAATTATTGATCGTTCGGCGGTAGTTGATATTTAATTACATTACATCATTACAACCACAACACTGCCGCCACATACCTATAAGAGATTGCATACACTCCCACTCTACAGCCTACGAAGGTACGGGTACGGCCGCAGTGCCCCCCCCCCCCCCCCAGTAACCTTTCTGGATTTGGACTCCGGAACAGCTGAGCGAGGGAATGCAAATCTGGGTTTTGAACGAGGACAACAACCATGTTTAAAATATTATGAGAAAGCAGTTCTCATGCGAAACAAAACGTTTTTTTAAAGCAATTAAAATAATAAACAATATAAAGTGAGGATAAAACGCCTAAGAAACTTTGATCGCGATCAACGGGTTGCTATCAATTCTCGAGCAGCATACAGATGTCATGGGTCGGGGGAAAAGGGAAGGGCCTCTTGACAACAGTATGCTAGCTCGAGGGACGTGGCAGGGGAGGTGGTACCCCAAGAAGTTCGAAAGACAAAAGAGTAACTGTGGAGTTGCCGTGATACCTAAATGCACGCGCAGCGCATGTTTCGGGATCCACTAGCTCCCCTCCCGTTCGTCATACGTGAAAACGTCAAAGACTTTTTTGTTGTAGGTTTTGTTTACTTTTTGAATGTCTGGGTATTTTTTCTCTAAAACGAAAAAAAAACGATAAAAAAAATCAAAAACCAATTTTTTGGGTTTTCTTCTCTAAATTTGAGGGGGGAATTTTTGGTGGGAAGTTAAAAATTTGGATTCAGCGAGCCAAAAAACATAAAGTAAATCTATTTCCAGAACTACCATGAATTTTTCCAGGTAAAATTCTCTAATGCCTGAAGTACAAAATATATGACCCATGCACGCCGATTAAATGCAATTTCCTCTTAACTTTACATCCGAAATGCCATTGACAGCAATGAAACAACTTTGTCTATCTATTAAAGGAAACAAGCAGAAAGTAACACAGGTCTACAAAAGAAGGCCTTGTCCTAAGGCTGTGATCTAACTTTTCTAAGATATTTTGACGCGCCGAAGCCAATTTTCGACAAAAAAAATTTCCATCGTGTCAGTTTCCTTCTACCACCCTTCTGTCCCCTAAACAGGGTAAAAAAGATATTTTCTTAAGGTTCTGATCTAACTTTTCTGAAGTGTTTTGACGCACTGAAGCCAATTTTGTACACAAAAAATTTTTCTATCGTGTCAGTTTCTCTAGGATAAGACCTATTTTTTGTAGACCTGTGTAATTAATTTAATCGGTGAAGAAATGAAAGAACATAGACATTTAATTATCCATGAAGTGGATGATGTTGATACTGTTATAATGGAATCTTCAAAATGTAAAATTACAACAATAATCGATAAAGATACTGATCACTATTGCTGATTTATGGTGTGATCAAACCATAAGTTGTGTCTCAGGAGTAATAAAACACTTTCTAAAGAGAATAAGGTTTACAATATCAATTCCATTAGATATTCACTGGCAAATTACTTTGCAAACGGTACACATTCATATATGGAATTGGATACAACCTCTAAAACCTTCCATATTGGAAGGCAATCAGCTTTCATCCGTGTTCTGGAAGACGAACATTTTCGTTAAGTTTAATCTAGATCAGGCTGAAGAGAACTGAAGAAATTGGACATAAAATGATGGTACATCATTTTTTGGCGGAAACTCAGAAGACAGAAGCACGTTGAGCAAAGTACAAAAGGCAAAATCTTTCATTAAGCCAAAGAATCTTCAACCAACGGATCCAGTTGTAAAATATCATGGTCTCCGTGCCCATCTGCAAATTATTATATGGACACGGATACAAGAATACTGAAATCCCATCAACTGTGGATGGAGTTTACCTGATAACATTTGTGTAACGAAGACAGCAATACCTGAATACATAATAGAGTGTAGTTGCAAAACTAGCTGGGCTTAAATAAATGCAGTTGCAGGAGAAATGACTTCGACTGTACTACTTCTTGTCGTCATTGTCAATATATGAATGTTAAAAACAGTCCACAACTGATGATAGACGAAGAGATGGAAAGCGAAGACCTTGTAGATGAAGAACTGTGAAATAGACGTCTTTAATATAAGTTGCATCTTTTCCTTTTTCATTTATTTCATAATAAGAAAAGTTTCGTTTGATTCGTAATATATTTTTTTATGCAAAAATACTGCAATTTTACCCTTGTTAAGAGTATGTTTGTACTATAATAACTGTATTATCTATAGCGTGGGCACAGATAATATTTCCACAAATAGCAATTTTTTAAAGCATTCCGCAAGTTTCCGTTAAGTCGTACATTTCTGTATAAATTTCAATGATACTACAATTACTACTAATACAACTACTACTACTTCTTTACACATGTAATATACAGATGAAAATAATATGTCTCTCGATTTGTTTCGAATCACTTGAGAACTACATGCAGTGGTCATTACTTATTTCGAATTAGTTTATAGTTGAGACATATGGACTATTAAAGTGAAACATGTTATATTTCTTTATACAGAGTGTTGTGGAAATAACTCTGCTGTGTTTAAAAGCTGATTTTCTCTACGATTGTTAAAAAAACTGTACTTTTTTATTATTTCTGTGTGTAAAACGTAATGCTTATGGTAATGAGTAAAAGGCGTGAAAAAGTAACATTATTTTCCTGGCGTATGGCAGAATCATAAGAGTGCATTGAAAACAATTGAAGTTGTCTCACGATCTTCCCTTTAGAAACGTCAAATTACGAATTTGTTTTATGACCATTAGGTTAAATCTGAAATTCATTTTTTAAGTATGGAAATTGACGGCAGTTGCAGAAAAAAATATTATATTTTAAAATCATGCAAAAAATGTCTTCTTTCTCTCATGGGATTGCCACACTCATCTACGGCTCGTGCAGTCAAACTTCCCATTTGTGAAAAAAAGTAGCACTTTATGCACTAGGTCCATAAATAACTATTACATACCCAAGACTTATGTACCCGCTAAAGAATATCTTCTTACCTAAAACAACAGAAAGCAATAGATAAATAATATAATGACAAATAAAACAGATATTTTAATACAGCTTTAAAGCCTTTTTGAAATATGCAAAATAAAAATGGCCTATGCAACTTGCGAACATACAAACACTGAAGTCATATCCTTACGTAAAATGACCTGCCAAATTGACAAAAATTTTGTTACTGAAAGTTGTTCAGAATCATTAGATATGCTCCACTGTAAAATTTTGTGAAAATCGGAATACTTTCGGAAAAAAAATTGTTTCATTTCTCGTATCTTTTTTATTTGTGGCCGAATTCATTTCAAATCTTTAGAGCAAATGTAAGTTATACACAATTATTATTGAAATTATTTATTATTTAACTATACGTATATGCAAAATTTCAGCTTGATTGGATAACGAGAAGTGGATAAAGGACCCCGCACACAATACATGGGTTTTGCGACTCCGGTCAAATTTCGTGAAACTCTGGGAAATGGTAGTTCTCAGTGAGTAGAAAAAAGTCTAAACGGACGCGAAGCTTCAAACCCCATTGGTTCCGAGATAAGACCAGCTGAAGCTGTAGAAACAACCCGTACCAAACTACAAGTGACCTAATCCACCTAACAGAGAGTTTAGTCGCTTATTTTTCTTGAAATTATTTCATACCACAAGCGGCATAACCCATCTAACCACCAACCCCCTAACCCACCTAATCTCTAGAAACCACCCCTACTAAACCACAAGAGTGCTAACCCACCTGACCCTGGGAACAGCGAGTTTAATCGCTTATTTTTCTTGAAAGAATTAAATTCCACACCACAAGCGGGCTAAACCACCTAACCACCAACCCTCTACCCACCCAACTCCTAGAAACCACTCCAATCAAACCACCAGTAGGCTAATCCACATGACTCTCGGAATAGTAGTACAAAAGTCTGAATGGGCGCCTAGCTCAAAAATTTACTGGTTTTGAGCTAGAGCTGCTTGAACGCTGCGACCAACAAATATTCTGTTCGCCAAAAATCGCGAATATTCAAATACCGTTTTCATGGTTCAAAATCCGCCTATACTCGTACCAAGAATTTTCGAAGACGCTGATCACGAATCTGATTATCGATATGGTGACCCATAATTGGTCATTTGTCTCCTAAAATGAATCAAGGATCTCCCAAAATGGATCAATTTTCCGATATCTCTAAGAAACGGCTGAAGCTCGTATCAGAGGGTTTTCAAATTATAGTGATCATAAATCTGAAATCAGATCCCCCCCTCCGGACACCCTGGCAGTGGAGCAGTTCGATTGCTCTTGTTATTTACAATCATTTGTTATCAAAAAACCAACCTACCCGCAACCCCACCCCCTATTGTGTCATAATACTTTGGAATATTTTAATAGTATATTATATTACTAGGAGTAGAACGCACTCTTTTTTTGTGTTGAGCCCAGGATTTGCAACGCAAACTGGGCGAAACACAAAAAAGGCGTTCTACTCCGTGTAATATATACTATTTTTTCTTCAAGCGTATTAAAATGCAAAATTCATTTATTTATCATAAATGTACAAATATTCAAACTACACTCTTACATGTTGACAGTTGACACAATATAACAAGTGGCTAGTGGATAGCGCGCCACCGGTGGCTTTCGGTATTAACATTATGTTACTAGTAAAACAATACCCACTGCGGTGGCGCTTTCGGAACTAACATTATGTTACTAGTAAAACAATGTCCACTACGGTGGCGTTCGGTACTAACATTTTGTTACTAGTAAAACAATGTCCTACTTCTACTTTTGTTTTTGGTGACATAATTTAAACATTTTAATACGCTTGAAGAAAAAAATATTTTAGGGACGTTCGCATAATAACAGAAATGTCTACATAACCTACACTTCATGTATTCAAGTATCTGCATATGCTACGTTTCTTATAATAGTATATTTACGCCCAAGGGTAATAAGAGAAAGGCTGTCTCTCTTTATTCCCGAGGGTTGTATACTATTTTTTTTCACAGTAGCCTTTAAAATAACAACTTTCTATACCCGCCCCGGGCATAAAGTTGATACTTTAAAGGCTTCTGTGAAAAAAATATACATATCGATTGGTTCGAATTCAGCTGGTCTTATCTCGGAACCAATGGGGTTTGGAGCTTCGCGCCCATTTAGATTTTTTTTCTACTCACTGAGAACTACTATTTCCCAGAGTTTCACGAAATTTGACTGGAGCCGCAAAACCCATGTATTGTGTGCGAGGTCCTTTGATACATACATACATCACACATACATACAGATTTCCAAGTATTATAAAACTATTGAAATATATATATATATATATATATATATATATATATATATATATATATATATATATATATATATATATATATATATATATATATATATATATATATATAAGTTGATGTGTAATAATAAAAAGTGACCCTTTTAGCGTTTTATTGAATGCCGATTTTTATTCACAACTTTCATTTGTTGGAAAAATCGCCTTATGGAGTTGTATAGCTGATAAAAATTTGAAATGAATTCGGCCACAAATAAAAAAGATACCGGGGTGTCTTCACGAGAAGCGAAACAAAAATTTTTTTTTTTGAAAATATTCCGATTTTCACAAAATTTTAAGGAGGCATATCAAGTGATTCCGAACAACTTTCATTAACAAAATTTTTGCCTATCTCTAAGCCTACTATTTCTCGAAAATTGCGGTCCTCCTTTTATCGCAGTAGGCCCGCGTTTTAGATCTAGGCGGCATTTATGTATTGAATAAAGTCGTCTTATGGAGTTGTATGGCTGATAAATGTTTTAAATGAATTCGGCCACAAATAAAAAAGATACAGGGGTATATTCACGAGAAGTGAAACACACTGTAGAAAATATAATTATTAAAAGTACTATAAAAAATTTTGTGACGGTGTATATCTATCGTCCATAAGTAACTAATGGTAATACTTTATGATAAAAATATTCATTCATGGAAAATTTTACAAGCAGTAAGATTATCTCTACCATTATTATTTTGTTTTTTGTTTTTTCTTTTTAACGGAACCACAATATGTCGATTTACCATTTCCCTGATCTTATACTTATTTTATAAATTTCTTAATCTAGTAGTCTACTTTCTGTGTACAACGTATTAGTCGAGTGTGGTCTAGGTTTTTTAAGTATTACTTATAATATTGTATTTTGAATGACTTGAAAATGTTATGAATATATTTTAATTGATAAAACTTGGAGATTATATACATATCTCACTTTTGTGATAGAATTAACATGTTCAGTCCATCTCAGGTGATGGTCAATTGTTAGAATTGAATTGAACTACACTTTCCAATTATGTAGCATTGCAATTTAGGTGACCACAATTGCTATTTTTATTAACTCTCAGATCTTAACTATACGGTTGATTTATTAATTGATGGAAAATGATAAGAATTTACTTTTGCTTTACTTAGTAGACCGAGTATAGTTTAAGTAATTATATATTTTAAAGCCATTTTATAAGCAGCATCCCAGCATCCTTAACAACCAGAGTTGTGTCATCGGCACATGATATTAACCTTAATTTATCAATAGTTGCGATATTATTTATATATGCAAGGAACAGTATTGAGCCCAACACTGGTCCTTGCGGTACGCAAATAGTTATTGATAGAAATTAACTTAGAAAACTTACGCTGCCCATTCTATCTGAAAGACAATGTTCTAAAATTATTTTATCCACGACCACTATATTAGAAAGGTATAATACGTCTTTTCCGTGGATTAAAGGGTCTTTAATACACTATTGGATTAGAATTCATAATACCACGCTTCGATTTTATAGAATTTTATTTAGAATTATTATTAATATTAACATTAACATTTATATCAAGAACGATCTTCTTGTCATTTTGACTGGTATTAATCAAATTAACTCGATAGGGTTTTTCCGAATAAAAATTGGAAGATTTGCTCAAAATCAAAAGATTCTTAGTCAAAATAAACTTGTCAAATCTGACGTTTTTCAAAATCAGATTTTTTCACCTGCTCTCATACGGCTTTCGCGCTCCTAATTTGCCCGTGGTCGTGGATAAAACGTTGAATTACATACGGGGATTAACAGCCTTTCAATCTACTCGAAAAAATGTGACTCGGCTGCGCCTCGAGTGCACATTTTTTCTCATAGATTAAAGGCTTGTTAATCCCCTTATATTATATAATTAATAACTATTAGTTAGAGCAATGGCACGTAGTGGGATCGACGATTGTAGTTATGTTTGAAATTTGATATTTGGTTTACTGAGTTGATTTCGAAACTCTTTCTCCTCTACGAAAAATCTGGTAAATGGATCCGAGCGGAGATAAGTCGAAAAAATTTTTTTGCAGTTACGAACGAAACCCCGGTATTATGAAAGTACATCAACTCCACATCCCCCAACCAAAATTTCAGACGAAAACTACGGGCCGTTTTTTGGCGGGAATTATTTAAAAATTTCAAAAAAAAATTTTTGTAGTTACGGACGAAACTTTGGGTACTTGTTCTATTCAACGACAATAATATCGGAAAAATAATTTCAGATGTTTTCCATGGGTCGATTTTAAGATATAAGGTTTGAAAGTTACAAAATTTTGAAAAAAAAAATTTGTTTTTCAAATGATGGTAAAATGGAGATGAAATTGATGAAAACGTCTGAATAGCTCATTATAAATTGGTTCTTGAGGGGTTCCAAAATGATGTATTTCGCTTTCAGACGTTCTCATTGATTTGACATAAATAAAGCATTTTTATCAGTTTCGAAACATTTTTAAACGCGTAATAGATTCAAAAACTTATGACCACTTTAGGGGTTGCAAAAATGGGGTGAGTTTCGAAATCAACTCAGTAAACCAAATACCAAATTTCAAACATAACTACAATCGACGGT